>BCIT01000001.1:67830-383273 GCA_001600035.1 Holtermanniella nyarrowii | reverse complement strand
TTTCTGTGGGTTGATTGCCGACGCCGAAGCCGACAGCCTGTGCTGAGGGTGGAAGCAAAGGTACAGAGTCAGCAAAGTACTGCAACTGAGCCAAGGCAGCAGCCTAGCATTCGGCCAACGCCTGCTGCTGGTCCTGCTGTTCGATGGTAGATCTCCGTGCGCCCAGTCGGGGAAGCCGCCTACCGCGACGGGCATACCCGCTGTCAGCAAGCGATGGTGGACGAGTGCAGTGCTTCGCGAGACTCCGTTCCCCGCGGATGAGACGCAGTCGTATCTGATTGAGCGTTTCTATGACGTATTCTTCTCTTGGCGACGTCTCTAGCACATTGACTGACTTTTCAGATGGACATCAGGGATGACCACATGCTCATGTTCCATATTGGAACTCTCGTTGACGGCACTGCTGCTATCCTTCGCTCCGCTCCGATAGCTGCCGTCTCACCACCGGCTCACGTCGCCGATGTAATTCTCCCGGTCAATCACGCCTCCTCAAGCGTGAGTGCAGTTGTTTCTCCTTTGAAATCTGCGTCACTGTCTTCAAGCTGACGTCTATGCAGATCTACGAGCCCGAGACCGTGAAAGTCGAGGTTTCGGAAGATTTTACCCAAGGTCTGGCAGTGCAACGCCAGCAATTCCTTCACGAAGGCGCCGCAAGCCTCTCAGTATACGTGGAGCTTTAGTGAGTGATATTGCGATCTGACTGAGTGCGCTGACCACACTCAGCCTTACTTGCTGGGTATGCAAGAAGCGGATGATGGAGCCGACTGAGGGGCTTTGTGGCCACGTGGTGAGTTCTCAGCTGCTTTGATGAGACCGACTAACACCTGGTAGTACTGCGTCGACTGCAGAGCACGCACAATGGATGAGCAGCATACTGAGCTCTTCGTATGTCGAGCTGATGAGCTGTTGCTGTTGCTGACGCATGCAGGTACGGTCGTTGGCGGGTTCCCCGATGGACGGCTGTCAAGTGCCGGACAACTGTCTTCTCTGCGGACAAGACAGCTTCGCTCTCTTGGTTCAATACAAGAAAACAAGTTTCCTCCCACCGCGGCTGCCCTGTTATCCATCCATGGGCGACATCATCACGAATTTCGCAGATTGTGTCCGTCTCTGCAAGGCCCTGTTGGAGGAGGTGCAGATGAGAGATGAAGAGAAGGCTAGTGATGCTCTTGCGGCCTGTTTCACGAAGACCAAGAAGAGGAAGGTGATCCTGGCTGATTCTGAGTGAACAGTCTCCTTGGTAATTTGTACAATCTTCTATGTTGTACCCTCTTCTTTGCATGTGACTGTACCCGCTTGAAACCAGAGCCCACTTCCCTCAGAGTCCTGATTAGGTACTAGACACTGCAATTTCTTGGACCGAGAGTAGGTCAACACGCACTAAAATTCTTTCCCGGTGATGATCGCCACCCAGACAGCCCTTTTCACCCGCGCATTTTTCAAATTTCATAATCTGGTAAAGACCCGGAGTCCATGCAACGCGAATTCAAGGAGCATCCAGCGACATACTTAGATACATGCCGACTCTGGCAGCTCCGAGCTGTCACATGAGCAGACATGGTGCAGCTGCGCAACCTGTGTAAGGCTTTCTACGGATTGCTATCTGAAAGTGCCACTAACGTGGAGGCTGCCCCAGGCTGTACGTGTGGGCTGCTGGGCTGCTGAAATCGGGCTGCCGGGCTGCTGAATTTGGGCTGCTGCCTGGGAAGAGGCATGGGAAGAACCCCGCGACATTCAGGACAAAATTTGATGGGCGAGTTCTACAGCGCTCACCCTGAACCTCCTGCCCTTCCTGCAGCTCCCGAACCTTCTGTGCGTGGTCAAAGGTCCGAAGTCGCTCAATACTTCCCTTCAATCCTTTCGCACAACCTCCACCGACATCCGCTCACAAGCGCAAGCAGCACGCGCAGTCATCCACCATCGCTCGCAAAAAGAGCTCCTTGCATCACAACTCTTCGAACCTCACTCGTGAGGCCACCATCAATGAGCTCCACTCGGACGACTATGATGGTGCGCAAGATGAGTACATCGACCCCGAATAACCTCTCATGCTTCCGAGGGTGGCCTCACGAGTGATGTGATGCAAGGAGCTGTTTTTGCGAGCGATGGTGGAGGATTGCGCTGGCTGCTTGCGCTTGTGGGTGGAGGTTGTGGGTGGAGGTTGTGCTAAAGGATGGGAGGGTAGCAATGAGCGACTTCGAGATCTTTGACCACGCCCAAGAGGTTCAGGACCTGCAGGAAGGGTAAGAGCTTCAGAGTGAGCACTGATTTCTCACCCATCAGATCTTTGTCCTGAATGTTGCGGGATTCTTCACACGTCTCTTCCCATGACACGAGGTATTTCACAACTTTGCCTTTAGGCGTTTCTCTCGCATCACAATTCCTCAGACCTCACTTGTGAGGCAACCATCACGAGCTCAACTCTGACGACAATGAGGGTGCGCAAGACGAGTACATCGATCCTGGCTTGACTTCTCATGCCTCCCGGGTCGATGTCGACCCTGCCAGTATGCCGGGGGCACCCACGGGCGGCGTCCTTGATGGCTTAATACCACTCGTCACCGACCCATACGTGATCTTACGGGCCGTTTGATCCGGAACACTTTGATGTATGACCTCGAAACTATGAATTGGTTGCGTTTCTGGGCTGCGAGCGGTGACAGCCCACTGTTCAGCATCTCAGCAAGGTACCGACACAGAGATGGAAGAATGCCTGCAAGGAAGTATCAACAAGAAGCTACAGCTTGTGATTTAAGACGCTTGTGTGCAGAAGAGTAAAACGTCAGACCGTGATCCGGGCGCGAAGTCGAACAAAATGAAGACTATTGGGACGCATATAGCGTCAAGTCATCACGTACTTCATGCTTGACTCAGACCTCCAGTCGCAACGCTCAGCAGACTCGAGATATGCGCGCATCATCCGGCTGGGCACAATGGCACGTGTCATACGTATACACCTATTAGCAACTTGGCTTTACACGTCCCACTCGACAACGCCCTATGCTTGAGCCGAGGACACGACGATGAGTAGGGTGGGGTGTATAGGTGAGCTGCATTCTTCAAATAGCGGAAAGGAGCGTCATCAATTTCAATGAAGGGCGTGGCCCGAATCCGGACCCTCGTCAACATTCTTTCGGCTCGGCTGGCTTCTAGCAGCGTTCAGCTGGTCAGAGCCTGTATTGATGAGCTTACTCCGACTGTACCTCTTGATCAGGAAGCCATAACCCTTGACACGGTAGCTTCTTCTATCTGAGGAATGCGCTGACTCTTGGCGTTGTGCAAAAGGCCCAGGACAATCGCAGCTCAACACAATTTCTTCAGTCGGTACATTTTTGCATCCTCGCAAACAGCCAATGTCAATCATTAGCTAGGCATTCGCCAGCGTGATGACGGCTAAATGACAGAGAACGTAGACTACATGAATACGTGTACCATAGAAATGCTGGTAAGCAGCACTGCGAGAAGAATGACAGTCACGAAAGTGCCACAAATCGTGTTTGTGTGGTTCCGAGACGTCATGTTGAGTTATTTGGTTCCATCCTGACCATCATCTTTCTATCATGCCACCCAAAGCTGCCGACGCCATGGAGGCAGATGCTGATGCTCCAATCCCTCTGCAGCAATGGCTAAAGCTTCTCAACTCTCGAGGCGTAGAGATGAGAGTCGCAATGGGTCTAGCAGGCAAGATGTGAGACCGATCTTAGGCGTTGGCCGTGCTGATGCGTTCCAAGATATTCGACACACGGAACGCGTACAAAGCTCGCAATGCTCAATAACTCATCGCTAAAGTCACTCGTGACGGATAAAGATCAACGACGGTCGGTTGTTGTTGCTGTCAAGGGCTTGCTTTCCGGCGAGGTGGGTTGAGAGGGGGAGGGGCTTGCTGAGCGATTTAAAGTCTCCTTCGAAGCGGAAACGAGGGCCCGACTTTGTCCTACCTGGTGCACGAGATGCTCATGCTTTGAGTCTCGAGTTCAAGCTCGTGATTAATCCAGAGGTGAGGACGACGGTCGGTTCAATGGCATTCGCTAATGAAATCACAGGACCTTTTGCCTCTTGTCATCACTACGAACAGAGCGCCAGTCCTGACTGCCTGGGTATATACCGTTGCCGGACGTCTAGGCTTCGACAAGCAAGAATCACTTTCGCTAGGTACATGCCACTCAGTCCAATCCATCAACTAACGCTGCTCAGCATCAGTCTTTGTCAACATCACCTCAACCCAGCACGCCCTTTCCCTAGGCAACATTCTCAGCGCAGAAGACAAGAAAGATGCAGAGCTCGAGATGCAGATGCTTCCTAGAGATGGAGGGGACGGAAAATGGGTTGGCGGAAGACCTGGTGGCGGTAGGGCTGCGGCTGCAGAGTCTGTGGGTGTTGGAAGTAGTCAACCTTGGGTTGGGATCATGGGGAAACGGTAAGTCGTTATGATATCTGTGCGTGTGGCTGATGGGGTAGGATGTAAGTGACTGGTTGGATAGAGAACGGTTGTTGATGGCAGACCGGTGATTGAGTTGACGGGTGAAGTCTGGCGAGGAATCTCAAAAGGCGTCGCTGTCGAGCCAAGTCAAGTACGTCTACACTCAGATCACATTCATGTTGACTGCTCTAGGCATACGCATACATTACAAGAGCATTTCACACCTCTACAGGCCACATCCTCGGCGCAATGAAGCTGCTTGCAGACTCGTATGAGCCTGAAGAACTCAATCAGCGCGGATACGGCATCTATGTGAGTCGCGCATAGCGTAGACGCAATCACCTGAGCTCATGGTACACAGGCCAATTTCAAGCCTGACGTTGGAGGTTGGGGACAGAAAGGTCTACTCCACTGCGCTACTATTCTGGAGCAGATCAAGGACCGACCTGCCGCACAAGTCAAGCTAGAAACATTGGCCGCAGACATTAAGGAGGAGAAGCCTTTAGTAAAGCTGGAGGACGCGACGAAAGTTGAGGAGTTTGAAGCGGCGAAAGTTGAGGGGACGGAAGAGCGGGAGCCTAAACGGGCAAAGAAGGGAGTGACTTTGGAAGAGTACGAAGCGATGCTTGACGCTGAGGATTTTGGCGGATATATACCCTGAGCTTATGCGATATTGATGCTGTACAGTTGATTTCGCTAGAGTTATTCTGCTGGACGCAAGTCACTTTGAACAATAGCCAGCTAACATTCGCAGTTGAAGCTTTTACTTTCGAGTGGATCCCGGCTGGAGGGTATGCATGATCTCATGGCGTGGTAAGACTCTTTGGCATTGCGACCTATTAGCTATGCGCTGCACTGCTCTGCTCATATTGCTCACGGCGACTCTCCTTTCATCCCTGTAGCATCGCCACTGGCCACATTTACGTAACAGCGGAGATATGACGAAGACCAGGACGACACCAAGAGCAACAGGAGAGGGTACCCTTGAACATACTTTTTGGATATCACTCGCTTGCATTTACAAGTTTGCCATAGCTTACACCCCACAGCAAGGACGTCTCGGTCAAGATGAGTAGACCTCAGCGTACTGTCACCCGCCGGGTGGGTGAGTATAGTAACAGCAGCAGATATCTCGAGCTGATTACCATCCAGGCGTAATGATCAGTGCACAAGATGTCTTCATGGCTCTAAGCACCAATGGAGGACACATGGTCCCAACATCAGCGTAAGCACACCAAACCGCGTTCCGACCAAATTAACGTTCCGGCGCAGCTATGTCCGTGCGGTGCTTACATCCTATATCGAGTTCAAATTCGCAAAGGGACGGAACAAGTACGAGACGAGCTACAAGCTAGAAACTCTGGAGCAGGCCGTAAGTTCGTGAACATGTTTCGATCTTTGGTGCTGAAAAAGGAGTTGCCCATGTACGCCGATGAATTCAGGGCTGTGAGGGTCGCGACTGGTTTAGGGCCTTCGAGGGTACTGCCTGCTGGTCCGAGGGTGGTTTCGTCGAGTCGATTGACTGGTCAACAGCCTCTTATGAGCCGGCAAGCGACTGTCAATGCTGCTGCGTCGCTACAAGGTCGAAATGTCGAGACGGCCGCTCGGCGCAATGTTCAGACTGTCCGACCAGAGGCACCTCATGGCGCAGATGGTGATGAACCTCCCCCTCCTCCTTATACTCGCCAAGATCCCGAACCAGACGCAACAAGAGTGTTGCAAGACCAACTTGCAGCAGCAGAAGAAACTCAATTCGTCGCACCTCTCGGTCCACCTCCCGCAACATCCCAAGCTCCTCCCACGACGGCTCCAAGGCCGGCAAGCCCCTTGACAGCTGAAGAAAGAGAAATTCGTGAACAAAGCGAGATGGAAGAGGCGCAGCGCCAGAGTGCCATGGAGAAGGAGAGGTTTGAGCTGGAAGAAGCCGTTCGGATCAGTCTTGAAGAGACGCAGATCCAGTCCGCCGGGGCGGGGCCAAGCAGGCCTTCGATGTATTCAGGGGAAGAGGATTTCGACTCTCGTCGGGCAAGCTCATATCAGCCTTTGGCTCATCGGCAAATCGACGATGCCCGCGTTGCGCCATCTCATCGGCGTACGACAAGTGACGCAGCTCAGATGAGCCGGCCTGAAGATGCGAATAGTCTTCGAGCCCAGATGGCGAACCTGTCGATCCCAGGAGACTATCCCAGCGGTCCAACGCGCCAAGACTCACTGATGGACAGGTCAGAGTCCATGGCTATCTCACAGGCGCCATTGGAGCCCATGCGTACAGGCATGCAAAGCAATAACCCCTTCCTGTCACCCTCCGAACGCGCCACTCAGCCGCAGCCTCAGCCACCACCTCTACCCGCTCGCAACCCTACAATGCCACAAACTCCAATCGCATCAGGCTCAAGTCATACCATCTACGAAGCGCCTGAAGGTCCGCTACCGCCTTCGAAAGTCATGTCGCCGCAGCATACGGCTTCTATTTCTTACGGAGGCTCTGGCTCTGGTGGACCTGGGCCGAGTAGGCAGATGAGCTTGGCTGGAAAACGGGGTGATTTGAGTCGCCAATTGACTGAGAAGGGTGCTGAGAACCCGTTGGAGACGTTGAGGAACTTTGACACTGTTTTCTTGAGTGAGTCTTGAGGATCGGCACGACGTGTGCTGATACTTTCAGTTGATGATAGTAGTTCGGTGCGCACGCATGGCAACTGGAATAAAGACGGCAACTGACCATCATAGATGATTGGTCCGCGATGGGAACAAGCGAGGGACTCTGTCATGGACGTTGCAGAGCAGGCTGCGCAGTATGATGCCGATGGTGTCGATGTCTACTTCTTGAATGACCCGAGGAAAGGTCTCGGTATGACTGTATGTGCAAAGCTCGCTGGAATACTCATCTGACTCTCCAGTCGCCTAGTCAAGTTGAAAATCTCTTCAGAGGAGTCACGCCACGAGGAGCAACGCCGTGAGTTTGTCGAGACTCTTGGTACCCCGGCTGACGTGATCAAGCACCGGTCTTCGCATAGAGCAGCTCCTTCTAGATTATATCAGCAACCTCGAGCGCAACCAAAAACTCAAAGAGAACAATCAGCTGCCAGATGGTCAAGCTATGAAGCCTATGAACCTGATTGTGATTACGGATGGCGGTGAGTTGATGTGTGCTGCAACGAGCGAACTGACTGACGAAGCCTTCGCCTTGCCTGTTCTGACTCGCTCTCGACATCTTCGTGATAATCCTTCTTTGTCTCGTATGGATGTTTTGCCAACAGCTCCAACGGATGATCCGGAGAGTGTGCTTGTGAACATTGCTAGACGTGTGAGTGTCGCGGTTGTTCTTTGAATCTTTGCTGAAAGCTTAGCTTGATCGTGGTAACTTTCCTCTTTCGCAAGTGGGTGTGCAGCTATTGCAAATTGGGAATGATCCTGAAGGTACGTCCAGCTCGGGTAGTTCAAAAGCTGAAGATGATTAGCCCGTGAAGCCTTGCAGGAGTTGGATGATGGCCTGTCTTCTTCGCATGGCGTACGAGACATTGTGGACACTGTGCCGTTCAATGGCGAGGCCATGTCGGCCAACCTGATTGTTAAAGTGCTTCTTGGAGGGATCAATAGACGCTTGGATAGACGAGAAGTTCACTGAGATGGGATGCCCATGTTTAAATAAAAGTTCATTCATTTTAAGCCAAAAGTCGGTTTCTCAACGCGTTCCGTTCAAGATTCAGCGATCAACATGTCTTTTGTCATTCCCAGAACTAGCTGCGTGAGGCGGCAGCAGCTCAGTCTACTCAGCAGTAGATATCAGGCTCAGAAAGCCGTGGTGAGCCGTCCGCTTGTGCGCTATGCATCCAGTTCAGCCTTGACAAGGACCATCTACAGAGGTCCCCTGACAAATACCTTCAAGTATCTCAAGTGGGTTCAGCTTTCCACCCAGCGCCATTCTGACGATGCTAGGATCTTCTCTCTGTCATCTTTGGTACTCTCCTCCGCTCTGTCACCGTTCATTTTCATCCTCGAGAGCAGTTTGCCGATGTCTGGGCGAATCATCCTCGCAGCTACCGCCATCTCTGTATGTGCCTCAACTCCAGCCAGACTGACTTGATAGACAACAACTATTTCGACAGCTTTGATCTCGACATTCACAGCGCCATACGTGACGCAGATTCAAGCGCATCCAGCAAACACATCACCGAGCCACACCCTCTACACGACGGACATCCTTCTACGTCCCATCAAGACTTCCATATCTTCTACAGATGTATTGGTTCCTTCCGAGCGGCCATTGACGACATGGAAGCTTGTTGAGGAGGTTGCGGATGATCTGGATTCGCGAGGGGAGCAGCGCGTCGCGGCTTGGACGGAGGGAAGAGGTCGATGGGTTCTGGAGTGGGATGAGACTGGGAAAGGCAGCGTCAAAGCCGATGGCAAGGTCACGAGGTGAGCCGGACTAGGTCTTTTCAACGTACGCTGACATGCAAGGTACTTCAACGTACATCCAGAGCTACTAGGCGAGCCAATGCATGTAGGCAACAATTCGCAGAAACCATGATGATGCATAACGACATCGTATCATGTTCATGCAGACTCTTTGGGCGTCGTTGCATCGGGTGTGTCGGCAGCTGTCAACGTATCGGCCACAGGCGTCGCCACCTCAGCAGCCTCAGCCTGGACCTCTGCCTCTGCCACTTCACCGTTGGGCTTCTGCTTCTCAGAAGCGACAGCCTCGGCGGTAGACTCTACACCCTCCATGCCAGCAGCCTCCTCCTCAGCCTCGACTTCTTCAGACTCCGTCTTCGCAGCGTCAGGCTGGGAATCTCCATTCGCCTCAACACCTTCCATGCCGCCCTCTGCTTCCGCATCCGCTTCAGCGTCTGGCTCTGGCTCTGGCTCAGCAGCAGCTTCCGCCTCAGCCTC
The DNA here is from genome assembly GCA_001600035.1 of Holtermanniella nyarrowii. NCBI lineage: Eukaryota > Fungi > Basidiomycota > Tremellomycetes > Holtermanniales > Holtermanniella > Holtermanniella nyarrowii. The sequence continues at coordinate 373,957 of BCIT01000001.1, read as the reverse complement.
AGCCTCCGCTTCTCGATCCGCCGCTTCCTGTGCAGCCTGTCCACCAGCTTCAGCCTCGGCAGCTTGAGCGTTGATGCGCGTGACCAATTCATGCAAGTCACGCTTCTCCTTCAAGCTTTTGAATTCTGTCAAGTTGGTTCGCGCAGCTAGGCGGAGACCACGCCAGTTGAGGGTGTTCTGCAGCTTGAAATGTTAGCAGCAGTTCAGAACATGACTCCTAGAGCTACTCACTTCAGTCAAACGAGCAGTCCTGTTCGCTTTGGTAGGATCATCATCGGCAATAGCAGCGAGATCAGCTTGCGCCTGTGTCAACGCCTCATCGAGACTCGTCAGAGTCGGCCGACTGCATCCATCAGCCCCAGTCCCAGCACCATCACCCAATCCACACTCACTTGTTCCACTCCTTGAAATGTTCGGCGTTATGCACAGGATTCTTCCAAACAGCAGTCAACGAATCCGTGCCCATCATATGCCACCACGGTTGGCTAGGCTGGACTTTGCGTCGCCAGAGTCTTCCGACTTCTGCGATGCGTGTTTCAGGCAGGGCGGGTTTGGCGAATGGCTCGCTTGAACAGCCAGCGCTTTTCCATTTCGCCTTTCTGATCAGTAGCTGCTTTGCAAGATGCAATTGAAAAGATGACGCACATAGTGATCCTCACTCCTGATGATAGTCGCCATTGTAGCCCTCAACCTCCGTCCACCAATACCAGAATCCGTAACGGCCAATCGAACCTTTGTTAAGGTCTCTCTCAACCAGCTTTCCTATTTCGCTATCAGCATGTCCTCGCCCCTGCTAATCCAATAACACTCACATCCTCCTTTGAAAGCACGAAATTCGACTTGAGACCCTCACCACCGACACCACCCGTATTCTTGTGAACTTTGGATTGCGCTTGGAGTTTTTCTGCAGATGGGACGAAATTGAGGAGAAAGCGGATGAGGATGAGGTATTGGATGTAGATTTGGCGTCTGAACGCGACATCTGATAGCTGAGATGTCAACTACAAGTCCACGTCTTCTTCATAATCACTCACCTGATGCTCAAACAACCGACGCTTAGGCAGATATCTCGGCAATTCACCAATACTTCCTGCCTGTACATCCGCAACCCCAGGTCCACCAACATCACCCACCTCCCTCCCCCTCTTGCCCAAAATAATCCTCACATCCTCCGTCTTGGGCGCAGCATACAGATGCGGCAAGACAAAGTCCGTCTTGGCGCGAAACATCTCGAAAGCTGTCCGTTCGGGACTATTGGGCGTTGCTTTTGTTTTCAGAAGGTCTGTGAGGGTTGGTGGATGGGTGAGGTACGGTTGAAGGGACCAGAATGTATTGTATAGATCGAAGACTTCGGGTTCTTTGGCTGGACTGTCAGTGGATGATGGATGATGGGTGGTGCGAAAATTTACCTGTATCTGATGCTTTGACTGATGCTTCGATAGCTTCAGCTTTCACCTTGACGACATCGGCCGCTTCCTTCTCGGCCTCTGTCTCCGCTCCATCCTTGTCCTCCGCCTCTCCATCAGCCCCACCCGCATCTTTCATCTCCACATCACCACCTTCACCCTCATCAGGTACATCCTCATCCTCCCAAGCTAATTTAACAAGCAAAGGAAAATCGCCTCTGAAATTCACCGAACTCTTGTCTGAAATCTCAAACACACTCGTTGCCCATTCATGCACCCTCGCCCTGAAAGGCAGATATGCAGTGGTCCGAGGAAGGAAGCGGTAAAAGTTGTTGAGGAATTTGAGTAAGGGGAGGGCTTTGCCTCGCGATGAGGGCATGTTCTGCATGTGAGTGAGGGCATGTGAGGAACAGGTAAACTGACTTTGGTGAAACGAGGCCCGCGTGACTCGAAATATGACCATAAAGATTCCCAAGCCTCCATCGAGATGAGGTCTACGAGATCGTCAAAGACTGGAATGAATAGGGCTCCGGGCTCGAGCGATGGGATGGCTAGATCCACGTCAACTTGGTATCTTGATGAACGACGAGTACGAACCTGGGTTTTCGCCGTGTACGACTTCGTACAATGTCAGCACCAAGTCGAGGCGGTCTTGGAGGTTATGTTGGAAGCTAGCTTGCTCTTCTGCTGAAGCACCAAACTCGGGTTCATCCTACGGTCTATCAGCTCACAGCACAAGCACAAGGCAGACACTCACGGTGGCAGCAGTGATCAACTCTCTCCCAACGAGCTCCAGGACGCTCCTCGCTACATCGACATGCTTGCCTGATGTGCCCAAGTCGAAGTGAGCATCACCTTTACATTGAGTCCAAATGCTCTCAACTTGCTCCTTGAGCTTCTCCGGCCCAGTCGCGCTTCCACCATCTCGGTTCTCAGCTAAATCGAGTAGTGCAGGCCTCAGGGACTCGTAGAATGCTGGCGCCATGGTGCAGAAGATGTTCAAAAGACAGCAATTGAGGAGGTTTAGCTCGAGTACCATTGTAAGGTCGTTACGTAACAAGATATTTCAGAGGGTATCCTTGCCAACTCTTGAGCGACTTTGAAGGTATATCGCAGCTGCTATGAGGACGACGAGAACGTGTAGAGTATGCACAGGGATACTGGCGAGCTCAAGTAAGCTACCAGTGAAACGGCCGGTTCTTGCAGCGCTGGTGAGGCCTTCCAGGGGTCTCGCAACAACCCTGCCTCGACTGGCTATAGCCAAGGACCCAATGACTTCCAAGCACAGTACAACTATTGATATGGAGCTGTTCCCACCCGAGAGGATACGGTGAGTCGTTCAAGAGGTCAAAGCTGAGCTTGTTGCAGGAATTTATCGATCATTGCTCACATTGACCATGGCAAGAGCACGCTCGCCGATAGACTGCTAGAGGTTTGCTCTCCGTTGATGTGGACGCGGCTGACGGACGTAGATGACTGGCACGATTACAACTGGCGTCGGAGGGAATTCACAAGTACTAGACAAAGTGCGTCGCTCAGTTGTGGGGGCAAAGCTCGTGACTGATACCCTTCAGCTCAAAGTGGAGAAGGAGCGCGGAATCACAGTCAAAGCACAAACAGTTTCACTCCTACATAAACACAAAGACGGCCACACCTATCTGCTGAACCTCATCGACACGCCCGGACACGTCGATTTCTCATACGAAGTCTCGCGCTCCCTCGGAGCATGTGAAGGAGCATTACTGCTAGTTGACTGCACTCGTACGTCTACCCACATCCCTCAGCGAAAGACTTACTATTCACAAGAGGGGATCCAAGCACAAACGTTATCAGTCTTTCACGTAGCTCAAGAATCCAACCTTGTCATCATCCCCGTCATCAACAAAGTCGATCTTCCGCACGCTTCACCGGCCGCTACGTCCACTCAAATAGCACAATCACTTTCTTTACCCGAGTCGGGGCATATCAAGATCTCGGCCAAATCGGGACTGGGCGTTGATGCGGTTCTGGATGCTATTGTTGATGCTTTGCCGGCGCCTCCAGTGTGGCAGCCTAAAGTCCAGGAGGAGGCAACAGTTGTGGAGGGTGGAAAGGGGAAAGCGAAGCTTGTAGTGGAGAGCGCTGGTGATGGCAAGTTGAGGGCACTAGTCTTTGATACCTAGTAAGTATCTGATTTGGGGAATCGTGGCTGACTGAAGCTTCGATCGTTTCCGAGGCGTAGTGTCGCTCGTTCGCATCTTTACCGGCACATTGAAAAAAGGCGATAGGATACACTTCTTACAAGCGGATAAGAAATACGACGTCTTGGACGTCGGGATCCTCCATCCCGAGGAAGTGACAGTCGATATACTGAAAGAAGGTCAAGTGGGGTACGTCCCATTCCCAAACGCAGTCTCTGGGGCAAGCTGATGCGATGGAGATACGTCGTCTGTAATATGAAGAACTCGGACGAGGCTTTCATCGGCGATACTATCGCTTTGAACAATAAACCCGTTAATCCTTTGCCTGGCTTCAAGCCCATGAAAGCAATGGTTTATGCAGGAGTGTTCCCGATTGAGACGTCGGACTTTCCAAAGCTTGAAGAGTCGATAGGTAGAGTAAGTCCAGACTGGATGCTGCTGGGACTAGGCTGACGTGCAGCTCACGTTGAATGACCGCAGTGGTTTGTTTGAGATGGTGTGGCTGAAATAGTTGGAGCTGATGGAGGTAGTATCGGTTCAGCGCGAATCATCAGCTGCGTTGGGCCAAGGATGTCGACTAGGTTTTCTGGGGACATTGCACATGGACGTGTTGTGAGTCCCAATCACTTTTTCCTCTTCCGAACCGCTGACATCCTTAGCCGACAACGTCTAGAAGACGAATACGCATCGAGTGTAATCGTGACAGCCCCGACGGTTCCATACAAAGGTGCGGTGCTTGTACAGATGGAGTTGACAAGCAAGTGACGACGAAGAAAGGACACGAGCAGTTCATTTCCAACCCTGCCGACTTTCCAGATGTCAACGATCCTCGAGCGAGGATCTTGAAAGTAGAAGAGCCGACTGGTGAGTCGGATTTCATCGCTTTCCTGGGACCAGTTGCTGAAAATCGTGCAGTGAATGCGACCATCATTGTCCCTGCCGGTACGTCTAGCGTCAACGTCAAAAGGACCGATGCTAATCAGCAGAATACATTGGCGCGATGATGGATCTCTGTGCCAACTATCGAGGCATTCAACTGGAATATCGATTCTTGGACGCGACTGATCGAGCCATTCTTCGCTACTCGCTTCCGCTGTCAGGTATGCCCACTCCTGCGGTCGGCGCTAAGACGCAGAAATCGTGACCGACTTCTTCTCAGAGCTGAAGAGCGCGAGCTCCGGCTTTGCGAGCTTTGATTATGAGGAGGCTGATTATGTTCAATCTGATCTTGTCAAGGTACATTCTCGGGCAGTGCAATGAAGGGAAGGCTGACGTGACAGCTAAATCTGTTGCTTAATTCGAAGCCTATTGACGCCTTGGCTATGATTGTACACCGTTCTGCAGCGCAGTCTGTTGGCAAAGTGTGGACAAAGAAATTGAGTGCGTTCTCAAGTCTTCGCTAGCAATACTGACTCTGTCAGAGGAGGTCTTACCAAGGCAGCTCTTCGAGCTGTCGATCCAAGCAGCCATCGGCAGCAAAGTCATCGCGCGCGAAAGGTACGTCTCTCTTTCGTACGATCAACTGACAGCAGCTTGTCCGCAATGCGCAAGGATGTAACTGCCGGCCTGTATGGAGGTCACTACGAGCGCAAGCTCAAACATCTCAACAAGCAAAAGGAAGGAAAGAAACGACTGAAGAATTTGGCTGGTAACATTTCGATCCCGACTGAGGCTTTCTATTCAGTGCTTTCGACGCGTTCCAAGTAAATCGAAGATACTGTATACTCTACTGTACTGTTGTAGCCTTATGCACTCTGCAAGCCTTTACAGCCCGAATCACATAAAGTTCATGATGCCCATTCTATTTGTGCTGGTGAGTTATAGCAAGTACGTTGACAGATCAGTATGTACAAAGCCGATATGCAGATCCTATAGATCACGCACGCAGCGTTGGCGTTCATCGTCATACATTATGTCTCGTAACTCAGAGCATCGTCTAACTATATACAGGAGGGAAGGTTAGGGCTAGGAAGATCAATGCCTTGGACAGAGGTATACCTTGCACTCACAAGGGGGTTTCACGTCCTCTGGCACTCGGCTCGTGCACGCTCGTTCTCATTCTCAATTGACGTGGCACTTAAGCTGCTCGGATTTAGGAAGGGTCGGTGGTGTAACGAAGGGCTGCACTGGACTGTCAGATGGGGCCAAACACCTGCATGAACTCACTGGTGCACTGTGCGAGTCCTTCAGACGTCCATCGGTCGGCAAAGCCATCTCTCGGCCCCGAGCTTCACTTGACTGGATAGTTGAAAACGCAGTTGAGGACGCGACTGACGACATCGATTCTGTCCTGTAAGCTACTGCACTGTTAATCAGACAATCACAAGACTGCTTACCAGATTGGACGCTTTGACAACGCGGACAAGAGAATCCTGCCAGCGTCCGACAGATGCGACACGGCGCGGCGGAAGATTCCGGTTGCTTGCTCTCTCGATCAGCTTCAGCTCGCCTGGCTCACCATTTTCTATTGCGCAGGGCAGCACTTGCACGGATAGCTGCCGCCTTCTCGAATGGGTCTTGCGAAGCCCGCTTGCGTGCCAGCGCCTCAACAGCAGGACGCCGAGCTCCAATTCTCGTCAAAGCACGCGCGGCCTTCAAACGATCCCTTTTCCTTTGATCTGCAGCCTTGCCTTTCTCGCTCTGAGCATACCGACGATCGTTTTCCGCTCGATTTGAGGTCATTGTCTCGCCTTGAGCGGCTGCACAAGCAGCTGCAGCTGTTGCAATTGCACCAAGAACAATCATCGGAGGTCCGAATGCACCGTGGGCCGGCAACCGGAGATCCGCCTGGCAATTGCCCGGGCCTCCGGGCTCATGGCCGGCCAAGCCTAGTGTGACGGGACGGTATTCGCTCTCGAGTGCTAATGATGAGCCTCGGTCGCAAGAGCGGCAAAAAGAGGTGTATAGCTCTAGCCCAGAAGCTCTGTGTTCTTACTATCTACTCAGTCTCGGTCAGTCGGGTTGATCTCGTCAGTTCACAGAAGGTCGGTGGCGGTGGCGAACTGAATGAAACCATGTTTGTAGCTTGATTTGGTTCATCCAACGGGCTCAAAGAAAGTGCAAAATCCCAAGAAATCAAGCGCTCCACACGGATTCGAACTGTTGACTTTGCGATGTATGTCGGGCCGACCCTTTCGATGCTAACCATTGGGCCGCAGGGCCGGTGATTGTTGAACCTGAGAAGTTGGTAATAGTCTGTCCTAAGCCTTTGAAGTTTTCTCTGATTTCAAAGGGACGATTGCTATTATATTTGTGGCTGCAGATGGAGATGTGAAGGATTGCTTTATCAATCTACTAGACTTGCCCTGGACCGAAGAGAAGTGAGTTTCAATCCTGGTGGCGTGTCAACCAGTTGAGGAGAGTCAACCTCCGGATGAGAAGGTTGAGGGTGAGCGGTCCAGTGAGCGGTCCAGTGCGTCATGGAAACCTTTGATCTTGCTAAACGACAGGCCGCGCAATTCTGGAGTCAGACAGTGAACAAGTGGGTTTCGGCAGCCGAAGAACGCATCTTGACTTACCGATGTCGTCTCCAAACATCACCTCTGCTGAGAAAAGGTACAGTCAGAGCTAATCACTTAGGTGGAAGCTTTGCTTCATTGGAGTTGACGTCGCGTCAAAGTGATGTAGGCTTGAATCCCATTATGCCTAATCTAAGGCTTCTATACTCTCTGGTTGTTTGATGTTGGTGGTGGGTGTATATGGCGGTCGAGTGGGCACTAGCCCATGACTTGTTCGACTTGGGCGAGCATGTTGTGTGGGCCGACTAGTGCTTGTTACTACTGCGCCCGGAAGATCAGGTAGTTTAGGTCGATTGCGCGGCTTGTATATCAAGACGATAACAAGCCCAAAGATGATTAGAATGAGCAGCAGTATACACCGTCGACGCCCAGTATTCTTCTGATACCTCTTCATCAGCTTGCCACCTCATCTTAGACTTACCTCGTCGCAACCGTCAGTTCCTCCACTGCGCCTTGCGCATGCGCCGCCGTCTGCTGGACATTGTATTCTACCGAATCAAGGACTGTTCCCTGTTCAACGACCATATTCCCTAGATCTCTAAAGAGCTCTGCAAGTTCCGAGATGGAGCTTGCGATCTGAGTGAGTTCGTTGGTGCGCTTGTCGATGTCGATGTCGGTTGAGCGGGTCGCTTGAGCTTGGACTGCTAGCTGCGATTGAGACTGTTCGTGAGCTCACGCTTGACGGGTAAGTAGGTGACGTACAGCAGCTTCATCTTCTTGCAGCGCGTCCATCCGTTCTTTGCCTTTGAGCGTGACGGCACCACTGGCAGCCAGCAAATCAGCATTCTTGATCGAATGGCCTTGCAATTCTGCCCGTCAGTCATGACACCTGCAACGCAGGACCCACTTTGCATATACACCCTCTGCTTCTTCCTGAACACAGCCGATGCCTCTTGAACCTTAGCAGCCAGTGCTCGTTGGACATTGCGAGCCGTGATGTTCTCCGCGCCCGGTGCGCCTGCTTTGGGTCGGATAGTCGAAATCAGATTAGCTGCTTTTCGAAGATCCTTTGATGATCAGCTTCCGGATGCTTAATGAGGTGCGTGAGACGCACTCGTGTGATCTCGCTTGTCTGCTTCTCAATCTCACGTTCCTCGGCTGATCGATCGACAAAGCCAGGCAAGACATGTTTGGCATGCAGCTTATCCAGCTTGATCACTACTTGTCAGCCTTCCCGCGCCCACCGGCGCTCACCTGCCTGCTTGACAGACGCAAGATGCGCCTCGACTTGCTCCGCCGTATCAACCCTTTTCGCCCATCAACGTTCATTCCCAGTAAGCGAGCGGAGGCACATACCATCTAGGTGGCAATCCCTTGAAATCCACCCTGACACGTCCATCGCCTCCTCCAATCAGACCTTCTCGCTCATCATCTCCATACGGCACGGCATGTCTCGCACTCGAATCACGGATGGATTGGTAAAAGAGAGTTCTGCTGCGCGTGATAGGTTGGGATGAGGACGCGGAGGACGAGCTCGGCGAGTACATGTGGTGTGAAAGTTTGAGGAGGCGGCCACCCGACTCCTATCTCGCCTCTTGCCAGACACAGATGGGTGAGGCTTCGTATTAGACGTTGTAGTCAAAAAGCGAGGAATTATCTGCTCAGACATGCGGCCGGCCTTGCGGCGCCAGCTACCGCCAATCGCTAGAGTGAGTAACACTGAGCTAGCACATTGCTTGCCCGACTTTAAGTTCAAGCGTGCAACACGGTCCTACGCTGACCGACGACGACGACCATCTCAATATGGTACCAACGCGAGCTCAGAGCTTCAAGGAGCTTGCTGATCCCTTTCAATCACCCAGACAAGCGTTTGGCATTACCATGACCAAGCAGGCGAACAAAACTCAAATCAACCAGAGGTCAAATCTCAACGCCCAACTAAGCTGCGCGAATCCTCGCAAGATGCAGAGAACGAGACCTCGGTCATGAGGAACGAAGACATGTCTGGTCAGACTCAAGACATGAAGCCGTGAGTTCCCAGGATGTCTGCGCGAGCAAGTCGCTAATCGTCAGTGCCGTTCCGTCAGCTTCAGGATTCTTCTACCCACTTCCTGAGAGCTCAGCTCTTGCTCTGCAACTCTTTCTCAACGACATCATCGCATTTGCCGATAGCCAGCAAACCCTCCACACTTGGCAGAAGGTCTGCTTCTCGACCTACAAAGCCGCCACCCCCCTCCTCTATTCTCGCACGGTCAGAATCACCTCTGTCCGAGGTCACAACAGCTTCATTCTCGGCTTGCGCTTGCACCGTACTAATATGCGAGGCTCTGCTCCAAGCCGAGTCACTCCAAAGCCTGACTGTCTCTCGTTGGTCACGGCCATCGTGCTGGGCGCCAGAGTTGTGAACCGAGCTGCAGCCGGCGAGCTTGGTGATTGGTCAGGTAGCACCTTTGACCAGATGACGCATCGTCTGAAAAGCATGAAGCTTCTCTGGTTGCGAGACTGCTTGGCATATGACGATAGTGTCAGCTCGATGATTGAGTGGGCTGAGAGCGCATCCCTGAAAGGTCTGCAGATCGGTTCTTGCGATGATCCCGGGCTCTGTGATCAGGCCTTCTACGAGCCCGCAGGGCCTTCCCCGCCCTCGATGAGCTCGGACAGAGCGACTGGCAATGGCAGAACTCAACCGTGACCTCGCCCCTATGCTTTGCAGAGGTGCCGATACAACGGTCTGTCAAGTCATCTAGTGCGGGGAAGCGCAGACTTGGTTATCGAGTGGGTGATCCCAAGGTCTGCCCATTTGCTCGAACAAGCCTATACCACCCTTCTCACCTTTTTGGTCTGCGTGACGCCTCGATTTGCTTCTCTCATTGTTTATGGCGCGGGCACCGCCGTCATGCAGGATGCACTTCACAAAGCTATTACTCAACGTCACGACTACGTTGAAGCTCTCAACAACGTTGGCTACATCCCTGTCATTGACGGACACGACGAGGCTGCGCGCCAGAAGCAGATCGAGTCAAACTTCTACATCATTCTCGACAGCAATTATCGCCATCGTCACGTCTTAGGCAAGGTGCAGTTCAAGTTTAGGTCGGAAGTCGTGAACTTCTTCGATGCTTGGAGGTACGCTTAAGCTGCGATACATGGCACAGGGACAGTCTGTATATAGTCAATGTACATATTCGATGCGACCGGTTCGCAGATGTGCACTACTGTTGGGTCTAAGCTCCGGGCTGGGAGACACGCGGCTGCAAAGCTCTCAACCGCAATCTTTGTAACTCGGTGATCTGTCGTCAACAACTCAACACGATAACTGTAGATCACCACAGCCTATACATACTCCATCCTCCCTTCAAGCTGACATCAGCCGCAAACACCACTGATTTGGTTCCGAACATTTCACCGCTTCTTCATCACCAACAACGCTCAAGATGGTGTCAACGCGTGCTCAACGCTCCAAGAAGCCTGTCAAGCGCTCAGTACCACCCAGGCAAGCCTCAGGCGTCGCAAAAGCCAAGCTCGTCACCAAAAAACGCGTCGTCCAAGCGCACAAGGCGCCGACCGAGTTCAAAGCTCCGCCCAAGCCGCAGCTCAAGAAGCGCGAATCCATCGTCTGGCGCGAGGACTCGCAAGAGGCCGAGTATGAAATACATCTCCCTAAGAAAAAGACAGAGACGCATAGCAAGTCAGAGGACATATTCATGTGAGTGCCTATACCTCAAGGAGCTGTTCGCTGACATGCTGCAGTGCCAAGCGTGCTATCATCGATTCCACGGCTTCAGAGTCCTTCATCCCACTTCCTTAGAGCTCGAATCTTGCTCTTCACCTCTTCCTCGATACCATCATCGCGTTTGCCGACGATCAGCAGACACTCCACACTTGGCAGCAAGTCTGCTTTTCAACCTACCAGGTCGCGACACCCCTCCTGTACTCTCGCGCGGTGAACATCACCACCGCTCGTGGGCACAACAGCTTCATGCTTGGCAGTCGCTCCTTTCGTACTCGCACGCAAGGCATGAGCCAAGATCGTCTCACTTGCAAGGCAGATCTCTTGCCCTTAGTGACCGCCATGATTTTTGGGGCTGAGGCTGTCGAGCATGCGGCCACCGGCGGGTCTGGGGCTTTTCGCAACCACAATGCACTCTGGCCAATCGCTTCGCGTCTTCAGCAACTGAGGCTGGTCTGGTTGCGAGATCTCTCACGGTCACACTGGCATCACGGCGAGTACTTGATGATCAAGTAGGCCAGAGCTCTACCGTTGCACAGTCTGCAGGTCGGCTCCTGCGACGACCAGGCCATTTGCGATCAGACTCTCTACGCATCTGTCACTCAAGCGGCACCATCAGCAAGAGACTCAGGTCAATCGTGCGCCCGTACGCTTGCCTTGCCGAGATGCAGAATTTACGGCGGGGCGTGCCAATACGTGCGGACGACCGTACAGACGGCTGTGGAGGTAATTTTCCCTACTTCCGACCTCCCAATCGCCTCAACATTTGTGTGGCTGCTCGACTTCCTCCAAAGGCGAGACTTCGCAACCTGCGTCATCTACGGCGCCGGCACGTCCGGCCCTAAGGACGTGCTTGATACCGCACTCTCCAGAAGCAACTACCATTACACAGCGGTCCTTCGCGACGCCGGCTATCACTCTATCATTGACGGTGACAGCGAGTATGCTCGTTTAGCGCAGATCGCATCAGTCTTCAAGATCGTCCTCGACACCGATGCTCGTCGTCATCTCATCGACAAGGTGCAGTTCAAGCTGCGCTCAGAGGTGGGCAACTTCTTTGAAGTGTAATACCGAAGAGTTGTTCTCGGTTTGTCTATAGTTGATGCACATGTTCGAAACATGACCGCGTATCTTCATCATTTTTTATTTTTTTCAATACTCAATATGATACGATTAGCGACTCTGCTCAGTTGGCTCGAACGAGAACGTGGCTAATGTGTTGAGCAAGGACGAGGAGTTAAAGAGTACCTCAACGAGTAAAATAGTGAGAGAAATCTAACACTAGGAGTGCCAACCGGTACGAAGCTTGACCGCTGTAGCGATTGGAGAATGTGCCCGTCATTTGGTGTCCTTGTCTGAGCCTTTCCGGTTAGATCTCGTCGACCATGAGCAAGGCCAAACGTAGCGAATCAAGCAGCTCCGAGTTTCAACACCTCCGAGTTCTTCCAGGCACTGCAGTAGACCATCAAAACATCGTAGCACCATGCATAATCGATCTATCCAATTCTATATTCCTACAATGCCTCCTGCGCTCATTACTTAGCCCAGCAGCAGCGCCAAGAACCAAGATACAACCCCTTCCCCAGACCGTTCACGTGCTATAACGCTTCTCTCAGACGTTTCCCAGCCCCACCGGGCTCACCGTCAGCAGCGCGTTTCAGACCGAACAGTCTTCTCGGCACCGCTATCACCTCTTCTTCTTCCTCTTCTTCCTCTCGCTCGTCGAGGTCGAGATGCCGAGGGGCTCGGGGTGGATTGGGAAAGAGAAGTCTTGGCTTTGGATTTGGGTTTGGGCTAAAGTTGTCGTCTCTTTCATCTAGTGATGACGCGCTGTGATGAGGGTTCGAAGAGGGATGGAAGGGATTTGCGAAGACTCGCTTTGAGCCTCGGCTTCCTTATCAGTTGTACGACATGGAAAGGGAGCACAGGGGACGTACTGCACGTAGGTAATAGTCTCGCTTTCTTCAAACTTCAATCTCGCTGCTCGTCTCTGTGCCGTTTGAAGAGCAATGGCCGAAGCAGACGTCGAAGCTTTGGAAGATGGCGCATAGAATGGATTACTCTCTTCATCACCAGGCAACGTCGGTCTCGGTCTCTGTTTCGGCTTTTGACGGATCGTAGGAGGTGGAGAAGGAGGTGTTTGGATCTGCACCTGGACTTTCTTGCTCGCGATAGGGGTTGCAGAGGGTGAGAGCGGGAGCTCAATGGGTGGCGAAGTGACAACAAAAGGGTTGAGGTTGTCATTTGGAACGATAGCTGCTGCTGGGATCAACGCCGTTCGCATTCCTCCACCCATGCCGACTCCTGGCCCGTGACCATGCTGTCCCATTTGCTGGGCAAATGTGAGACCTGGACGTCTTCGGCCTGCAGCTGCATGTTTCGTTTGGGACTGTGGAGAGGGATCGAGTCGTGTATCTCGGGTTTGTGGGGGCGTTGGTGGGCTATCGTCCATCAGCACCTTTCACTGCACATAGATGACACTCACAATAAGACGACATCGACCATTCTTCCCTTGCGCTTCCTCTCTACCGTTCTCGGAGCTTCTTTCTCATGCATGGACATGAAGGTGGAGGAAGGAGCAAGCGACTGGCCTGCAGCGCGTGATGGTGAAGAGGAGGATGAGGATGATGCAAGCATTGCGAGACCTGCTCGATGCCTGGGATGGTATGGCTGGTATGATAGATGTTGAACCAAGACGCGCCTGGGTGTTAAAATATCGGGATGGCGGGTAAACGTTAAATTGTTGATGGCAGCTTAACCCCTAGGGTAGGTGCTCTACCAGCTGCAGCTGCAGCTTGGTACATCGTGCAGGACACTCTGACCAGCAACAACTCAGAAACAATGACAGCTCCATCAAGATCAAGCATAGTAGCACTCCAAGCGCTTCAATCCCAAATCTTTCAAACGACGCACAATCCTCAAAATCTACGACTCGGTACAAAATATCTGCGACGAGCTCTACGAGGTCCAGCAGTCGTCAACTACTACCCTGGAACACTCAATGTGACTCGCTTGAATGCACTGCCACGGTATGCAGATTTTGCGACGCCAAAGAGGAACAAGGATGGGAGTCTCGTACAGGTTGTGGAGGATGGGTTTGATGAGGTTGAGAGGGTTGTTGGAGCTGGTTGGTTGGATGATGCCAAGGAGCGGGTGAGGAGGATCGAGGTGGCTGAGAAGAGGTTAAAGGGTCGTGGCCCACCGAAGAAGGGTGAGTCGTGTAGGCGTTGGTGGAGCAGACTGACATTTTAGGCGAGGGCAAGCGATCACAGATGAAGAAACGGTAGACGTTCGAACAGACCACAGAGTCCAATTGTACATGTATCATACTACACGCCCAACTTTTACACTTTATGTCAAAGGCTCTCGACTGAGTTGACAGGAGCGAAGCTCGCGAGTCGTCTCAGGCTGCTGCTCGGCCTGCCACAACGGACACCCTGTTGCAGTAAAACCTCAGCTCCGGTGTCATGCTAGCGGAGCAGTCCACTGATCACACGCATGGGTGCGGGTGAAGTACGCTCTTTTTTGTGAGTTGACATGTGCAGTCCTTTGAGCTTTGCGGTATCAGCCGAGGCATCTGCAATGAACTCTACGCATACTCTACTAAATCACAGTCTCGCCGAGTAGCAAGGTGAGGTGATCACCAGAATGTAACAGTGGCGGCAAGATACGTCGCAAACGTCGACCTCTGATGCTCACTTGAATCACGCTGTGCGTGCGTGGAAAGAAGTCTCTTGCATACACGGGCGAGTGGCATCCTTTCATCATGAGAATGTATTTTAGACGCAGCCGTTGAGAGGAGTGACCCATGCAAAGGTTCAAGAAGGCTGTCTGCTACAGCCGAAACTCCCCAATACACCTATAACTTCAAATGACTTCGACAAACCAAAACTTGACACTCCTTGATGTCATTGGGAGCGGCCTCCTACATGGGTCGGGCTGCTCCGAGAAGGCTGCTCCGATCTCACGAAGCGAGTTGTTCGGGCGCCAGGTATTTACGAAGCACTGCCAAAGCTGCGGAAGTGTAGGTCGTCCATACATCAGCAACCTGCCGTCAACCTCTGCTCAGCACACCCAAGTGACTACGGGACCTGGAAGCGACTACCCAAACCCTGGAGACATCACAGTCAGTCAAGTAGACCCAAATTCATTCTTCTCTCCTGGTCGCTGAAAGTCATCCGGTCTTTGTTTCGTAGGTAGACTTGTGCAGCAGGTGACAGCCCTAAAATTCAGGCCAAGTAGACATGCATCTCTAGAGATCATATCCTCTCCCACTCCTCTGCTTGCCTTCCTTGCCCTTGTAATGCTTCTTATCAGGCTTTGCCCTTGCCGGCACCATACCCATCGCCTCGGCCTTCTCAGCATCAATCGGCGTCCCATCAGGTCCCAACATCCTCTGATGAGGATACATGGTCGACCTCGAGTAACCTCCCTGTTCACTCGCCAACTTCCCACCCTTCAGCGCTCCAAGCACCTGAGGCCGCGCAGCGGGTCCCTCCTCCGCAAAGAATGAACCATCCAGCGCACGAGCAGTCTGCGAGGCACTGCGATCAGGCGCAGATGCTGCGTTCTGTCGAACGGATTTGCTGGTTGCTTGACGGCCACCTGGCTGGTCTTCCACTGGTTGGATGGGACCAAGGGGGTCGGCGGGAGCGGCAGCAACGAACGTATCGGCGCCTTTACCGACGCGAGTGACGGGTGCACGTTTCTTCCCTGCGAGATGCGCTGCTTCAAGCATTGCGCGCGTTTGCTCGCGAGAAGAAGACATGTATTCGTCGGCGTCCATGCCGGGTGGTGGATGTGCGTAGAGGAGTCGAGCGTTGACGTAGTCTTTAAGGACGTATCTTGCTGCTCTAGAGGTATCGGGCATACCGAAAGAAGCACGCGTAAGACCACGAGCGACTGTAACGTCAGCCAAATCCAATGCCAAAGGTAGACGCACTGGCATAAGCAGAGAGCAGATCTTCCCATCCAACTCGTCCCGTTCCACCATCCTCAACTTCACGAACATCAATTCGAATTCCATACGTCCCCTCCAAAATATCCCTCTCAATCCTCTGACACACCAGCTCCGCCGGCGCCGAATACTCGCGCATCTGATCAATGGGCAGAACACCATCAATAACCATATCTGCTTGAGTGTTGGCAAACTGCGGAAAGACGAGACCGGGACAATCGCATAGAGTGATCTTGGGTGAGAAGACTAGAGTTTGGAAATGTTTGGTCTTTCCTGGTGTTGAAGAGACGGATACCTTTTTAGAGCCGAGGAGGGCGTTGATGGTGGAGGATTTACCGACGTTGGGATAGCCTACGAGACCGACAATGAGCTTTTCAGGCTCTGGATTACGCTCGGTTGCAAAATCTGCTTGTCAGCTACGTACGAAGCAGAGTGACTCACGCTTAAGATCAGGCGCCGAGCGCTCAAACAGCTCTTCAAGCTCAGTGACCGAGATGACTCTTGTCCTGTCAGACTCTGGCGCATCAGGCTCAGCTTCGGCAATAGCGAGCCAAGCACCCTTGGTAGGCTTGCTTTTCTTCTCTGCCGTCTCGTCTTCGCCATCTGTATCCTCGAGCTCCTCATCGGTCAACACCGTAGCGTCCATCTGCGCCTCCAGGGCCGTTTGTTGGCTTGGCAAGTCTGCAGCTTCATGCAGTGTCTTGGGTACTTCGTCCTCTTCAGAGTCAACTTCGGACTCTTCATCCTCATCAACTGGAGCTGCCTCCTGCTCCTCCTCTTCAGACTCTTCTTCCTCTTCCTCTTCATCGTCATCCTCAACGTCCGAAACATCCTCACCCGCCTCTCTCCTCCTCTGCCTCTCCGCCTGCTCCTGCAGCGCAGCCGCGTTCGCCGCCGAAAAGAATGCAAACTCGACACCCTGACTATCAAAGTAGTCGGCCCAAGCCTCACGCTGACTCCGCGTCAACAAATCAGCCTTGTTGACGAGCAACAAGCTCTTGCGTTTACCACCGCCGCTGACGGCGTCATTGTCGAATCCACTACCGACTTCTTGAACGTATTTTTCGAGATCAACACAGCGGAAACCGGCTGGGTTACGTGCGTCGACGATTTGAACGATGAGGTGAGAACGCTCGAGGACGCGCCAGAGTTGACGCCAGAGTTGGAGGTTGCGCTCGAATGGTGTGAGGAGGAGGGAGGAGCTTGCTGCGAGTCTGCATTATGAGTTTCTTTACCAGTGGACAGGATGACAAGTAACTCACTCTGCAAGCCCACGACGCCAATCAAGGAAAGCAGTCCGTTCCTGAGCCTCAAGCTGGAGCCTCGTCGTGCTCGTTGTCCAAGCAGGACGACGGGGAACACGAAGACCGTCCACGAGCGCCTTTTGCTTCTTCTTGACCTCTGCTTCCTCATCTTTTGAAAGCAAGTACGGGTTCACGCGTGCTTGTGGCAATGAAGGTGTCGAGATGATCTTGGTGTTGTTACGCTCTGCAGCAGTCAGCTTGTGCTCGACAACTCTTACTACGCGAAGACGAACCGGCCGTGAAATCAGTGTCGGCAAGCGCAGCACTACTCAAAAACTCGTCGAGATCCTTTTCGTGTGTAACTGATTGCAATGGATTGTCATCTGTCATGTACTACGCATCGTCAGGATGAGCACAAGAGCATAGTGACGACTGACCAGCTTGGATTCTGGAACGACATTGGCCTCTTTGGCTCTGCGGTTCAGCAAAGCTTTACCGAGACCTGATGATTGTGCTTTGGTTCTCCCCTGTTGATTATCAGCTGACGCTTTCTCTTTCCCTCTCCCTCGTTGCTTACCATCCTTGAACAAGTCTTTCTTAACCTTGACCCACGGTTCACAGCTATTAGGTCTTGCCACTGAAATTCTAAACGTTGCCGTAACATGATTATTAGGCGCGCGGTGGTGCAAAACAGAAGCAAATTGATTCGCGTTCATATAACCGGGACCGGTCGCCGGTCTACTCATCTCTTTCACCAAACCATCACTTTCCATCTTCATTCTTTTCATCTCTGTTAAAATGTGCTAATGACATGGTACGTCATGAACAACCCATAGGGCGAGCTAATATCCCAGTGCTGCGTATGTCATCTCGACACTCCCAAGTGATCTGCAATGACACCGTTCAATAGGTAAGTGATTTATTTCATTTACTTAGTCGCAATCTTGCAAGTCCTTTCGAAACGATTCTGCCGCATCTGGAAGGCCTTGTAGCCGACGCAGGTTACTGAAACCTTCTGGCTGCATTTTGGTGCATATTCAGCGACGTTCGGCCTGTGGCATTGAATAGACTTCCGATCGGAACTTCGCGGAATCGCAGATACCTCGCTGCTATTCAGAGTGTTGTCTCGTACAGCGAGTGGCATTGCCTCTGCCTAGTCCTCGCGCGCACGGCCTCTGGTCCAAAGACAAGTTTTCTCAGACTTTCGACTAGAGGCTCGTGGAGACCAAGCGATGCGTCCATGACGCGTACTAGCTGCGCCGATGCAGATGACTCAAAACCGCGACCGATGACAAATGCAGAGGATGGAGAGTCGAGGGTACAAGTGGAGCTGCGTATAGAAGCCTCGGAAACGATGGCTTCTGGCCTAAGCCAAAGTCTGATATAGCGGTTTCAAATGGTGAAAGACCTGGACGCTGATGCAGCCGTGGCTCACTTTCTCGTATGATTTTCTCCTTGCTAGTCCCCTTTTCCGCTGCTGCAGTGCCGTGGTAGGTCGCGCTTGCTGCTACGTACAGCTTGCGTCGCTACCATTGAGCTGGCCTTTACGCATTAAGATTTTGGTGTACCAGAGGCGTTTCAATAGTCGATTGAGTTCGGCTTTTGGAAAGTCGACGGAATCCAACGTCGAGCGTGGAGACCTTGAGCGGCGAGTGAGTGGGACTTTCGGTCGTGATGTGAGTGATTTCGCGGGGTTTGTAGCAAGAGCAGGCTGTGACATGACTCGATTTGAAGAAAACGAAGGCTGCGATCTCTTGTAGCTTTTTATAGGAGATGTGTTGTTGCATTCTCCAAAAAGTCTACTCGGTACCTTGCAGAGTCGATATCTACGCATTTTGCACTGGCCTTCGTTCAGGAGTCCGCAGCTGAGCGCGCGGACAGAACAGGATCGAGCCGCTCGAACGCAGATCACGTCGAATTCGCGTTCGATGTCGAAGCTGAAGACGAGAAGATGAGACCACATGTGGAACTGCGTCTTAGAAGCCACGGAAACGATCTCTTCTGGCCCTGCCCAATGAGTGATACAGCGGTTCAAACGGCGAAAACCTCAACGCTGATACAGCCGTGGCACACTTTTCATCTGTTCTTCTCCATGCTTGTGTTAGTGAATCGCTGTTGCATGGCCGTGGTAACTTACGCTTGCTGTTTTGTACAGCTTCCGTCGCTGCCATTGTGCTGGCCTCTACACATCAAGATCTGGGTACCCCAGAGGCTCTTCCAAAGTTGACTGAACCCGAAGTCGAGTGTGGGGCCACAGAGCGGAGAGTCACTGAAACTCCCGGTTGTGATCTGCGTAGTCTCTCTTATCGGCTATGCTGAAGGGAAGACGATGGGGATCGCTTAGGCTTGCGCCAGACACGTGCAATCTCGACATCAAGGAGCTTGCCTTTGCGCTCTTGCAATCGAGACATTGTTGTCTTTCCACTGCGCGCTGCGGCTACGGCCTCAGAGTTCGATGGCTGCGCACAGCCTCAGGTGATAGCGTCTGAGCGCGTGGACTATGCCGCTCGACGGTGACGCGGCTGGAGGAAGAACTCGAAGACATTGCTGGTCGCTACACTGGAGGCCATCATAACGATGGTGTCCCGAGTCTCCTTAAGACCCGACAAGCGGGTCGCATGAGTGCTGACGCTGCCATGGCCATACTTTCGGCTCTCGGCTGGAAGCTTGGGCTCAGAGGCGCGCCGCTGTACTGTCATGGGAGTCTACGCTTGTCATCTCGCACAGCCAGTATAACCATCTCTTGCCTGGTTTCGACGCGCAAAGGCTTCAGCTGCAGGCAACATACGAGCAGCTGATATGGAAGCCGAGCGAAGGACTCTGGGAGTGGAACGTCTTTGTCTTGTTGCGGTCGCGCCTGTGGATATGCGGAATTGTACTCCCAAAATCCATTTGCCTTTCACGATGGATGGGCTGACTCTATAGAACGATCTCACCGTGATGACTTCCGCAGCTCTCTGAGCATTCACGTCTTTGGGATGCTAACGAGTAGTCACAGATTTGGCTCATATTGTGAGTTGATCTGCTTGACAGGATGGACTGACCACTACGCAGCGCTATCCCACTCTTCTGCCATAGCGAGCAGTTATGGTTCGTTTCCTCCTTTCAAACTTGAGCTGATGGTGAGCAGTCGTTCGGCTTTTGTTGACAGAGGCCACTGTCTGTCGACGACTTGCTCGTGGCTGACAAGCTTCGACCGACTCATCGCCATAGTCGTTCAGTCTCAGTGCCCACTGTCAATTTCACTATTAGTCGTGGTTCTCTTGATTGTGGACTCTTTGATGCTACTCTGACCCTCACCGATGCCAAATCACCTCCACAGCCGGTGCTAGTACAATGGTCCATCAAATTTCCTGGTGCGGGGGGGGCCAGGTTTGGTTATCGAGTGGGTCAACCCAACGTCTACCCTGTCGCTCGATCAAACCTACGCCAACCTTCTCATCTACTTGTCCTGCCTCACGCCGCACTTTGCTTCCTTCGTTGTCTATGGCGCCGGCTCCGCGGTCGCCAAATCTGGCAGCTGTGTTGATTGGATATCAAACTCGGTGATACGAGTATAGCTGCTTCAACTCGTGTACTCGCCTCTGTTCATCATCCTGCCCTCTGCATCTCCTTTCACGCCTGGCTGTGCTGTCGACCGAAAGATCTATCTCTCAGAGTAAGAATCTCATCATTGCTGGAATATCTTCATCAATTGCTATAGACAGAGCCCATCTGGTGCCGGTTCCTTAATCAGCGTCGAAGAAGTTGACAATCTCCGACTGAGCCTGAAGTGCCCCTTGTCGCGGAGATGAAGAGAATGGTCCATCTACAAGATCAGCCTGATGTTCGACTCGGTTTGTGCTGGACTCGTCGCTCGTCTTCTCCGTCATGACAGCGATGTAGTTGCTGTCATTGAGAAGAGTGACGTACGAGTAGCTGCGTTTACACATCACATTGTCCAGCGCGCTGGTGACGACAGACGTGCCAGCGAGTTAGACGGTGCAGGATGCAAAGTCTGGCAAGTACAAGAAATTGAGCAGCCACTTGTAAACTATATCGATCGACAAGAGTCGATCGTCGGGAAGATCAACTCCAGACGGGGTCACAAACCGTCAGAGCCCGTCAGATCCCGTCAAAGCCCGTCTTGTCCGTCAAAGCTCGTCTTGTCCGTCGAAGCCCGTCTCGCCCGACTTGCCCGTCACATCACAGCTTTGGGTCGGTGCATCTAACAAGTCTGACGGTCGGATCGATTAGATGTGATGCATTTGTGTACGTGACCTCTCTGGCTTGCGCTTGACTTCTGGAATACACTCGACGATGAGCTCTGGTTCGGAACCTGCAGTTGCTTTGAGAGAAAACGATTCCGCTGCGCTTTGAAAGTTCGAACGCCGTCCAGCCGCTCGCTTTTACTAAGCCCTGTCGATGTCAGTTCCCCAAACACTTAAGACCCGTGAGAATTTTGGGACTGAGACCGTGGCGAAGTTTACTGATAGTTAAACCAGCCGACATAGAGGATCCTTTGAGGCTCAAAAGATGTTGCTTGGAGCATCGACAGCGGACTGCGTGTCACGAGAAAGAACTCATCGCTGACACTGAACACATCAAGTGCCATCCGTCGCATGCCGTTGCAATGCTCTGGATGACCAGGGGGGATCAAATTTGCCCCAAGTCGAGCGCATCGACCAGCTCGTTGTTGCGCAGAGTACGACTCCTTCAATCCACGCCGTAAGTGGATTCTTGGCTTTGACTGGGCAGACTGCAGCTTTGCTTGGACCCAAAGCGAATTCAAAGCGAGTTGAGAGTCGAAGGAGGAAGCAGAGATCTGAAATTTGTCAGTTCGATGCAACGGAAGGAGAGGAAGCAGAACTCACCTTGTTGCGCTCGATCACCATAGCAGCCGCCTCGTCAGGTACAACGTAGCTCTTGTACAGCTCTCGCCGTAGCTTGGTGGTTTACTAAATGCATCTGTGATTCCTTGACTTTTGTCCCAGATAATCCTTTCCGTCTCCTAAGCTTGGTGGCCTGTCAGAAGCGCTTACGTACGAGGACCCCGTCGCAACGCGTTCCATGTCAAGTGAGTCACTCTGCTCGAACTATCCTTTCATTCTTCTCTACATCATGTCAGCAAATGCTCAAACCATCAACACCTATCCGGGACGCAAAAAATCGCTCTCTGACTGTGGGGATGGCCGGCAGCCCGATGAAGAGCTCGATCTCGTGGGAATACTGAAACTCGTGGGCAGCGGTACCCCTGATATCGACGGGGCGTACGTCTCTCACGCCGAAGTTCTTCGAATGATCTCGCTGGAGCATTACTGCTGGCCTCATCTCATCGATGACAACGGAAATCGTGAGGTACCCAAGGAGGTGATTGAGCAGGGGGCTGCGCATTGCGCATCTGTTGAGCCTTTACTGGCTCCGATTGAGGCTGATATGATGGCTGTGTGTAATCACTTGTCTAATGATGGTATTGATGGCCAGAGACGCATGATACATGAGCGGCCCTGGGTGAAAGTCTCTATCGAAGAGGAAGAAAGGCTATCCTCGAAGGAGCCTGCGCAAATGGTCGAGGTACGTTCAAGTCGCTTCCGCATATGAAAGCTAACTTCCTTCCTAGTACTCGAAAATCCTGCTGGCAGGAATTGTGGCAGCAGCTCATAACTGTGTATTCCCCAATCGGCCCGGTGGCGTGACGTTCACAAAGTCTCCAGCCTCACATATGTGGCGGCCAAAGGATTGCTTTGTCAAGACGGATGTGGATGAAATTGTAGCAAGCTGTACGTATGCTGATGGATCGTCAGTCCTGACATCAGCAAAAGGTTCGAGAGGCCGCGTCCGATCATGTCCATCCTCGACATGACCGGCAGCGTCTTTCCAGTTGAGCGTCCCACAGGCCTCAGGACGACACGCCACAATCCTCTGCTAGTCAACATGTTGAGCGTCATGTCGGAGTGCAGGCTCAACAAATACCAAGGCTTCTCATGCGACGGCGACGGTGCGACCATCCGCATGTGCCTCGTTGACGATCCGGCTAATCTCGGCAAAGAACGCAAGACCACCTGGTTCAAGGCGGATTACATGTTGCCTGACGACAGGAAGGCCTTCGTTGCGCACACCATTCAGCTCGTGAGTTACTGTGCTCACTCAACACAATGGACTGATACTCGCAGCTTCAGAATGCAGATGCGTTCGAAAAAGTCTTCAAGTACCGTGACTCGACGTTTGACTACTCCATAGAGACCTTTAGTGGTCCCAAACCCAAGGCGCCTTTCAAACGCGTTTTGACCGACATTCTCTGATTAGCAAAGACTGGCACTCCATGGCCATATCTACGTCTGCAATGATAATAATAATGATGATGATGATGATGATGGGGATGATGATACGACGATGGATGACGATTGATGATGGAGGACGACTTCTTTTGCCGTACAGTGACGATGGGAGTGTCTAGAGGATTGTTGCACACCAAGCACTGCTGGGGCGTGATTCTGGCGCTTTTCAACCCTTCCCATGCACATGTTGTTGAGGAACCCAACAATGGGCCTACGGCGTATGGAGCCGTAAATGGGCCTACTAGCGTTTTGAAACGATTATTTAACTGCCAATGGATCCGGTCGCCACGGCACAGACCATATCAGATCATATCCCTGAGCCCTAGTCAGGGTGTCGGTATTCGTAGAGATCACGGTCTTCGTCAGTTGGAGATTTCGCGTCAGGCCGTCAGCGATGCAAGTCTCGTGCTTAATTCTTCGTTACAAGATGTTTTCGAAAGATCGAAGATCTGCTGGTCTATATTTCATTTGAGGTAGTGTAGGGACTGATGGGTGATCATCTCACAAAACTCGCGCTTGTTGTCGCCGCAGCTCTGATTCCAAATTCAGTGACTGCGACCAGCTCAGGGATGTGCCATCTCCAATGAACTATCAAATCTGAGTATGTCTTCATAGCGCGTCCATGGATGACCAGAATGTCGGCCACTTTGACCAGAAATACACTCCTTCTGCCAGGAGTACGCGTCTTGACAAGTAGTGTCTTACCTGCGCGTGGACGTATGCGAAGTGGTCGCCGCAATATTGACGGATATTCTCCACTCGGCATCCGTTTACCTCTCGCTGGCTCTTTTCTCTTCTCAGCCCAGTCTCTTCCTCATCTTGCATACCATTCTCCATCCTTGTGTGTATAGAGAGCTGAGACTATGGCCAGATTCCGTCAAATATGTGCATTGACTATTCACAGACGGCACCCTGAAGCTCAGACCCCAGCTTACTTACAAGCGTCGAAGAAGTTCACGATCTCCGACCTCAGCTTGAAGTGCACTTTGCCAGCAACGTGACGATCGCGATTGCTATCAAGGATGATGTTGAAGTTTGACTTGATCTGCTTCTGACGCGCAGCCTCGTCGTGTCCGTCAATGTCGATGATGTAGCCAACGTTGCTGAGAGCGTGATCGTAATCGCGGTTCGTAGTGATAGCTTTGTGGAGTGCATCCCGCATGATGGCGGTGCCGGCGCCATAGACGACAAAGGAAGCCACGTGCGTGAGGCAGGACAAGTAGATGAGAAGGTTGACAAAGGCTTCTTCGAGTAACAGGGTAGACGTTGGGATGACCCACTCGATAAGCAGATCTGTGCCTGCCCGCACCATCAAATGTGACGGACCGTTGTACCGGCACCTCTGCAAGGCATTGGTGTGGTGGCTGCCATTGCCTAATTCTCTGTCTAAGCTGGTCGAGGTCTGGACAGGCCCGAAAGGCTCGTAGAAGGCCTGATCACAGAGCCGGGGATCGTCGTACGAGCCAATCTGCAGACTTTCCAGGGATGCGTATTCGGCCCACGCGATTAACGAGCCGATGTTCTGGTCAAACTCTGGATTGTCGCGCAGCCAGAGGAGCTTCAGCCGCTTCAGAAGCGAGGTGATCTTGTGAAAGCTGGTAGTACCTCTTTGAGACCAATGAGCATGCCCGGCCGTGCAGCTTCGTCGATAGCGTTGGCACCAAGCACGATGGCCGTGACTAGCGAGAGGCAGTCGGACTTGGACATGAGACGGGATGGATCAGAAACTTGCCACCGATTGCGCTGAGCGCGACAACCGAGAACAAAGCTGCCGTGGCCTCAGACAGAGGTGATTCTGACCGTGCGAGAATAGAGGAGAGGAGTGGCGACTTTGTAGGTTGAAAAGCAGACCTTCTGCCAGGTGTGGAGGGTCTGTTGTTCATCGGCAAAGGCGATGATATCGTCGAGGAAGATGTGAAGAGCAAGAGATGTGCTCTCAGGGAGTGGATCGAGAACCTCTGAAGCTGACGAATCGTCAATTGTCGTGACAACACTGGAGATCAGCGCATGCAAGCATTGTGGAGACTAACTGCTTCGGCTCTTGAGTTTGACCAGACAACTCTTCATGACTCATGGCCGAGGTCTCGTTCTCCACCTCCTGCGAGCTCTCGCACAGCTCCGGTTGGGGTTGAGCTGTGACGTTGGTTTGAGTGTGTTTTGCTTTGAGCACGCGGTTTTCGGCGGCGTGTTTGGCTGTAGCAATCTCAAACGTCTGCCTGGGTGGTCGAGAAGGATCTCCAGGCTTCTTGGAGCTCTGAGAGCGCGTTGTGACCATCTTTGCAGCTGCTGATGGTTATTGTAGGTGAGGTATCAAGTTCAACAACTCGTCAGTTGCGGCCCAAGTGGCTCCGCGATCAGATTCCGTCAGTGCGCTTATCTTAACGTCCGCATCACCTTTCACGCCTTGTTGTGCTGTCGACCGAAACTTCATTTCACAGAAAGAGAATCTCATCATTGTTGGAATATCTTCATCATTTGCTATAGACAGTCCCCGACTGGTGTCATTTCCCTACTCAGCGTCGACGAAGTAGACAAGCTCCGACCTGAGCCTGAAGTGCACCTTCTCGTAGAGATCAAGATAACAGTCCATCTCCAAGATCAGCCTGATGTTCGACTCGGTTTGTGCTTGACGCGTCGCCTCGTCTTCTCCGTCAATGACAGCGATGTAGTTGATGTCATTGAGTACCGTGACATACGAGTACCCGCGCTGGTTCATCATATTGTCCGCACTCGTGACGACAGACGTGTCAGGTGCAGAAGGCAAAGTCTGGCAAGTAGAAGAAACCAAGCAGCCACTTGTAGACTGTTTCGATCGACAAGTCGAACGTTGGGAAGGTCAATTCCATTGGGGTCTCTGAATACAGATTCTGGCATGCCACACCAATAATGCGGCACACCTGCAAGGCGTTGGATCGAGCACGCGGCTGGCGATGCTCGCCGCCGAGGGTGGGAACTCGCTCGTAGAAGGTCTGATCCGGAACCTCGCGTCGTCGCAGGAGCCGATCTGCAGACGTTCAACGTTTGTGATTCGAGCCTACCCTGCACATTGACCAGACTTCGTTGTAACGTTGGGATACTTCGTGGAGTTGCGTAGTCCGAGAAATTTGGGCCCTTTGAGCACCGGCGTCATCAACTCGATAGTGTTGCCTGAATAAGCCCAGGCATGCCATCATTCGCTTGCTTGACAGCGACGACACCGAGAATGAGGGCGTTGACCAACGACAGGCATTAGGGTTTGGCGTGACGCGGGCTTAGGCGAAGCCTTGCACTGGAGCGCGCTGAGTGCGATAGCCGGGAATGAAGCTATCGTGACCTCTGGCAGTTGTGACTCAGACCGTGCGAGAGTAAAGGAGGGGAGTAGCGACTTGGTAGGTCGAATAGTAGACCTGCTGCCAGGCGTAAAAGGTTTGCTGGTCATCGGCGAAAGCGATGATGGTCTCGAGCAAAAGATGAAGAGCAAGACTTATGCTGGAAGGGAGTGTGATGAGGGGCTCTGAAGGCGTCGCAACGATAGTCGCAGGCTCGGCACTGCAGGTCAGCAAAAGGTTGTCCATGCCCATGTCAAGACTCACACCTTCAGACCCTGCACCTGGTCCGGCGTATCCTTCTCCTTAAAAGCATAGGCATCACACTCAACATCTTGAAAGTCCTCGCGCCAAACAACGAGCTCGCGCACTGAGAGCTGCGGCTTGAATTAGGCTGGGCTTGGACCCCGACCGCTGCTTGGGGCACGAAACGAGATTGGCTTTGGCGATGTCTGATGATACTTTAGGTGGTACTGACCGCTTGACAGGCTCTTGAAGCGTTGAGCACGCGTTGACACCATGATAAGAATGGTGGTTGTCAATCAGAGTTGTTACGACGAGTTGCGCGCCTAAGCGGGTACCTATGAGTTCCTGTTAGGCCCGTCTCAGCTTGTGCTCTCTTCCTCGGTCTCTTGACTTGCAAAAGAGCTACCGCAGCTCGCTATTCTCTTGTATAGACCTCAAAATGGTCGCAGCAGCTACGCCCTCCCTTGCCAGCTCCCTAACAGCACACTTTCCCCTCACATTTCCCGTCCCGAACCCCGTCTCGCACCCACACCTCATCAAAACCTCCGACCTTGCAGTCGAAGAAGATCTCCTTCATAACCCAGACAACATCCGACCATGGCTAGCTCACATCCAAACGATCAAGGATAGGGTCGCTCAAACACTGCCTTCACGCTCAGAAGCAGCAGCAGACACGAGTGTCAAAGCGAAAGTTCTTGGGCCATTGAACACACAAGCTGCAAGAGATGGATTGCAGGAAATCACGAGCGTGTATGAGCGGGCACTTGCAGTTTTTCCTACCAACTTCAAGCTTTGGAAAGGCTATACGCTTACGCGACAAAGCTATGTGACTGGCTTCCCAACGGCTGCGGCTCAGAAAGCGCGCAAGTTGGCGTTTCGCCGTGGAGCCTTGTACAAGACGAATGTTGCTGAACTGTTGGATGCTGCAGAGGCTGAACATGACTGGGAGGGTGGATTGGATGGCGTGATCGGCTACGAGGAATGGAAGAGCTTGATCGCGACGGGTGAGAGGATGATCGGATGGCAAAGCACGGTGAGTTTGTCTGCCCGTGTGGACCACGCTGACCAATAGCTACCTGTGCCATGGCTCATGCACCTTGGTGTTCTTCTGCATCCCAAGTGTCCGCCTCCATTTCGCAGAACGTATGCCCGCCGTACATTCGACCGTGCCCTGCGCACCTTGCCAGCTAGTCTGCACGGCAGAATCTGGGGTCTCTACCTCCGCTGGGCAGAGGTAGTCGGTGGAGAGGCCGGTGCTCGTGTCTGGCGCCGATATCTTGATGTGAGTCTTTGCTTCCTTACTCTTCCTGACATTAGATCGACCCGGCTCTCACCGAACGTCACATTAAATACCTCCTCGATTCCACCCCCGCTCGTCCCCTCGCAGCCGCCAAGTACCTCCTCTCCCTCGCTCGCAAAGCTGCAGCTGGTACCTACGTCCCCCTCGAAGGCAAGTCGCCATACCAACTCTTTGTCGACTTCCTCGAGCTCGCCGAGCAGTATTCTGAAGAGATTGGCTTGACGGAAGACGAAGCTGAGGAGGTCAAGGCTCAGGGCGATGCGGCTGCTGAGACGCCTTCGCTGCCTGAAGCTGCTAGCGTCAACGGCAAGCTTATCCGTATCCCGAGCAAGACGGAAGCTGCTGCTGCTGCCATCGCGGCGCCAAAGAAGGTCGACCCTTCTGAAGACCCCGCAGACCCTTCGCGCCTCGACGTCGAAGCCATCGTCCTCAAAGACGGTCTAGCAGTCTTCAAAGACCAAGGTGGTCGCCTGTGGACAGGACTCGCGACCTACTGGATCAAGCGAGGCGAATTCCAGCACGCCCAAGCAACGTTTGAACGAGGCATCAACTCCGTCGTAACCATTCGCGACTTTACCCAAATCTTTGATGCTTATACTGAGTTTTCGGAGACGATGATCTCGTCGTTGATGGAGGCGATGCAGGATGATGATGGCGAAGATGAGGATTTCGATGCTGCTGAGACGGAGGCGGAATTGGATGAGAGGATGAAGGCTTTTGAGCTGTTGATGGATCGGAGACCTTTTTTGGTCAATGACGTGCTGTTGAGGAGGAACCCGAATGAGGTTACCGAGTGGGAGAAGAGGGTTGCGCTGTACGCGGGTGATGATGAAAAGGTGGGTTTTGAGGATGAGCAGAGCTTACATGACAGGTAGTTGAGACGTACAACCGCGCCCTTGAGACCATCGCGCCAAAGAGAGCAACAGCTCCACTTTACCCAGTCTACGTCAACTTTGCCAAATTCTACGAGCAAGGCGGTTCCCTCAACCCAGAGACACAGGAGCCAAGTAACGAGCCTGATCTGCAAGCGGCTCGACAAATCTTTGAGAAAGCAGTCAAGGTCCATTTCAAGACTGTTGATGAGTTGGCGGAAGTTTGGTGCGAGTGGGCCGAGATGGAGTTGAGGAATGAGTGAGTTGTTGTTCGAGAAAGGTTGGGGGAGTGGCTGATGGACAGGAATTATGATGAGGCTGTCAGGCTCATGTTGCGCGCAACAGCTGTGCCCAAGGTGACTAAAATTGACTTTTACAACGACGTGAGTACTCTTTGACCGCGGAGGCTGATGGTCAGGCTATCCCTCCTCAACAACGGCTGTTCAAGTCGCTCAAGCTCTGGTCATACTACGTCGACCTTGAGGAATCGATCGGTACTATCGAGTCGACAAAGGCTGTCTATGACAAGATCTTGGAGCTCAAGATCGCCAATGCGCAGGTACGTTTTGTCTTTCAATAAGCAGAGCTGACGACAGACAATTGTCAACTATGCCACATTCCTCGAGGAGAACAAGTACTTTGAGGAGAGCTTCAAGGTTTACGAGCGCGGAATCGAAGTCTTCAACTTCCCAATCGCATTCGAGATCTGGAATATTTACTTGTCCAAGTTTGTCAAGCGATACGTGAGTTGCCTTTGCAATGGATGTCGCTGACTGTCAGGGCGGCAAGAAGCTCGAGCGTGCTCGCGATCTGTTTGAGCAGGCATTGGAAAACTGTCCACCGAAACACTGCAAGCCTCTGTACCTCATGTACGCCCAGCTCGAAGAAGAGCACGGTCTGGCGAAACGCGCCATGGGCATCTACGACCGTGCAGCTGCGACCGTGCAAGACTCGGACAAGTTCGAGGTGAGTGTACTCGAGAGCTCTCCAATGCTAACGAACAGATGTACACCGTCTACATCGCCAAGGCAACAGCCAACTTTGGCCTACCCGCCACGCGACCAATCTACGAGCGCGCACTCGAGAGTCTACCAGACAGGCAAACTGCAGAAATGTGTCGTCGTTTCGCCGCCATGGAGCGCAAGCTTGGCGAAATTGATCGTGCGCGCGCCATCTATGCGCATGCTAGTCAGTTTTGCGATCCTCGGTCGCATGCCGATTTCTGGCAGGAGTGGAATCAGTTCGAGAGTGAGTCGCTTTGCGCACGGTGGGCAATGCTGATGGGCAAGTCGATACTGGGTCCGAGGATACGTTCAGGGAGATGCTGCGCATCAAGCGTGCTGTTCAGTCTTCTTTCAACACCGAGTGAGTGATGTTTGCAAGGGATGAGACCTGCGGCTGACCATCACAGGGCGTCGTTCATTGCTGCTCAGGCCAACGCGGCTCGTACAGGCGGTACAAAGCCCACGACAGAGGCCGCCGAAGCTGCGGGTGCAGCAGCTGATCCCATGGCCGCCATGGAACGCGACATGGCACGTAGCACCGCCCCCGCCTTTGTCTCTTCTACACAAAAGCCAATCAACACCGAGTCTTCACCCTCAGCCGACGCGCCCGCCGTCGCCAATCCCGATGCCATCACCATCGACGACGACGACATCTAGATCCAAGTGCAGCGTAGAATATGAAGATGCATCCGATGCGCGTATCTATCATGGAATAAGATCGAGTACAATGAGCTTGGGTGGAGGAGAATTACATGATGAGACAGTTGTCTTTCGACTTGTTGCCGTCTGCGTCTGCCTTGAAAGCTTCCATCTCGTGGCGTCTGTCGAGTGCACTTCGTGCTGCTCCGCCTGCAGAAGATGAATTCAGCCGCTTGGTGGCGCGTTTATCTCCTCCTTCTGCAGCTAGCTTGTACCAGTGCATAGCTGCTTGGGCCGATTCCACTGTTCCAATACCGGTCTACTTGTCAGTTCTGACGCATGCATGTGATGTGAGGACACGGAACGAACCTCGGTAAAGTACCCAACGGCGTATTGAGCTTTGGCGAGGCCTGCTTCAGCTGCTTTACGTGCCCAGAGATAGGCTTCTGTATCTGATTGCGGCAGGACACCAGGCGAACCAACGAGATACCACGCCGTCAATGCAAAACAAGCATCCCTATGCCCCTGTTCCGCCGCGATATTCTGGATTCCCATCAGCCCTTTCCATCATCCGGTCAACTCACATAGTAATGAATACTAAGTGCCGAATCCTGTGGACAGCCCATCTTGCCATATTCATAACATTCTCCCAGTTTAAACGCCGACGGCGCATACCCCAACTCTGCCGCCTGCGCCAGAAGTTCAGCAGCGTATTCGAGATCGAGAAATAAGACGTTTTCGATGCCTCGTTCGTGTAGGAGGGCGAGCTCGTGTAGGGCGTGGGGGAATTCTTCGGTTGCGTGTTCGGCGGAACGTTTGAGCCATTTGACACCTTCTTTGGGGGAACGAGAGAGGCCTAGACTGCCGTTGAGTTCGGCTGTGCCGAGACGGTACATTGCGCCTGGGTGCAGTGCAGCTGCTGCTTTTCTAACTTGTCAGTTTATGCTAGAAAACGAGGAAAACGGACGTACCGGTAGAATTGAACGGCCTTGGCACTCTCTCGTCGACATCCCCATCCATGCTCACAGCACGTTCCAGCACGATAACAAGCATCCGGATGCCCATGTTTCGCACTCAATACAAAAAGCGGAAAAGCCCGATCAAAATCCTGTCTTCCCCTGACCGTCCCAATTCCATTCGCATAGCAATCCGCCAAGAAATACTGCGCGTCGGGATGTCCCCTATCTGCCAGTTTCTTCAACAAAGCCGTGGCTTCCTTGATCAATTCATCTCTCTTGTCACTCAGTACGTGTCCGCCTGAAGGCTGCTGGCTTGGGTCTGATGGGTCGGAAGGTGAGGCGCCCCCGGTGGGTGTGGGAGTGTCCATGGATTTCGCGGCGTCAATCATGAAGACTGCGAATTCAAAGATGAGTTCTGGGTCGTTTGTCTTTTTCGCGTTTGCGCGGTAGAGATCGAGTGTTTTGTCGTGGGAGAGGAGGGCAGCTTGCTTGCCTGGTCGGAGATGGGCTTTTCAATCAGCTCCTGTAGAGTGCGCAGCAGCCAAGTAAGCTTACAGTTGTCGAGCAAAGGTTGAGGAGGTCCCGACATGGACGTGACTCTTTGACCGCCTCTTCCGGATTCGGAAGGCTCGTACATTGACATTGTCGCCATGGTGAATGATGAGCTTGGCCTAAGCGGCTAGAGATGCGGAAAGGAAGTGAGGTGTGGGAAGGGGATGACGAAGGTCGTTAAGGCCTGTGCCGACTTGCACGAGTGTTGTGATCTGGCACCTAGCTCGGTGTTGCCATCAAGATTTTGGCTTTTGATCTGTGACTAGCACTATACGCCGTCTTGTAGAGCTATCTTGCGAATACCAAGTCGTTCAGTTGAGAGATAGCAGGTGCAGAGGCTGTCACCTAAGAAGCCAACCGCGCCTACTGAAAGACAAGCCGTTAGGTGAGTAGTCCCCCCACGCCTATGCAAAGTTCACTCCACCAACATTTCGATGGTCTTGTCCTGCTCTTGTTTGGCAAACCATCCCTTGTTTACCATGGCAATTTCTCTCTTACGCAGACTAGCAATCACCAACAGCTCGGCAGCCTCAGTCACAGCAGTAGTCACTAGGACACTCGCAACAGCCGTCAACGTGGAATCGCTACCATCAGCCGAAGCTTCATCTTCCAAGCTTCCTGCTGGTAAATGGACGCCTTATACGCAGAGGACGGGCGTGTTGGCACGCAAAAGAGGCATGACGGCGCTGTGGGATCAAGAAGGCAAGAGGTATCCCGTCACTGTACTTCAAGTATGTCCATCTCTTCACTGTAGGCGGCCAAGCTCTAACCCCCAGCTTGACAATGTTCAAGTCACCAGACATTCACCACCCCGACCTACCTCTCCCGAACTCCACAGTCTCCAACTAGGCATCTCCGACCGTCCCGTCAAAACCACGTCATCTCAACAAAGAGGTCATTTCGCAGCAGCAGGCGTCAATCCGAAATACCACGTCAAAGAATTCAGAGTCTCGCATGATGCGGTGCTGCCTGTTGGCACGACGTTGAGCGCAAGTCATTTCGTACCGGGGCAATATGTCGATGTGACTGCTACTTCGTGAGTTGGCAGGAGCGGACTGGGCTGGGCTGATGGAGCAGGATTGGAAAGGGGTTCGCAGGTGTCATGAAGCGTCATGGATTCCACGGTCTCAAAGCTTCGCATGGTGTTTCGTTGACGCACCGAAGTGCAGGTTCGACAGGTCAGCATCAAGTAAGTCTCAAGTCCATATCCTCCTTCTTTCAACCCACTGACACCACAAGGACCCAGGAAGAGTCCTACCCGGCAAGAAGATGGGCGGCCACATGGGTGTCTCGACCCGAACTCAGCACAATCTCCTAGTTCACCGCATCGATACAGCTCTCAACGTGATCTACGTCAGAGGCTGCGTCCCAGGCATCGATGATGGCTTCGTCGCCGTCCGAGACGCAAAGAAGAAAGTTGCGTACAAGGCTTTGGCGGGATTGAGAAAGGGTAAAGCAGAGGATGAATGGTTGGGGAATGGGGTTCTGGAACTGCCTGTGCCGGCTGGGACTGTGGAGAGAGCCGAGAAGGAGGGTTGGCCTCAGGTTGTCGAGTTTGTTGGGCAGAAGAAGGTAGAGGCTTGATGCATGCATGTCTCTATGTCTATGGCCTTGTCTGAGCGAATGCGACGGATGCAGGAAGTCGGAATGAAAGACAATACATGTCTTTATTCGGTGCAACCCTTCTCACAAGATGCAACTTGAAACCATCCATCGTCGCATCCACGGTCTGACCAAGCGTCAAACTCGCGCGCTGAAGTCAGCTCCGCCCCCCCCTTCCAGAACGCACCAATGAGATATCTCGCTCAGCATCAACATACTCCAATTCCCTAGTAAAGCAATGGACATGCACCATTGGCATCGGGACCCTCTCCCCCTTTTCTCCATAGGCTTGTGTGAAATCGGGGAAAGCGAGGAGTGAGTTGAAGCAGCCTTGATAGGCGTCTAGGAAGTTTAGAGCTGAGTCGGGGAGGTTCATAACGTAGTGAGAGATTAGCTGGGGTGCTGCAGCGGCGGTGGCAGGGGCAGGAATAGGGGTGGTGGCAGGGCAGTTGGCGCTTCGAGCTCTCCGCGCAAGTTTATCAGCTTGTGACCGCGATAGCCGGGGTTTCAGAGCTTCAAAAGGCTGTTGCCACGCTAGCAGCGGCGCAAATGAAATAAAAGCCCTTCCATCAATACAAGAAACCCTCAGTGCATCCTCGACCTTTCCGCAACATCAGCCTGCCCCGACCAACCAAGCCAGCCAGCGCACCTTGTTATCCACGCGATTCTTTTCCATCCATTTCGCACTCTCAGGATTCAAGTCGTTTCCCAAGACAAAACATCCCTTGCGCGCAGCAGGGACTGCGAAGGGCCCGACGCCAGCCATGACGTCTGCGATGACTTGGCCGGGTGCGAAGAGGGAGACGAGGCGCTCGTGTTCGGAACCAAGGCGGGAATTCCAGTAGACGGATGAGAAATCGAATGTGAATCTGCAGCCTGATTCGTGCTTTTCCAATGTCAGTGATGCGGGATGGCCTGAGGACGGCTTACGACTTCGGTTGTAAGGAGATTTTCACCGGCAATAATTTCCATGTCGAAGAAACGGAATTGAGCGTGGATGGTGGAGAGCTTATTGACTACTGTTCGAATGTTTTTATTCTTCTGCTTCGCGTCAGTGTCTGCGTCTTGTTGTGGAGGAATCAAGACGGACGTCGAGGATGAGTTGACCGATGAGATGCTTGTACGGTAGGTATTCGTCACGCAGATTGACGTGAGCTTCTCATCAGCTTTGGTACATACTGGCAGAAGCGAGACTTACCGATGTGGCCTGTCGCTGTGAAGGATGATGGAGATTCACCGGCTAGTTCGTCTGGAAGGACGGCTTCCATGATATCGGCTGCTTATTAGCCTTCGCTTCTGCCCTCGCCACTGTCCATGATTCAACTTACACACTGCCCAGTGGTCATACTTGAGGGTCACTTTTCGTTTCACAAGACCTTTTCCCTTCTCCGCAATCAAAGATCTCAGCTCATCAGACAGTTCAGCTGCACGTTAGTTTTTAGCGAGCTCTGCTCTGCAAGACAGCTTTACCCTCATTCGATGCTTTTAGTAGCAAGATCTTGCCGTGAAAGCCGTCTTCTCCTCGACATTCCTCTACACTCTTCACTTTTTCCAGAGTGAGCAAATGCCTACTTTGTTAGCGCATTCGTCAGTTCGTCGAGACGTCAAGCTTACCCGTGCTTCGTGAGTTGCGTCTTCAGCGCACCGACATCAGAGCCCTCAACTTTGACACCAAGAACGTCAAGTTCTACATGGAATGCGTCCCTATCCAGTACAGTCATTCCAGGGTATCGAGGAGGAGGAACCACTTGGTATCGAGGCGCAGGTAGCCTCGAGGAAGATACCTGAGCTGATGCCATGTTGCGCAGATGTTCTGACAAGCTGGGATGGTTTCTTGCACTTATTGTATGTGTTTGCCTTGTTGATAACAGCCTTGTAGATGATTGGAAGGCTCTTTGAAGCATAAAATGTTGCTCAAAGACGACACAAACAATTGGGCAGAAAGTTGGTCGAGTCTCGGAGCCCGCCACATGAAAGAATGGGTACCCTTGCGCGCTCTGCAGCTAGCAGCTCTGCTGCAGCAGCAGCTTCTTAATTAGCTTGCTAGTTTTCCGCGATTGACAGCTGTGCAGGGTACTTTCTTATCTTGAGAGAACTCCAAGGAACTGCAGGCGGCGATAATGGGGAGACCACCTAGAGAAGAGTCGCCAGACGTCGTCAAGTCCAAAGTTCTCTCATACATCCTTCGTCATGGTGCAGAGAAGGAGATGCTCCATGTTAGATCGGACGGCTATATCAAAGTTGCCGACTTGGTGAGTGCTCAAAGTACGCACAGCCAGTCTGATAATCAGCTCGAACGGCCAAAGTGCAAAGATATCGACCTGCCGGAGCTACTGAGGCTCGTCAAGGAGAATGCAAAGCAGCGTTTCGTCCTCTTATACGGCTTTGACCCCTCTCCTCCACCACCCAAAGGCAAGAAGCCCGCGAACCAACCATCAAAGGAGTTGCCTCTAGTACAGATGGACATCCCACCGGACTCACCTGAGTCAAGTCAGGCGTCTGGATCTCAAAATGGCGAATATTTCATAAGAGCGGCTCAAGGGCACACTATCGCACTGGCGGAATCTTCAGATCATCTGACGCCGGTGATGGCTGCTGATGATGCTGGGTTGGAAGCTGTTGGTGAGATGGTGCATGGGACTTCGTTGCCTGTTTGGGATCAGATTCGTACGTGGTTCGGTCAAGGGAGGTAGTGCTGAGTTCAGGTCGAACGGGACTTTCACGTATGGAGCGTCAACATATCCACTTAGCGCCCGCACGAGCCAACCACCAGATTAGTAAGTTCCGCATCACCATGAGGAACTCGCTCACACCACAGCTCCACGCGCATCTTCAAACATCTTCGTCCACGTCTCCCTTGAGTCCCTTCTCTCTGCCACTCCACCCATCTCTGTCTTCACAGCCGCCAACGGCGTCATCCTCTCTCCAGGCGATAGAGCAGGCTGTATCCCCGCCTCACACTTTAGCAAAGTTGTCCATGTCAACAGCGCCAAAGAGGATGTAGTCATCTGGTTTGACGGCAAACCGACGAAAGAGGGAATGGCGCTGATTGTGAAGGAGGAGGGAAAGACGAAGCGCATGCCACACAGTCTGCATAGTCATTCCGGGCAGTTTTGTAGGCATGCCAAGGATGAGCTTGAGCATGTTGTCAAGGAGGCGTTGAGGAAGGGGTTTAGGACATTTGGGCTCAGCGAGCATGCGCCGCGGTATCGCGTCGAAGATTTGTATCCAGAAGAGGTGAGTTCGAGCTACACTGCCCTGGAGCTGACAGTCAGGACGATCTCAAGCCCGAAGACCTCATGGCGACGTTCAACGCCTTCATCATCGAAGCAACCCGACTCAAAGCCGCCTACGCAGAAGACATCGAGCTCTTGATCGGCATCGAGACGGACCACATTACACCACTAGACTCCACAGGCCTGACAAAAATCTTGAAAGACCAACAAGCGCATATCGATTACATGGTCGGAAGTGTACATCACGTCAATGGTGTACCCGTCGATTTCGATCGACCAACGTGGCTTCGTGCTGTGCGTGAGGCATCTCGTGAAGAGCCCGGGAGAACAATGATCCCTTCTTTTGAGCCATCGGGAAAGCCTACACTAGTGCCGCCGCCCGAGGGGTTGGTGGAGGGTGGAGTCCCGACAACGGAGGAGCTGCTGCCGTACTTTAACGCCTACTTTGATGCTCAGTATCAGCTACTGTCGACACAGAAGCCAGAGGTCGTTGGGCATTTTGATCTTTGTCGGCTGTTCATGCCAGATGTCAACTTCAAAGACGAGGCGCTGCCGGGGGTCTGGACAAAGATACAAAGAAATGTGCGATTTGCGGCAGGTTATGGTGCTCTTTTCGAGTTGAATGCCGCGGCCTATCGAAAAGGCTGGCAGACTTCTTATCCCGGCAAGGTTATCGTCGAGGTGCGTCACCAGAGTCTCGTAGCGAGCTGATGATAGCTCATCTTGGCGTGCAGAGGACGATTCTGTCTCTCGGACGACTCTCACGGCGTCCAAGCCGTCGGTCTCAATTATCCCAAACTCCGCACATACGTCAAAGAGCTCGGACTCAAAGAGCTCTGGTGTCTTGCCAAAGATCCGGGCGGTCCACGCGGTAAAGGTCGGCCTAAGCGCAAGACTATCCCTGTTCTCGTCACGGGCAAGTTGGACGACGACGACTCATGGCCGAGAGACTAGTCATCGGATCATGCATGCATGTGCCACCCACTCAAAACTTGACCTGAAACATCCTTTACGCTGGCCCCTTTGATCGTCTCGCGTTTCAGGTTTCGGTTGTGATCACTGACGCTGACGATCTGTGTTTGATCTGCTTGCGCACTCCTGCCTCGCATGGCATCATCTCTTATTCCTTCAAGTCTTACGCCGGCTGGTCCGGACGTGACAAGCACTCCGGGCGTGACAAGCACGGCGACGGGTAATGTCGTTGTTGTCAATACGAACTCGTCGAGCGAGATCGGAGTGCCAGTGATCACCAGCGGCACCACAGTGATCACGTCAACTGGGACTGGAACTGGCCGAACATCGACGGTTACACGGACGAAGACGCCGGTAGTTCCACCAGTAGTCATTGAGACCCCATCAATAACGCCATCAATCAGCACGACCATCTCAAGGAATACGACTGAAATCACCACGACATCAACAACAACTGATCTGTCGACTTTCGTGACACCAACTCCGACTTCTACATCAACATCGACCACGACCACGACGACGACAACCGTGACAGTCACTCCATCGCCCCCGTCACAGCCTGTACCTGCAGCTGTGCAGACCACAGCTCAAACGACTACACGCACCTCTACCACGTCTTCGGCCACACTGACGACAACTTCTAGCAGGACAACGTCTCGAACGCGGACCTCGTCCTCGACGCCTGCCGCAACGACGGATGCGCACTCCGTTGCGTCGTCACTTTCATTTGGTAAGTCTTCTTTGACTTAGAAGGGCCTGACGATTCGTAGCAGATGATGCAGAGCCGAGTGCTGTTGCTGGCGCCGTTGACGCGTCAAGTGGCGCTTCAAGCAGTACACCAACCTCTACGAAAAGCGGAGGAAAGACGGGCAAAGCTGGAGCGGAAGGTGGTGAAGATGACATTGGTCACAAATCCGCTGGAGGGGATGTGAATATTGGAATGATCATCGGTAAGTCACAACGGACTCATTTACCTGGCTTACGCGCGAGGCATCGTCGCTGCGATATTGGTTTGTCTGGGTATCGCGATTTTCGCCTGGTCGAAATGGGTAAGAGGCATCTGCTTGCACTAGTTGAGCCTGACAACCTAGCGTAAGAACAGGCAGAAGAAAGAAGAGCTGCAAATGCTGAACGACGAAGATGACCTGGACGATTCCAAGTCAGAGTTCTCCTCTGGACGTCCCATCAGTGATCGCCAAACATGGCTGTCGGGTGCCAGCCGAGACTCAAGGGCCCGAGACACCACGTACACCGAATACGACCCAAGGAGAACGTATGCTGAGACGGAGTATGACCCAAGGAGGACGTATGCCGATACCGAGCTTCTAGACGACAAGAGCTACAGATACGACATTGATCGCGACACCTTGGTCACAAAAGCGCCGAGATCATCGTACTGGGCTGGCCCACAGACAGGAAGGACCGGTACCACAGACTACACGACAGCTTATACGCCATGGCACGACGAGTCTGAATCGGTCCCACCGGTACCGCAAATGCCATCAGCATTCTTGAAACAGGAACTACCGCCGAAACCTGCCGCGACGCGACCTGTCACGGAAATGTCTGGCTATGGCGGACTGCTGAGCGCGTACCATGAGCCTGATCGTTTTGCCGACAGTGAAAGAGACAAGCAGGAGCAAAGGCCAGCGTCAATGATGTCGACAATGACCGAGAACCTTCTTCCCTGGTTGAAGAAGGAACCCGCCACGCCACCGGTACCGACTTTCAACGCCTTCACTCCTCAAGGAAGGTCACACAAGCCAGCAAGTCGGCCAATTTCATTCCGGCGACTCACAGGCGAGCGCGTTTCGAAACCGCCAACCGCACCACCTCCGGCAAGACCACCGCCGGTTCCCGCAATGGCGCAGACGCCCATGGCTGTGACCACCCGCCTGGGTGCGTATGACGGGCCAATGCCAGCCTTCAGATAAGAGGGACATGTGTAGTCTATGCATCAGATGGTGTCATCGAGCAGTGTCCAAGCTGCCGAGGGTGTCATGATCGTAGCTGCAGTCTCAGAGTCAAGTTCTGCCCTGACAACGTCGTGGAACTGTCTGTAGACTTCCGCTATACTCGACTAGTCATGTCAGCTGCTTGCTACGTGCTTGCGTACTGACCTGCAGCGGCGGAAGAAGAACTTGCACTGTCTCCACATCCTGCAGATAAAGCATCAATAGCGCTTTCCACTCCTTGACTTTCTCCTGAGCGCCATTCTTGAATTCGTCATGGACAGCCAAGACCTTGTCCTTTGTCGCCCACTCCTGCGTCGCCAGATCGCGACCAGCGCGAGCTGCCATGAAAGCGGAGCAACTGGCAAGGAAAGATCGCACAGGCGCTGTCGCAGCTGCTGAGCAGTCTGAGATGAGCTCTTCGCAGACGCGCTTGAGCTCGCGGTCGACGTCCTGACAATCAGCGCAATCAACACTGATAGCCTCACCATCTTGGCATCAGACAAATGTTCTCTGCCAGCCGGCACACTTGATCCATAGCCAAGTATGGAAGAAGCATTGGCAAGAAGAGAAGAGAGCGTATCTTAGACATCAGCATTGCACGTCGTCAAGTTTGAGACACACCAGTCATGCCCGCCCACTCCTTGACACGATCCTTACGAATCATCTCCACATTCGCCGTCATCTCCTTCAAGATCAAAAGATGTCGAACAAGAAACAATTGCCCATGAGCTTTGCTCAAGCCAGGTCTCGCAACCACAAGGTCCGATGCAGCGGTCAAAGACTGCCTGCACGCTGCAACTGCTTCTTGTGCCAGATCCTCAAAGACGACAGGCTATGGAAAGATCAGCAACAACGCAAAGTAGGAGTCAAACGTACATCGACAAAGTTGCGCAGGCAGGACAGGAGCCATGTGGCAGTCTTCAACGTCGGATACCAAGTATCCTGCGCCGCAGCCGTCGGCATCGACAAAAGCTTTGGTTCATCCTCGTCCTCATCCCCAATGAACACGTTCGGCGCCTGGCGAGTGATCAAAGGCCCCTGGCTCGGCGCTGTCCTGTCAGTATCGCCAATACACAGCCAGTGAACCCACCGGACACCAATTTCTTGGGATAATCAAGGTCTGAAGATTTGGCGACATAATACGACACGTCCGTTCGCACCAAAGCCTGTGCCCGAAAGACCAATCGCGTCTGTGCATCCTGTAGCACCATTCTCAGCAGCTGATCAATTTGAAGTCGGCTCAGAGGTTTGCTTGTTTCATTGGGATCATCGACTGTCGAGCTCAACGAAACAGCATCATCGTCGTCGACTACGTCTTGGACCATGAGAGCCTGAATGACAGTGCAGACTTCGCACAGTGTGCTTAAGGATGGCTCGTGTAGGATCCGTGGCCGAAGATGGTCGTACAAGTGATCGCAAAGGCCTTCGAGGAAACCACTGTTCATGTCAGCGCGCCGATACGAACCGGACAGGCAACACGTACTAGAGTGGCTCTTCACCCGTCATGAAAAAATGTTTGAATAGATTGAATTCGTCCAAGCAAGTTTGTTTCAAGTAGCTGCACCCTGCTCGAGTCTATCCATCAGCCTCGCCCCTCTGACAAACACCGTCCCAACTCACAAGCTCGACAATCTCACACCGATCAGGGTTCATTCGATAAATCTCCTGGTTGACCCGACTCCCAAGCAAGCTGTGCCTCACACCAACCCAAGCGAAATGACATTCAGAAAGCAGAGCGTGAAGCTCATTTTTACTTGACATCACTCTATGCTCGAGCTCTGCGATCAGAGGGCGTAAGGGCAATGCTAGCGATGCGAATTTGTTATACAGCAGTGCGATTGTTGCTGTTTCGGACAATGCCTGGCTGTCAGTGCACGACAAAGAGAGGACGAACCTTGTCTGCGACACGCTTGGTGACTTCTGAACCCATTGCTCGAATCGCACTGACGACGTAAAGCTTGATGAGCGTCATGCTGCGTGTCATGCACTGCTGATACCGGATCAAATACAGCTCTGCGTCTTTAAAGTCGCGCTGAATGTCAGCCAAATTGTCACTGCTCGAGCGCTCACGTTCTCAGATAAGTAGCGAAGACATTCGTCAAGACGCTGCACCATTGGCAAGAAGCTTTCAGAGAGAACGAGGTCGTCGCCTGGGTTATGTAAAATTCGCTGTGCGTGTTCGAGAAATGTGAAGAAGCCAAGTCGATTATTCAGCTGACTCGTATGCTCTAGCAGATGCGTCTGTCAAGTCAGCCAAGTTATCATTGTCAAAGCGCGCTGGACGAACCTGCTCTTCCAACAAGTTTTCACAAGCGCCTCTCAAACTCTCGCTCCGTTCCTCAACATACGTCAAATTCCCCATCATCTCCTTGACAAGCGTTTCACTCTCGACTAAGCTCTCCACAAGCGCATCGCACGCTTCCCTATACCCCGAGATCTCGGCGTGATGATCTCTGTACAGAGAATCTTGTTCGTGTTCTGTTGAAAGTGTCAAGTTGGCGAACCAGTCGTGAAACTGCTGTGGGGTCAGGATGCAGGCTTTGTTGCTGTTGCTGTTAGCTGCTGAGGGTGGTCGTGAAGGACCGGCGACGTTGTTGGTGTTGGTGAGAGCTTGCTGAAGTAGGGAATTGCCGCCACGTCCATGAACTGGCGTGCCCGGTCTCGACGAGACAGCTTCCGTACTTGAATCCACAAACTGACATATCAGCTTGCTGATATCCATTCGCCTCGACTTGCCTTTGCCGGAAGCTGCCTCTGCGCACAAGCCTCCCTCACAGACGCGATGCTTCCCAGCTGCTCATCCGAAAGAGGTGCATTCAATTCCCATTCCTCAAGTGAGATGACTCTTGAGCTTCTGAGTGGTTGAAGACCTTGCGCTTGAGGTCTTCTCCCTCCTGCTGGTGTCTGTGGTCTGCTCATGGCCCTTTGTACGGTGCTCCGGGTGAGTTAAAGGTGCCCAGAAGACGTGAAGTGTGGTTCCATTGCTAGGCATTTGCTAGCAGTTCAAGCGTTTTACAATCCGCGGATCACCCACAAAAGTTCACAAATGCTCCAGCTGCTTGAACCAGACCTGAAATTAGCATTGTTCCGACATTCACAATGCCAGCAGCTACAAAGCAAAACACAAAGGGAAAGGCGAGAGCAACGCCGCTCAAGACGGACGGGACACTGCCGATGGGAAAGCAGCTCGCTTCAGCAGGTGAGCTTCAAACATTACAAAATCGTTGAGGTTGGGACACTGATGTGACAGATAAGCGAGTGAGAGATAATGCAATCGCCAACCTCGGAGCCTTTCTCTCTCGCTCAAATGATCCTGAAGGCTCTTCATCGGCAGTCTTGTTGTCAGAAGCCGAGATGGCCAAGCTGTGGAAAGGAATCTTCTACTGTACGTCTGAGCTTGTTTCAAGGCAGATCACTGACGATCAACAGGTTTCTGGATGTCGGACAAGCCTTTAGTGC
Organism: Holtermanniella nyarrowii; assembly: GCA_001600035.1. Lineage (NCBI taxonomy): Eukaryota > Fungi > Basidiomycota > Tremellomycetes > Holtermanniales > Holtermanniella > Holtermanniella nyarrowii. The sequence continues at coordinate 330,564 of BCIT01000001.1, read as the reverse complement.
AACAGGCACTAGCAGCCGAGCTCGCCAGTTTGCTACTCATCATCAATCCCATTCCAGCCACATCAACGCTATCGGAAGCTGAAGCTGATGCTGAGAGGACAAAGGCGGCTGTTGCGTTTTTGGACGGGTTCTGGAAGGCCATGGTGCGCGAATGGCCTGGTATTGATCGTCTTCGGTATGTTCTTTGGTTCGAGCTGGGCAGGAGCTGACGATACAGGATGGACAAGTACTACATGTTGATTCGTAAATACGTCAATGCGACGTTTAGGCTGTTGGCGAGGACAGGGTGGAACAAGCAAGTGATTGATGAAGTCAACCAATCAATGCTAGTCGACGGTGGTGTCATGACGTGCGTCCTCCAAACCAAACCATACAACCCCGACTAACGTGCGTGCAGTTACGAAAATCCAAGAGTACCAGCTTCATTAGCCTACCATCTTTCCGACATCATTCTCGAAGAACTCGACAAGGTCCTCTCACTCCCTGAAATTGAATCAGGTCCCCCATGTCCCGTTGCCGACATTCTCGAACCTTACACTATCCTTTGCGCGCGTACCAACAACACTATCACACATAAACGCATGCTCGCGTCTGTACATGAGCCGCTCATGGCTTCGCTCAGCGCCTCCATTCGAGCGGGTGCAATGTCCGATGAAGCGCAAGGGAGCGTCAGCTATCCCAGCATTGGGAGAATTGATGCGAATGCGACGAGGAAAGCGGTTCTGGCGTCGGTGTTCAAAATCGCTGCTGATCCGCGCGCGACAGAGGTCAATCGACGGAGAATGTATCAGTTCTGGAAGGAGCAGGGTGGTGAGGATGACGAGTAGTCTTTTCTTGATGCATGCATGGGATGAGTGATACAGAGTGGTGCTACATTGACTCTATGAGCTTTGGATTTAGAGGGGTTGAGGGAGTCCGTTGCTCATGCTGTTACGTTCTTTAGAGACGCGCGCGACGTAGGATCTGCTTGTTTGATCGAATGCAGCCATGTACAGCGTCAAGCAGCGTGAAAGACAACCCTGTTTGTCAGTCTGACCCGTTTCGATTCCATCGGAGACAAACCTCTTCGGAGGAGGAAAGCGAGGTGCCGGGCGCCTTGACGCATTTATCAAAACACTTGATCGTCAGTGGGGTTAAGAAGATGAGATGCAGTTACGCACGTTGTCGTTGATCTTGTTGATGAGCTGTTGAGCATTGGCGATTGCTAGCTCTTGAGCGATCTGTTGCTTCATCTGTTCCTTGCGAGCGTTCATGTCTTGATTTGTCAGTATTTTCTACGCACTTTGATGTCTGAGACGTACCGTTGGACGCAGCTGCGCCACCACCAAAAAGACTAGACATTTTATTGCTGATTGAAGAAGATTATTGATGATTTTAAAGAGTCTTTGGCAGAAGTGGTTGAAGCTAAGCTCGCAGTCTTAGAAAAGGCGACTTTGTTTAATCCCCCGCGATAAAGATATTTCTGAATGGTCCTCGTCTAACTACTTGCCACCCATTTTTAAACCAAAATCTCAAGATGCCAGCGCCAACTAAATCAATCTACAGAAAGCCAGGAGCACAGCATTTCCAGCTTGTTCATCGGTCCCAGCGTGACCCTCTCATCAATGATCCTGATGCCAGTCAACGCGTCTTGAAAAGTATCGGTCGGGCTAATGATGCTCAAAAGGTGCGTTCACTTTCGTGGACACAAGCTGATGTCAAGTCTGGACACGGAGCTGATGGAGTAACGCTCGCTGATCTCGAAGCGACCCTCTCAAAAGAGGATATTCGTGAAAACGAGGGTGAAGCTGCGTCGTATGGGATCCACTATGATGATTCCGCATACGACTACATGTCGCATTTGCGTACAGTCGGTGGAGGTGCCGGCGAAGGGTTCAGTTCCGTCCTGCTTGAAGCGCCGAAAGGCTCAGCGAAGGCAACGGCCATGGGCAGAAAGGGTTACAAGGGCAAAGGAAAAGCCACAGAGGCAGATGACAGCTGGTTCCCGGACAGTGTCTTGCCTTCGAAAGAGGAATTGACAACGCAAGAAGCGTATGCTATGCAGACGGCTATTCCTGTCGAGCTGCAGGGTTTGCAGCCTGATATGGACCCTCATCTGCGTCAGGTTTTGGAGGCGCTCGAGGACGATGCGTTTGTGGATGATGAGGCAGAGGACGAGGGGTGGTTTGACGAGCTGCTTGGTGAGGGAGAAAGAGAGGGAGACGGTGTGGAAGAGTTTCCATTTGCTGAATGGGGTGTCGAGGAGCAAGGCAGCGAAGCGCCTGAAGAGGACGGCAAGGAGTCCGAGACATGGGAGGAACGGTTTGCGGCTTTCAAGAAAGCGAGCAAGGACAAACCTGTTGAGCCGTCAGAGATGGATCCCAATGATCCTGAAGCGTACGAGGCGGCTGATACGATCGGTTCACTCAACTCCAAGTTTGGCGCCATGACTGTAGTGGGTGGGAAGAAGCGCAGAGGAAAAAGAGGGGCAAGTGATGCCAGTGGCTACAGTATGAGTAGTTCTAGCATGTTTAGAAATCAGGGATTGTCGACTCTGGATGAGCGTTTCGACAAGGTGAGTAACTTTCGTGACGGGCATGGGGCTGATCAGTTAGATTGAAGCGGAATACGACGATGAGGATTTCCCAGAAGATGAAGACTATGAAGGTTCTCAATTTGACGACGGTGCCTCCTTGGCAGGTTCAACATTCTCCCTCTCCTCTTCACGTTCCCTTTTCACTCCCCGTCGCGCAGGCTCCTCGCCACCTCCCATCGACAGAGAAGATTTCGAAGGGATCCTGGATGATTTCCTTGACAACTACGAGGTCGTTGGCAATCGCATGCAGCCTGTTCTAGGCGGTTTCGGTCTGACGGGTGCAGAGAAATTGCAGATTTTGAGAGATAATATGTTGGAGGAGGATGAGGGGGGTGTAGAGGGTGCGAGAGAGGATTTGAGGAGGGCGATTCATGCGGGTGAGGGACGCAAGGAGAAAAAGGAACCCATCATGATGCCGGAAATGGTTCATGAGAGGAAAGACAAGTGGGATGTGGAGACTATTCTTTGTGAGTCTTTTTACTTTTTCTTCTATGATGCTGACGGGAAGCAACGTATACGAATACGGAGAATCATCCTGCCATGATCAGAGCTCGGTCGGCGGCACAAGCGAAAGCGAAAGCTGAAGCGCAAGCTGCACGTCTAGCTGAGGATGAGGATGAGGAGGATGAGGATTATTCGGGGTCCGAGACTGAACGAGAAGACGATCATCGTGTGACGCACGTTACTGTTTCCCGACCAAAAGGCGAGACGAAAGATGAGAGAAAAGCGCGCAAAGCAGCCGTCAAGGCCGATCGGAATGTACGTTCTCGTCCTCCCTCCTTCACCAAAAACAGCGCTAACAAACACAGTCACGTCGTCAAGAGAAGAAAGCTCACAAGGATACTTTCCAAACGGAACGTAAACGTCAGATTGCGAAACATACCAAGACGGTCGCGGATGGTCGTGCGGCGGATCTGAATGTCGCGGCTGTTAATCGCGTTGGGATCACTCGATTGCATTAGGTGATGCTACATGTTGTGTACACTAGGATTGATTCAGGATCTCAAGCTCGTAGATTGTGACTCTTCCCCATGGATCCGAACTTTTCTCGAATTCAAGCTTGAGTTCTGTCAATGGTGCGGCTTGATTGTCTGGATACGGGATCCTACACTGTCAGTCTGGTGAACTTTTTGTTGTGTTTTCGCAACGTACTCGAAGACTTGTCGTCTATTTCGATCTTCAGGGAATAATCTGCTTGTAGCGCTCAAAGGTTTTGTGTCTGTTGCGACAAAGACGTTCATACTTGTTCCTGCGAAACCACCTTGAAAGACTAGCGCTAGATGCGTTGCGTTTTGGACTGGAGTTGGGAATGTTAGATGGAGATGTTGAGGTAGGCCCTGATCATCAGATCTTGCTGGAAGGGACGGACACTAACTTGGTCACTTGTCCAACATGTTTCAGAGGACCCATCAAGTAGGTTCTTCTTCTTGGACGCTGGATCTAATGTCGACGAGACGCTGTTTGATCAGCTTTCATGGAGTCATAGCAAAGCTAACTCACGCTACTTGGGTATCAGCGGGCAGTATATTCTTTGCTTTGCTCATTTTGGACAGTATCCTCACTTCCAGCCAGTTTACAGCTTTCAGCACCCTCACGATCGGGGTTAACGGATGTCCGAGCTTGACTCCGATCTCCGAATCTCGGGTTCCTGAATGCCCATGTGCTTCTCGACAACGTTCAGCTATCTTGACGAGAGGAAGCAAAGGAAAAGATCAGCCAAAAGGTATCGCAAGGTCGTGTGAGCAGACAAAGAAGCTGATATAAACGTGTGCTGACTGATCTGATAGTATAGCTCCAGGTATCGCGGAGCTTGCCGGCAACCTGCAGCTCTTGATCAGGTCGAGAACACCAAATCATCGTAACACCTGCTATTCTGCTATTTCACTCCAAGATGGTCAGCTCCACACTTGATAGACCTCAGACAGCGCCGCCAATCAAGGCGTTGGCAAACAAGCTACAAGCTACACTAGGCCAACAAGCTCAAGGACCACGACTTTCGCCGTTGAGTTCCGCTCAGACATTACCGCAGACGCCTAGCGTTCCCAGTACCGAGGGTCGCAAGAAAGGCAAACCGTTGGGAATCAAAGACAAGCTCATCAAGGAGGCTGCGGGCGTTGTGAAGCGACGGGATGGTGGTGTTCTGACGAGAGGGTGAGTTTTGTAGCCGAGCTTCCTTTGCTGACTTGTAAGGTTCATCCTGAAGACTGGTACGCTTCGTGATGTTCATGGTCCTTTAGCTGAATCACTCAGATCACTATCCTGAAGGCAGAGCTCTAGACCTCGACATCTCCATCCAAGGTATGTTTCAAAAGAGGGCGGAACCAATCTGATCATCAGGCGCCCCCAACTTTCGATGCCCGGACGAGGAGTCTCTCAACGTCTTTGGTGTGAGCTCTTCTGCTGAAGCCACACTTTTCCTCGCTGATAAGCTCAGGTGGCCCAACCAACGCTACCAGGACTCAAGTCGATCCTGACGCTTTTGCAATGTCAACCACCATCATCAGGCTCAGGCGTGCTCTCGCCAGCTGCTGCATCAGACAAGATGATGCCCAGTATCGCTTTGACATCTGCTGTCGCGCGTGATGGCCAGAACCCACGCAGGACGAGCGTAATTGAGACGAGTGCGCCGACTTTGCAGGTGCAAGGGCGGGTCATCTGGTTCAGTACGCGTGAAGAGACCTTGAGTGAGTTTCTGTCTTAACATTCATCAAAGGCTGATCACAAACAGTCTACTGCAATGGTAGACCCTACGTCCTCCGCGATGCCTCAGCAGCTCGAAACAGTCTAGCACTTTCAGACAGAGCAGACAATCTAGAAGATATCGAACGCAGATTGAAAATCGATATCCTTCGCGAAGCTAGGCGATACGGCGGATTGATCCTGACGCACGATGAACTTTCGGAAGGAGATATCATTGCGACGTGGGTGAGTGTTGATGAGCAGAGTGTGCAGACGCCGAGAGAGCTTTATGAGAGTGTTAAGAAGGAGGGATGGAATGTTGAATATCATCGGATCCCTATTGGGCCTGATCGACCAATTGAGGTGTGTCGAAGCATCATAAAGCTTTGTACTGATTATTGTAGGACAATTACCTTGATGCGTATGTTTCTGTGCTCAAGGATGTCGATCCACTCAATTCGTCTTTGGTCTTCAACTGCGGTATGGGTGTTGTGCGGAGTGAGTCTTGCAATTGGAAGAGATCAAGTACTGATGAGACTAGCGACTTTTGCCATGGTGGCTGCGCTTCTCGTCAGACGAAAGCAGTATCTTTTGAATGGTCTCGAGGACCCCTTTCCGTTGACACAGGGCGCATCGGGTCTTGCGACTGTACGTCGGCTTCATCGATGCGCATCGAGATAAGGCTGATGTTGTGTAGCCTCACCAAGCTGGTACTCAAGCTGCACAGTTCCTTGAGCAAGCGACCCATCAGCAAGCCATGAACAAGAGTTTACTCCGCATGACGCGGGTTCTTGACCGGAGTGCGTCGAATCACGCGTAAAGTTAAGCTGATTCCAGACATGCATTCAAAGCATCCAGCATCTGCAACCGACTTGCTAGCCCAATCCCCTCCCTTGCTCGAGTCATTGCGCAAAGCTCACATGGGCAATTATCAAGTCGTCCTTTCACTCCTCTCGAGTCTGGATAACGGACGCGAAGTCAAGCGACTTGTTGATGCGTTGATTGATACGTGTGACTCGGTCATTAACTTGAGAGAAGCGGTTGTTGAACATCGGATCAAGTATAGTGTTGCTGCTATGGACGATCATGATCGGCAGATCTGGCTCGACAGGGCGTTGCGATCTGTGAGTCGCTGTCACGAAAGTCCGCTGACGGTGATAGTTGGAGCAGTACTTTGATTTGATTGCTTTTGCGAGCTATGTCGAAGAGGAGCAGGCCGGTAACACTGGCAAGCGGTTTTCGGCCTGGCTCAAGTCTCGACCGGAGATCTGGAAGTGGGTTTGAACAAGACATCATGACAGCGCTGACATGGCAGTCAAATCAAAGTCATGCGCCGTCATGGCGGTGCTCGACTGCATGTCTTTGCTCCAGTTAGCGACCTCAGTCTCATCTCGCGCACAACAGGCGCAGAGACCGGCATGGGCGGCATGAATGCCCGGCTTCGTGATGTCGACCTGCAAGGCGGCAAGGTGCTCGGCGATGAATGGGCTGAACACGTCGTCAACAATCGCTCTGGCATCATGCTTCGCGCTTCTACGCTTTTGGTGAGTTACTCTACCACTTTACAGCACAAGCTGATCACTTAGAAATCTGACCTCTGGCTGGCAGATGCCGCATCTTCTTCGGATGGTGTTCGAGGAGCGATTGGGTTTCGTCAGATTCCTGATGCGCCAATCTTCGCGACGGGTCAGCCTACGGAGGATGCTATCAGTCGGATACTGGATGTAGTCAAGTCTCGGTCACCTTCGTCCAGCAAGGTCGTGTGGGTGTGCTTGCGCGAAGAACCTCTTGTCATGATCAACGGTTCGTCTCTTTTTCAAGCTGGTGTCGCGCGCTCATGTGAATTCAGGCTCTCCCTACTGCCTTCGTCGTGACAGCACGGCGCTGCGCAATCTCCGAGACTACTCTGGAGTCTCCTCGTCTCGTCTTGAAATTCTGGAAGATCGTCTCAAGAGTGATGTCCTGAACGAGATCAAGGCTTTCCAAGGACGGTACGTGTTTCAGGATGAGCTCGCTAACGATCACTAGGTTGTTGTTACACACGGAAACGTCGGATGGCTACGTTGCTCCTGTGTGGGAGAGCGTCGATGATGATGATGTTGCTTCGCTGCGAGAGATCATGGATCGAGTCAAGGCTGTTTCCAAAGACATTGACGTGTCTTTCGTCCGTCTACCTATCACATCCGAGTCTTCACCAGATGTACGTCAGCGTCTCTCATTGTAAGCTAATCTCGCAGTTCCACGACATCACAGAGCTTTTGGAGCTCTGCATTCACAATGACCTTGACCACACTGCCATGGTCTTGAACGACCAGCTTGGTAGAGGGAGAAGCACTAACGCAGCTGTTATTGTTCTGCTTATTCAGCGCTGGCTACTCAAGGGCCGCTGGTCTGCTGAAGAATTTCTGGCATGGGACCAGAAGAAGAAAAGAGGTGATGACTACAAGACGAGCTGGCAGATCATCAACAGTGTCTTAAGAGTGATCCGCAATGGTCTTGATGTCAAGCGCGTAAGTCTGCTGCAGACTGACGGCTAGGCTGACGTTGATAGGTGGTAGATGAAGCTATCGATCGAAATGGAGACCACTTCAATCTTCGCGATGCCATCGAGGACACACGTTCAAGGATCGACGACACGACCGACCCTGATACCAAGAAGAAACTCCTCAAGGAAGGCACGTCAGTCCATTTGTGTCAAAGCTGACAGTGTAGGCCAAAACTACCTTCAGCGTTACTTCCGCTTGATTGTCTTCCAAGCATACCTGGACGACACTTCCCCAAGCTCTTTTGACGAGGCATACTCATTCGAAGCTTTCGTGAAGCACAGACCAGGTAAGCAGTTGGGTGAGCAGGTGTGGTGACTGACGCGATAGTCTTCAAGACGTTGGAGAAGGAGCTCGAGGAGGGCGGTGTCACAGCTTTGGATCCCTTGGAACGCATGGATCCGGCTGATGGTATGGCGGTAAGTCGAATTTCAAGATACGCCCCTGCTGACGACTTAAGCTACCTGATGAAGTCAGTCAGGTTGTCGCCAATCGTTCAGGTGGCATTCTGTCAGCGCAAACTGTAAGCTCAACCGCTTCATGGTCACCTGCAACTGACCTTTTAGATCCTTAAATCAGACTTCTTCTCCGGGCTTCAAAAGCTCAGTCTGCCGGAGTACGTTTATCCGGCGCAACTCGACTACTGACAGACAGACGCGTAGATGGAGCCGCCAATTATCGCCGAGCGCCTCTGCTTCTGCACCAGCGGCCTCCTCCGTCACCTTCAGCTTCCATGCACTCTTCCTTCTACGAGGAGGTAGGATCTGATCACTACGTGTATGGCACCGGGTAAGTTCACGAGACGCATCGCTGTCAAGAACTGACGCCACTAGGATGCCAAGCGCGCCAGGGTAGGAATGCTGATTAGACGTAGCTGACAGCACAGCTTGAGGAACGCACTGGCGAAGATGGGCGCAGGTCCAAGCGGGCAACGCGAGATCACCTGGACATCTTTGCGTGAGGTGAGATCCCCGGAGTGTATGCGCTGAGGTACTAACGACGTCACAGGAACCAGTGCTCGTACGCTTTTGCGTATGAAGACGACTGACCCTCAGTACGTCAAATCTCGCCCGCACGTACTGCGTTTGATCGATCGACCTGTGAACAACATCGAGTAAGTGCATCGCAGAGGCGCTGCTGATACCTCAGGACGACTGGCGTCAATGCTGCAGTCGTGGAAAGGATGGAAGAGCAGCTCAAGGCCGATGTTCTAGCTGAGATGCGGAATGCCGATGGGCGTATTCTCCTTCACGACGAACTGGAAATCAAGCCTGGACACTACGAGATCGTACCCATCTGGGAGACGATTCAGGAGTCCGAGGTCATGACCCCGAAAGAGCTTTATGATCAGGTTCAAGCGGAAGGTTTCAAAGTTCATTACCTCCGAATCGCAATTGTAAGCTGCCTTGCTTTCCTAGCATCTGCTGACAATCTGAGACCGATGAACAAGCTCCTTTGCCTGCTGCGCTGGCCCAGATCCTTTCGAGAGTGGCTACCGGCCTTGACAAGGAATCTGACTTTGTGTAAGCCCGATTCTGACTGTGAGAGACACCTCACTGACGTGACTAGATTCAACTGCCAGGTACAACCGTTTTCGTGAGCTGACTGACGATTATCAGATGGGTCGAGGCCGCACGACCACAGGAATGGCAGCCGCGTCTCTGATCGCCACCATTGCCCGCGAAGATATGGATACGCTCAACGCGGATGCGGATCAAGGCGAAGACGCTTTCGCACAAGAAGACGAGGATTCTGCCGAGCACGATTCGACTCCTTATCTGCAAGGTGCGTACCTAGACTTGCTGCCTTCGGCTGATGCGTCCAGGCGACTACAAGTTGATTCTGCAGCTTGTCTCCGTGCTGTCCCATGGGAAGCGTGAGTCTCCAGACCCCGATGCGCAGTATGCAGACGCTGACGGGTGCAGTCGCGAAACGTCTGACTGACAAGGCCATCGACGCAATGGAAGGCGTTCAGAACTTGCGCAAAGCCATTTATACGTGCGCGATTCTGTTGTGATGACAATACTGACGTACTCAGCTTCAAGCTACAGCTGGAGGCTGCCGAGCCAGGATCTCCCAAGTACACATCAACGTTAAAGATTGCTATCAATTACCTGTACCGATGTCAGTAAACGCAGCGCACTAGATGATGAGACTGACGTCTGCAGACGGCACATTGGTGGTCTTGGCCAACTTCCTGCTGGAGAACAAGGAGAAAGGCATCTCGCTGGATAAGACAGACTTCCCGGCCTGGATGGCGGTTCACCGCGAGATTTCGTCCATTCTGAGCCGCAAGACATTGGACTGAACTCATCGCATGCATCATGTTGGTCGTAGTTGATATACAAAGATACACTGCCCCTCTCCAACGCCTACGATCCACTGAGCTCCACGCGGACTGATGGCACAGTGCCGTACCATCCCAGTCTCATTCCGCATTGACGGACTTTCGCGAGCTGCAGCCGCGTAGCCCGTTGGTAGCAGATGCCATGGAAGCAGCTGGGGAGGAGTCGTTGATGGATTACCAGGATGAGCCGGGTGTGTAGCAATCTTCTGAGTCTCGTCGTATGACTCTGCCTCTTCTGCGGTGCTGGGTAGTCTAGGGCCAGTGATAAAGGGCGGTGGAGGGCCATCTTGGGCCAGAAGGGGATTAAAGAGTAGGATGGCTGGGCTGGTGGAATATCGATCGCCTATAGCGAGCAATGTGCCGTTGACCAGCCAGGGTGCGTGACCATCTGGTTCGAATCCGTAATGCAGACCGAAGCGCAGGTACCAAATAGGGTCTGAGCCTAGGTATTTCGACTGGTTATACTCGGCGATCATCCGGAAAGAGTCCACATTGTCAGTGTTTGCGTTCTTGCAGTCACTCACGTGATCGATCATAGTCATCTCGAATCACAAACTGGTGAAGAGGCAGAGTGGTATCTTCCGGCTGAAAGAAGCGATCATGTTCAAGCCACTGCCAGCATTTGATATCGTCTGCGCCACGGCTGATGAGAACGTCTTTGCTCAGCCTGGCGAGCTCAGTATTGCGCCTTGACGATGGGACTTACCAAGCTATACAGTCGACGCACATGGTGTGTATGCGATTAGTTGAGAAAATGGGAAAGTGTACCACATGCGGTCGATACCCAATTTTTGTTGGTTGTGCTGCAAGAGGAGGTGGCAAGGCAGGAAGTGCCCAGATTTTGACAAAATAGTCCTCACCACAGGTAGCGACGACTGAGTATGTCGGATGGAATGCCTGCCATCAGCGGCATAATTGCCTTGATTAGCTCACCACTCCAACGACTTTGGCTTGATGCCCTCCCCTGCCTTCGCCTGCTAGTACTGCTACAACAGCATCCCCTTCATCGGCCATCGCCATGGGATAGTTGAAGCTTGGATGAACGCCCTCAGCCGGCGTAGCCAAGTCGCCACCCAGAATGTTCCAGATTCTGGTGGTCTTGTCCCCACTGGCAGACGCCAGTATATGTGGATGACTTGGCGAGAAGTCTAGTCCCAGAACGCTCTGTCAATGTCAGCTGATTGCGCTCGTTGTTGGACTCTACATCACCGTGGCCTGAGAGGATCCTAGCAACTGCATGTCCAGCAACGTCGACGATATAGATTAGTCCGCTGAGTCCGCTGACTGCGATTATGGGTTTGAGATCAATGGGATCTAGACTCCAGGCCAATGTATACAGCTCATCCTTAACGTCAGTGAGTGATGGCCTCATAGAAAGACTCACGTCAACAAAGTACAGCTCGAATATGATTGTCCATGGTTCGTCCTCGGTAATTTTGGCGATTACAAGCTTTACTGTCAGGACGGCATCCCTGCTTGCCACGTATTCCTCACTCGATCATCCCCACATACTGCGACGCAGTTTTCCCACTGCTCCAGCGTCGGTACCGACTTTGGCCCAACAAACGGCCAGAAAGACACGCATTGATACGGTTTGATGGTTCTGCCGTTCTGTTGCGGGGCTTGAGAGGCGTCTGTATCCTGTCCAATCAGTTAGTGATGAGTCCTTGAACTTACTATAGTCATGGCGACGTGCACGTATTCTCGTGCTTCTTTCAAGTGCGCTGTCGGGGCATACCATTTGCTTGATTTTGATTTTTTTACTGGTTTCTTTGTCGCTCTGGAGTATTCGGCTCTCTTGTTCCACCATGGCTCCTCGAAACCAGATGCCTCGCCGTTTTGCATGTACGCGTCATCTGTTGTTCCTGGTGTTGTCAATGTTGATGCGGTCAGAGCCTTTGGTGACGCGGCAGAAGCTGAAGATACGCTCGTGTAAAGTCGTTCGTGAAGCAGCTCTCGCAGATTGGCCGCCATGTCGCATTGAGGGAAAGATTATATCCAGCTAATGGCGTGCATGTTTGGTTCTTCATCGTCGGATGTCCGAGAGCAGGCTTCGGAGTCTCGAGACCGGTCGCGTCTGCGCGTCTCGAGGATTCCTTGTCGAAAGATCAAATAGAGCATGTCCAGTAGTTTTCGGGATTGGTTCGCAAAGGCCATTCTCAGTCATAACAAGTCAAGAGGAGCAGACTTGAATAGAGCAGCACAGGGACATTACGTTCAAATCTTGGAAGTAAGTCAACTCTCAAGCATTTGTAGCTGATCACAAGTTTCATACTCGGCGTACGGCTGACGATCCTCATGCCCAGATCATAGCAACTGTAGCAGACAAAACTCACTGCTTTAAAGTCCGATTCGATGTGAAGGAGACGGATGAATTCGAGCGGTATGTTTGACGGAAGCTTTCAAGCTGAGAGCCAAGCTGACGTCTTTCAGCAAGCAAGCCAGTCTCGGGCCCCTGGCAGAACCATTGACTTCGCATCTTCGAGCAGTTATGGAACTCACAGTCATCAAATTTGTGCTTCTGCCACCAAAAGAAACGGACAAGTACCAAGTGCCTCTGCCCGAAGTCATCCTCGACGTGTTCAAGTTCAGCATCATCAGTGGCGGGCCGAATGAGACAGTCTATCATCCAGAGGCTCGGTTCATTGACAAGCGTGACGAAGCTGTTGTCCCCGTTCTGTATGCTTGGTGGGCCGGGAGGTGTGTTTGTATTTGCAACGAGATTAACGCTGACTACTACTCAGTGACAAGCAGAAAGAGATCGCAGCAGAGGTCGCACGGAAATGGGCTCAAAGAGTGAAAGCTAGACCAGAAGCTGAAGCTGAAGCCGAAGCGTCAACTGCACCTCGCCAACAGACACAAACAGTATGTTCAATCAAGATCAATGCCGACTGACGGGCAGGGCGAGATGTTTGGCAGATATCCCGAAGCGTCCAGCTCGAAAGGTCTGCCCCAGAAATACTGGGTGGTCCCGGCAGATCAGGAAAAGGAGCTGAAGTCCATCAAGCTTTTTGGCTTGGACTATGTCAAGATGGAAAAGGAAGCAGAGGAGGCCGAGGCGGAGCAGGCTGCACAAGACGCGGCTGTTGTCGATCACTCTGCGCCGGAGCGGGTCGAGTCGCCTCGACCTCAACTCAGCTCTGCGGGAGCTAGAGAGCAAAGTGCAGAATCTGAGGTCAAGGTGGAGGATGAGGAGGAGGAGGAGGAGACGTTTGCCGAATGGTCACAGTCACCTTCACCGCGGAAGCCTGTTGGCAAGTCGCAGCCGGACGCCGAAGTCAGATCTTCGCCCGGCACGAGTTATTCGAGTGAGGCTCAATCTTCGCCAGCGAAGCCGACTCCTTCAGTGTCTCATGTCACACCAAAGCCTGCGAGTCAGGTCTCGTTGCAGCTGACGAATCAGTCTCAACGTCAAGAACGGTCGCCATCCGACGATGACGTTCCAGAGTACGATGTGACCCTCCCTTTCTCACAAGAAGCCGAGTCTTTGCAATCTCAACCGCCATCATCTGCACCTCGACGCGCACCCATTCTGGTACCTGCCACCGACTCATCGACGAAGCTGGCTTCCTCGTCGCAATCGCACCATTTCCAACGCCGCGTCCCACTGCCATCCTCCGATGACGATGACGATCCGGAGGCCGACATTTCCCTTCATCTCCGACCACAGTACGCGAAAGCTGACCCAAGACGGCTCGAGAATCTGCCAGTGATTCAAGTCGACGAGGCTACTCAGACACAAAGTCAAACTCAGAGTCAACGAGGGACGCAAGAATCGGCCGAGGGAGGACGCTCAGACACTTCTAGTCGGTCTCAGCAAAACTTCTCCTTGGCCAACAAGTATGCACCGCACGATGGTTCCCGAAAGTCACCAAGAGACTCTCATGTCTTGGTGCCCGACAGTGATCGCGAGACTGCGCAGGGTGGCAAAGAAGTGACGCCATCTCCTCCTTCACCCGATCAAGAACGTAGAAGGTCGCCGCAGAGTCAGACGGGGGCTGAGCGAGGGCGTAGTGCAGCCCGTGAGTCAAGTGAGACAGCTCAGCAAAACGGACGACATGCTGACATTGCGCAGCGTTAATGTTGAGCCCTGAGGAGTTTATGCAGTTCGCTTCACTTTCACCAGAGGAGCAAGAATTATGCGCAGAGCATCAGTTGAAGCCTGAGGCGCTCTTGGCCCTCCAACTGAAACTGAGTGGTGGGAAAAAGGTGCAGAAGCAAGATGAGCCGAAGTCGAATTCCATCGAGGCGCCTGTGGGCGGAAAGCGCAAGAGAGAGACTGTCAGTCCGCCGGCTGAGCGAATGATCGATCATTTGGAGGAAGGGACATCGATGGAAGCCGACGATGAAGCAACCTTACCCCAAGCTCCACCAGCAAAGAGGCCTAGAACATCCAGAAACCCCAGCGAGGAGTTGGTGACCGGCAGCACGAGCGCTCAATCTCGCGGAGCGTTCGCCGCGATTCGTGCGTCAATCGAGAAGGTGCGGAATGTCTTCAAGGCCTCACCTTCCGCTTTGCGTTCCATCCCGGCCAGCTCCTCCACGACATCGGTCCCGATCCATCCCAGTTCCTCACCAACAACACCCTCTTCTTCGCAGCCGAGAGCTCCCAACTTGCTTGCGCGCTTCATTCCCGGTCCCAGATCGCGAGACGACAGCAGCGGCGAGCCAGAAGCCGATGACATCGTGCCACGACCCCAAACGACTCCGGCAGCAGTCTTTGCGTCATCTTATATTACTTTCCCGCAGCCCAAAACGCGAGCCGAGAGATTAGAGAGTGAGCCAGAGCTAGAGTCAGAGTCAGAGTCAGAGTCAGAAGAGGGGGAGCTAGAAGAGGGACAGGGAGAGGCAGAAGAGGCAGAGGCAGGACCGAAGCCAGAAGTCGAGCGCCGTCCAAGGGCGACGCCAGCTACAGGTGTAGCGTCTTCATTCAAGCATGCAGGCAGCCAAGACCAGCGTCAATCGTCAGCAACGAAGCAGAACGATGACGAGGTCGCCAGAGGCTCGCGCTGCCGTCAAATAGTAAGCTTTGATGTCGAAGTTGAGACCCCACACCAGCGCCAAATACCTCGGGTTCAGCTGTCGAAAGGCGAGAGGGCGAGATCAACCGGGTCAAGCCAAGAGCGGCAAGGTATCAAGTTTCGTGATAGCCCTCGAAGCTCGTCGCAGTTGAGGCAGGAATCACCGTCAAGATGGTCTCCAGCTGGAGAAGATGTCACGAGCGATGAGGGTAAGCCGCCGGTCTATGTTGGCAGAGGAGTCGGCCACAAGCCGTGTATCACTTTTGGCTCTGTGTTTATGTCGCCTCGAGCGTCAGCGTCAGCGTCCGGTTCGAGGGCCTCGGCTCCATTGGTAACGCCAACGACAATCAAGCAGGTGGTGAAGAGAAGCTTGAAAGAGGAGGTTCGGATGGATTTTGATCCTGAGAATGGTCTCAGCGCGGAAGATGTGATGGAGCTGTTGGAGGAGGTACGAAGGTCAAATGTGTAGCCTCAAGTCGTATCGCAGATTGCCAGCCGGCGAAGTGGCGCAGATGAATGCTCGTACCGATCCCTAGCCTGCCACGCTTGATTAGCAGCAAAGCATCGAAGAATCAAGAAGAAAGGACGAGCCCATGATGCTGCATGCGATCTCTTTGTTTGTTTGTTCTGATGAAGATGATAGTACAATAGTTTTGGACAGAAGCCATCAGTGGTCGGCGTGCAAGGCGTCGTGCTTTTCTTGAGCGGTGAACATGCGAGGCTAGACCATCAGCATCCACATCTACGAGTGCGACGTACAGGAAGGTTGCGCTCCCACTTTGTCCCGTCAGGATACATTGGCGCTGCTCTCGTCAGTTCTTGCTTCACCAGAGCATTGTTAGGCTCACGTCTGTATGGGTCTGGGTGAGCTTTTGAGGCAAGCTTGGCTTCTGCTTGCTCGAGAATGGCAGCCAGTGCTCTTGGATCCGTCACGTTCCTGTCATGCTCAGCGCTTGCTAGCTACCTAATCTCACCTGTTCCGCTCAAATTCGGCTCTAATCTCAATTGCTCTGTCTCTCCAAAGATCTCTGCGGATGTACCAGTTGAGAGCGTCTGTCAGTGATCGCTTGTATAGCGATTTGACATAAAGCCTGCAGGGGTTGTCAGTAGACGGTTCGGCAGCGTGGCAGCGGACATTCGCTGCTGTTTCCGACGTGTACTGACCTGTGAGCCGATGAGAATGAGGGTGCTGCTGCTGATGATGACATTATGCTCTTGTGCTCTATATGTGCTGCTCGAGATAGCTGCTTGGTCTAGGCTGCCTGGGGTTAAGCATCTCTGCGGAATTCCGATGTTAGGGGGTTAGCCAGCCGACTTCAGCTGCTTGGATTCATTCGGACACCGGTACGAGCGCTTTATACAGTCAAGAGCGCGACAGTATCATGGGTGAGTCTTCTGAAGTTTCGAGCGTAACAATGCTGACCGTCCTCAGATTATCAAGTACGTCCTAGGCCTTCGTGGACTTCAAAGGAGAACTAATATGAGCAGAACAGAGCAGGCAGTCGGCATGGTGGCGGAGGTGTCGGTGAGTAGTCCATGACAACCCCCGCAGCTCATACTAACGTCTCAGCCGGCAACAGTGAAGCCAACATTGACCGTCGCGAAAGATTGAGAAAGCTGGCGCTCGAGACGATCGACTTGTCCAAGGTGCGCCACCCACTGCCCATCACCATCACTAACCTCTCAGGACCCGTATATCCTCCGTACCCATCTGGGAACGCTCGAATGTCGTTTGTGCTTGACACTTCACGTTAACGAGGGCTCCTACCTCGCGCATACTCAGGGCAAGAAACATCAAGTCAACCTTGCGCGTCGTGCGACACTTGATACACGAGAGGCTCAGCTTTTGATTCAGCCTGTCGCTGCTACGACGGCTGCTGTGAGAAAGAAGGTGTTTATGAAGATCGGGCGGCCAGGTGAGCTCATGAGGATCCTTGAGAGGGAATGAAATAGCGAGGCTGATGATCGACAGGTTACGAAGTCGCCAAAATTCGAGACCCAACGAACCAAAGGCTAGGCCTCCGCTTCAAAGTCATGCTTCCGGAAATCAAAGCAGGCGTCAAGCCACGCAGACGATTCATGAGTACTTTTGAGCAAAAGAAGGAGCCTCAGAACAGGGCGTTGCAATATCTTCTGGTACGTTCCCTACTGGAGTCAGTAGCTGACATGACAGATTGCAGCCGAGCCATACGAGACGATTGCCTTTGCGATTCCGTCGAAAGAGATTGTCGAGGATGAAGAGGATGCGGATACGACTTGGCAGCATTGGGATCCGGATGAGAGGGTTTATACGTGTCAGTTCTTGTTCAAGTAGATGTATTGGGTTTGTGACGGTGGTTCTGCACTGGCGACTGCTAACCTCGTCATTGGCAGCCTTTGGCATCCCTCTTTAGACCTCAACCTCGGGCAGTCCCTTCAGAGATTCCGTCATCGGCGCACGTATAGCGAAGACGTCCTGCCCGTGAGACTAGTCGAACTAGTCGCACCAAAGCCAGTGAAGAGAATCGCGTGCAAAGCAGCTGCGAAGTGGTCTTCATTGGCTCTGCCGCTAATCATCCAACTTAATCTCCAGCTAGAGAGTCTTGACCAGACGTTTGACGAACATTGGTGCATGAGATGCACGTACAGGGCGCTAGCAACACTAGCTGCTGCTGCTACGGTTTTGCTAGGTTCAATCTCACACATGAAAGGAGATGCGGTATTCAGGCACGTACCCTCCTGCAGCTCAAGTAGCAACGAGCACCTCCTGCTTCACCATCTTTGCACTTCTGACCTCTCAAATTGTCTACACCTTGGTAGCAGCAGCATCGAGAGTAGGATGAAGGATCGACCCCTGGTATACCCTATCCTCTTCAATCCGCCGACGGTCTGCCAAGATCCTTCCTCCTTGACGCCAACTATCCCAGTCAAGCCGACCCACCTCGCGAGCTGGCAAGTTTCAAATCCAGCCTCAACCTCACGATTCAAAGGTCATGGCTCGATCTCGACGTTCTATGCACTGGCTTCGGAGTCCAATTCGATATGGATTCTTGAAGAGCGGGCGCAAACAGCCACACCGACCCATGACGATGAGATTCCTTCGTCGCCGCCCTTGACATCACCTTCCTCTCCACACACCTTCTCATCACTAGGACTGACATCACCGTCTAGGCGCTCTCGAGCTGCTTCGAGTGCATCGTCAACACCGACAAGCCATACTACCCGGAGAAAAGTCTCGGCTTTCTCACCTCCTCCGCCAGCTATCTGTGTGACGACAAGTCCAGCTCTAGGAGGTGCTTCGACGTTTGCAAAGACGGACAGAGAAGAGCTCCTTGAGACGCTGAGAGAGCAGAAAGGCCGAGACTCGTTGTCGTCGAATAGCAGGCCCAGAGGCAGCCAAGAAAGCGCGCGACGCAGTACACCAGACAAGTCACCGAGGCTGTCTTTCTCTCAGTCGCGGATTGACACACCTGTTTCCAACACACCGGAAGTGAAAGACACGAACCGCGACGGGACAAGGAAGAGCAAGGCTGAACTTTGCGAGGATATGGAGGAACGAGCGGTTGAGATTGAGATGGAAAGAGAACGACGGGCGGACGAGCAGGAGAATGAGGATCGGCAAAAGGTGCTGCATGCTGGAGCCAACCATGTGCATCATGAGCTCAGTCAATCACCTTCTCGGCCGACTGGTTCTCGAAGTGTTGCGCCGACCCAGATCGTCTTGCCTTGTACCGGCAGAGGCACGATTGTGGCTCTCGTCAAGGTTTCGAGTATCAATGCTCTTCTCATCCTACGGTCCTCAGGGTATGTTCACGTCAATTGTTTCAAGCCTGACTTCTCAGTGATTTGGATTTCCTCTCGTTATCAACTGGCAGACCCTGTGCGCACGTCGCCGTTTCAGAGATGGATGATGGCCTGAGATCTCAGGGGTCAACCACCTTTGCAGCGCTTCGCAAACAACGCATTCGATTACGCGAGCCTCTTGATTGGCAGGGTGTTGAAATGCTCGTGGAAGACGGAAAGACGACACTCTTCGTCCATGCCAAGCCTTGCCCCAATCTCTTTACGCAGCATGCGGATGGGACGACGACCGTACTGATGCTATCTGTGTCAAATGAGGGATCCGAGGTCAAGATGACGGGTCGCGTGGAGCTGCCGGGTTTGGGGACTATTGCGTGTGGTCGCACAAAACTTGGTACGTGTCTGCCTGACGGTCGTGGCGCTGACGTACAGCTGAGCCTTTTCTTTTACATTCTACTCAGACCAGTCTGATGAGCTATTCGATCATCTTCCAGAGCGCCGTCGCTACTCTTCCACCACCAAACACCCCAGCATTGCACAAAGCTCGCTCCATCGGCAACTTTCATTCCCTGCTCCCAGCCTCGGCCAAATCCAACGTCAAGCTTGACAGCGAAGATGATGCCTCGCGCCCCCTCATAGCACGAAGATCGTCCCATAGTACACCGAATGGTGATGAGCAAGTTGCGGAGGTGCCAAGCCGGTTCGATGCCTTTTCGGACTCTCTCGGTGGCAAGAGCTTGACAAAGTTGCTTGCATCTCGGAAACTTGGCAAGGAGGATGGCAGGCAAACCAGACGGGAGGATGCGGGAGTGACGCTTGCCGAAGGGGTGGAAGTTGAGAGAGATGGAGGAGGAGGCTGGCTTTGCGTTGGATTGACGAGTGATGGAACTGGCGTTGGGTGGACGAAAAACTCCTTTGACGTGAGCACTGCGCAAGAGCTCGGTCAGCTGACGCTACACAGCTGTTTGAAATTGACTCGAAAGCGCTGACTGTGGTGGGCAATTGTCATGTCACAGAGGACATTGTCAATGTGCGCACCGGTGGACGTGCAGTCTACGTCGCCCATGCAGTAAGTCATTCAGCGCATGTCACAGAATCTGCTGACCCGAAGGCATCTGCAGTCGTCTACGTTCCGTCTGACAGTCCGGAGCAATCTTCATCGAGTGGCAAGCGGAGACGGCGAGAGTGAGTTTCGAATGTCATTTCTGTCCTTGACTGACTTAGGTTAGGTACGAGGTGGATCAGACATTGTGCTCTCGGCACACAGCCATCGATCTGGACGAACGCCGACTGTGCTTTGTCGACGATTTGCAAACTCTGGTCGAATCTCGATCAGCCGAGATGCGCCGTCCCATCGCTCGAGGCCTCCTCGAGACAGCGCCTGAATCTCGGTGTGTCATTCTGCAAGCTCGCAACGAGATGACCTACTTCTTTGATGGTCAATCTTTTTGACAAGATCACCAGCTGACCCGCAGAAGACGGTTCCGCTTCACGATCAAGCTTGCTGGACTTCTGTGCAGGCGGCGAAACCCCAAGACTACAGGAAGGTGATAGATTGCCGAGTAAGATCAGCGCGGTTGCCACATGTGTATCAGTTGAAGAGAATCCGTCCGTTCTGGCGGCGGGCGATGAAGATGGGATTGTCCGCGTCTGGCTCGCAGAGTGAGCGGTCTTTCACCCTAAAGCCGACTGACATGATAGCACGGCAGCGTTCCTTGGATCCTGGACAGTCTTTGCGACGCCTGTGATAGCGATTGCCTCGCTTGAGACTGCGGCGGCTGGTTCGTTGCGCGGGTGCTTGCTTTGTGTTGCGGAAGATGGCACGATGGCCGTCATCTCTCTGATGAACGTTAATCTGTGCGTGAGGCAAGGACAATCTGGAATGACCTGATGAGTAGGCTGCATACAATACCGGGCTCTCGTGCATCCCTGCATCGCATCTTCATTGGAGGTCGCAACATTCTGGTCACGTACACCAACTGCAAAGCGCGAGTTTGGAACATGGAGACTGGAGAGTTCAGAAGATCTACTGGCTTTGATGCTGCCGAAGAGATGATCAATGAAGGAGAGTGGGAGGAGATGTAAGTTCTCGTGAGCTCCCTTACGCTGATCTCGTCAGACAACTCAGCTCCGTTTCTGGGCAAACTTCTAGTGACACAGCTTTATCAACGCTGCTATATCCACTCCCACCCGGATCCGACGCTGGTGCGCCGACTCGATGGGAGAAACTCGCTGACTCCAGCGCGCCTCCTGCACCTGGACTTGCGTCAGTTGGGCAGACGGCTACAGTACGACTCCTCCACCTCGGCCTCATCCCTATTATTGCTCCGCAGTTTGCTTTCAATCTTCTTGACCTTTGGACTGGACCCATGCACCGATGCAGCCTGTACTGATGGCTTACAAGTCCCCCATCCCGGCCGCTCGGTCGCTGTCGGAGAAGTCAGGTACGTCACATATAGTCCGCTTTGGCTGAAAGAAAGTTCAGCTGTTGGTGTCATTTGTATCGCGGATTCTCGCGTCGTTTGGACACAGTCGCCGTCCGCCACGGCTGGTCGCCAGCTCGCAATCGTCTCTATGCTTCGCCCTTTCCTCGAAGACTCAAGTGAGCCCATTCACTCACCGAAGGTTCGCTGATGTCAGAACTCGAAAGATTTGCTGCTGAAGCGATTGCTTTCTATGTCACGTCGCTGGCGGAGATTGTTGGACCAGATTTCCAGGAGCCACCCCTGTCATTCTTCGCCGATCATTACCTTGACGCATCTGGTACGTCACTCCCTGCTCTAATCACTGATCTCCCAGCCGATGTGCACCAAGCTGCTCGCATGCTCTTCGGCAGCCGACTCGGAAGGATGTCGGAGTCGGAGATAGATGAACTGGTGGAGGCATCTCGCGGACAACGTGAGTTGGAAACGGCCCATTGTCGCTGACGTGGACAGTGCCGGTCAACCAAAAAGGTTCTCTGAGAGAACACGAGCGAGTAGCGGCCGCCCTGACTGTGGTCGGCGGTATCGCCCTTGAGCGATTTACATCCATGAGCCCAAGGTGAGCACTCGACGTACTGCCAGCTAACATCTCAGTGTTCTAAAAGAAACTGCAGCGTCCATCTCTCTGTACCTGCATGACGATAAATCACCTCACAAAGCGCTGGCAATCGAGATGTGTTCAAAAGGTTTCCAAACGTGGCAATCCTACACGGACGCCATGGACTTGCTGCGGCGTCTCTTCCACCTCGCGACGCGCAAAGAGCCTCAAGGGTCGTCCTCCACCTCGGGCTCAGGTGTTGCCGCTCAAGCCCGGATCGCAGTCCTACACATTGCAGAGTCGAACACCCCTCTCTTCATGACAACTTTGTCCATGGACATCTTGGACGCTCAGTCTGTCGAGCACCGGACGAGTATAATGAAGCTTTGCGTCTTCATGGCGCGTAAGCGTCCCGAGATTCTCGAGCATGGTCTGCCGAGAATAGCAGAGGCTGTCGTCAAGAGCTTGGATCCGAATGTGGCTAGCATGCGAGAAGAGGTGTGGCATGCGGCTACCGTTATACTCAATGAGCTTGTGTTAGCGTGAGTGGGCTGCTGAAAGCGACAATGCTGACGTGCAGTTTTCCCGCTATCGACTTCTTCAGTGGCACTCAAAAGCTGGCCGTTGGCACGCACGAAGGCGCCGTCATCATGTACGAGCTCAAGACGGCATCGCGACTGTACGTACTTGAGCCACATGCTCATCCGGTCTCCGCTGTTGCGTTTTCAACCGATGGTCGTCGATTGATCACCGTGTGCCTCGAGGAAGGTGTTGTCACCGTCTGGAAGATAGGCAGCAGTCTTTCCGGCTTCTTCACGGTTGGCGGGCCACCTCGGCAGGGAGGTGCTGCAGGGCAGCCATTCAAGCGATATGAGTTTACACGTATCGACAACGGTGCGCGCATAATCTTGAGATTAGAACTGACATTAGGCCCTCTGGATGCAACAGCCGCGTTGAAGGTGATGAAGATTTCGTGGCCTGCGTTGCGCACGGTCAAGGTTGAGATTGAAGAGACGGCCATGACGTTTGCGACGTAATGCATAAGCACTCTATGACTACCAGATGTAAGGAATGAGGATCTTGCGGCTGCGAGGGTACTTGTCGCCGTGCTCCTTGCGGTAGGTTTTGTGCTTCTTGATAGCCCACATGCCTATGGTCGTTGCCGAGAACGCTGCAAAAGTGCAGACTGCCCGTCAGTCTTATGCATATCATCTTGAGACGTACGACCAAAGTCACCGCCAGTCATGCCAATCAATGCAACCCAGCCAAGGATCTCGAAAAAGTAGTTGGAGCAAGTGACGAGATCGAAGCCGTAGCCTCTGGGATACTTTCTAGGCTCTCCGGGAGGTGTGCGGATGCTCGCCAGGTTGAGGTGGTTGATGAGGTTGGACGTCTCTGCAAAGAGCCAGAGAAGGCCCCAAGACCAAAGCCAGACTGGCGAGTCGTAGCGTGTGCCCGCGAGGGAGGCGGCAGAGTTGGCGGGACGGTAGAGTGTCAGACCGACGAGAAGGCCTGAGAGAAGCCAGTAGTGGGCCGAGCTGCGAAGAGTGTCAGCGCTGTGCGGAGGGGGGTAAAGGCTTACTTGCGGAAGACGTTGGCGATGGGCATGGTTGCGTGCGAGAACTTGTGAACCAGCGCAGACTCGAATTCACGCTTCATAAAGTGTGCGATGATGAGGAGATAGACGGTGCTTTTTTATCAGCTCGCTCGATCATGCCCAGGTGGACGTACGTCTGCATGGCCGACATGCGATAAGTAGACCTGTAAAGTGTCGGAGCCCAAACATAGACCAAGGGGTGAATCAACAGCGGACCAAGCTGCCCATCAGCCACTTCACCCACTACAAGCACCTACGTATTCAATAAAGAAAACAGTCTGATAATCAATCTGCGGTCCCAAGTCCTTCAACCTCAACTGTCCACCACTCTCCGGGATCTCATAATCCGCCAAAGTCTTGTGATCGAGCGCAAGGACAACGGGTTTCGCATCTTTGGTAGCTTGTTCAGGCTTGACGCATGATGGAGGAACAGTGAGACGTTGACGTTCTGGTTTGACCTTTTAGATGTTAGTTTTGAGTAAGAGGCGGGAAAGGGACAGACGTTTGGAAATTTCGCAAAGACTGCTTTTTTGAGCGCTTCGACCGTGACGCTGCTTGGATGCTGTTCTGGGAAATCGACAAGGATAGAGGGCTTGCCTGATGTATGGATAGCAATCGACACCATCTTCTTGCAGTCTGTCGTTATACCTCACTCCAGCAGCTGCAGCAGGTCTTGCGCTGCTTCATAACCGGCGCATCAACCCATTTACATAAATGCATCCCCGTTAACGACGTGGCACTTTCCACCTTCCAAAAGCTAAATTGGCTCTCAACACCAACAAATCCCTCGCCATGCCAATACTGTCCCATCCAAGCCGAATCTTACTCCCTCCAACTTCATGCCACTGGATTGCAATCTCGCGAACTGGGATCGGGTCGGTGCAGAGTGAGGCTAGGAGGAGGAGCTCGACGTCGAATGACCAGTGCGGGAGGTGGAGTGGTGGAAAGAGGAGGCGGGCTGTTGGGCGTGTGAACAGCTGTTGTGTTAGCTTGAAGAGAGCACGATGGGTTGATAGACGCACTTTAAAGCCGCATTGAGTGTCTCTTATCCCGTCTACGCCTAATGTGCGTAGGAAGAGATGAAAGCCGTGCATTAAAGCATTACGGAGTAGACTTCGCTGACGCGTCAATACACCTTGGTATGCAATTAGCTTACCTTGACGACGGCGTCGCTGTTGACGAGATGAGCCCGACTACCTACAACCATGCCATGACCGTCCGGCGCCACAGCATCATCCATAGCTTTCTGCAAGAGACTGAGATCTGCAAAACGGGAAGCACCATCTGCATCTGCGAACAGCATTCGTTCGCCTCGAGCGTGCTTCATGCCCTGAATCGTGCGTCAGCTACAGCTCGCAGTTGAGCGTCAGAAACGTACGTGTTGTACCGCACCGCCTTTGCCTCGATTTCGCACGAGCGTCACGACCCTGATCTCGACCTTGTCCACCGCTCTCTTTTCCCAAGCTTGAGCAAGCTCAAGCGCCTTGACAGAAGTATGGTCCGAGGAACCATCATCCACTACCAAGATCTCTGCTTTCCCTCGACTTGTTCCAGACTCAGCCTCGCTAACAAGGTATTGCATCGCCTCGTCAATCATGACTGGTAATCTTTCGTATTCGTTGTACGCTGGCACAATGACACTTAGCGCTATGCTCGGCTCATCTTGTAAGGATGGCAGAGGTTGTGGCTCTGATGGGTGCTGTGCATCGAGGTAGTGCCGTTCCGAGCTGACTGCTGGTATTAGCGTCGGCGTGAACGCTATCAGTAAGATATAGCCCTGTTGCTGTGTTAGTCTTGATAGTGAGTTGAAACAAAGGAGACATACCAAGATGAAGCCGAGTGCAAGGATGGCGGCAGCTGCGACGACGCCTAAAACGAGCATAGTCACCCGAGCTTTGAATGACAAGTTCTGCACGTCCCGAGCTATCCCTGCGCCTACCTGCGCGCCTTTTGTGAGTGAGCTTGAGGAGGTTTGCACCCTGCGCTGTTCAACAACGTTCAAGCTGACTTCGGCCGGCCTCGGTGATCGGGATACCGATCGAATATTCACATGATATTACGAGTATGACTCATCCTGCGTGGTCTTCATGTGCTGACCCTCTCTGCACCGAGCTGTTAACCCCCTACGCGTGATTATGATTGCCACGTTGGTACGCTCGCCTAACATAACCTGCTAAAACACAACTTGGACCCATTGCTTCTTGCTTTTCTTGTAATCATGCCTCCTCCTACTTCTTCCCTCAAACCTACACCCGCTGCTGCTGTCAATGGCACCTCTGCCATGTCAGCTAGCAAGGATAAAGACACGCATTACAGCAAGCCTGATCAACAAGCTTATAATGCTGAACAGGATGGATTGAACAAGCAGATTGACACCATCAAAGCTCAACTCGTGAGTCTCTCTTTCTCTTCTCTGGGTCAGAAAGATGACTAATTATTCTCGCAGAACGAAGTCCGTAGCCGAATTGACCTTACTCGCGCACCGACCTCTGAAAACGACAGACGTTCAGTCTTGAAAGCAGAGCTCGATACTCTTCGTAACGACCGCGGCAAATTCAAGGGTGAGCGCTCCAAGACGCTGGATGAAGTGAAGCGCCTGCAAGAGGTTGTACAGAAGAAGATCAAGGATGTTCAAGCGCAGAGAGCCAAGTCGCCTTACAAGTCGAGTGTGGAGATTGATCAGCGTATCAGGTGTGTTTTGCGCAGCGTCAGTTGTCAGTAGAAGCTGATGACAGCTCGCTTGATCGTGAAATTGAATCTGGCAAGCTCACACTCTTGAATGAGAAGAAAGCATTGGCAGAGATCACAACGTTGCGTCGTGCACGCAAACAAGTCGAAGCCTCTCAAGAAATCGACAACTCCATCTCTTCCGACCGCGCCAAGATTGATGAACTCCGCAAGCAGCTCGACGATCCCGAAGCCAAAGCGCACCACGAGCGATTCGAATCTCTTCAAAAAGAACTCGACAGTCTCCGAGACGAAGGCAACAAAGCTTGGGAAGAAAAGAACAAACTCTTTGATCAGCGCACAGCTCTTTCAGCAGAGATGGACGCTCTGTACACCAAGAAACGTGAATCCAACGCTGCGTACCGTGAAGCAGGGGACAAATACTGGGCCAAGGTTCAGGAAGAACGTCAAGCCAAGCAAGACCGTTACAAGTCTGAGAAAGCAAAGGAGGATGCTGCTAGGCGCGAGGATCAAGTTGAGCAGATGCGCGAGACGGCAAAGACGCCTGCGTTTGCAGCCGAGATTGAAGATTGTTCAGTCTTGATCGGATGGTTCAACGGTCGTTATGGTTCTGGACCCGTTCCCGATACCAACGCTTCCAAGGCTGCGTCGACAGAGCAAGCGATCAAGGGTGTCAAGACGCTTGATATCCGTAAAGTCGATGACGATTTGCTCGGTGTGCAGTTGAAGAAGAAGGACGAGGAGACTTGGGGCGGGGTATCGGGTGGAGGCAAGAAGAAGGGAGGGAAAGCAAAGAAGGGTGTTGCTGCTTCTCCTGCTCCTGGTTCCGGTTCCGCCACACCCACGGCGTCTTCATCATCATCATCGACTTCGCTCCCTCTCCACCTCTTGACGGCTCTGCTCTCCCTCTCGATCCCGCCGCCATCAAGCAAAGACGACATCAGCAGAGTCGTTTCTGATCTCGAGACCAAGAAAGCCTGGTATGAAGCTAACTCGGAGGCAAAGACCAAGGCGGAGATTGCGCGCGTTGAAAAGGAGATTGCAAAGATCTTGAAGAAGAACAAGGGCGTAGAGGCCGAGGCCGAGGTTGTAGAGGAGAAGGATGGCTTGGCTGAGCCTACGCATAGTAAGTGTGACTGGATGCTTTGATGGAGATGCTGATTTGTTAGCTGTTGCGATCGAGGGCGAGGCTACGGGCAAAGACACTGTCTTGACAAAGGGTACACAGGTGAGCCGATTTGGTGAAAGCAACCCACAGACTGACGTCTCAGCTCCCGGCCGAGGACAACCCAAGTGACCCCAAGCTCAAAAAGGTTGACTCAGAGCTCGAAGAGATCAAAGAACAGCAATCAGAGGCTTGAAGCCCATCAGAGCTAGATCAACCATGCATTGCATCGCACGAGTTCCATCGCTAAGCTGCACGAGCTGCCTTTTCCTTGTTGGCAATCTCTATAATCTGACTGTTGCTGAGAACAGTGACTGGGTCGGTGGGTGGGTTGTGCGTCAGGTAGGCAATGCACGCTCCGACGTCTTCGGCGTCAACGGCTAGGTTCAGGCGGCCGATTGGGACGCCAAGACTTCGCACGCTGCCAAAGATGGACTGCATGATGCCTTCTGCCATTCTTGATTCTTCACTGTAAACGTTAGATGTGTTGACGCTGGGTGGTTGGGACGCACCGTGCACCCATGAGAACACCGGGTTGGAGGATGACGACCTTTTTGAAGCCGTCGCTCTTGATGGCGTCTTCGAATTGGCCTTTGAAGCGGAGGTAGGGTGATGCCCAGCTATTCGAGTTGGCAGCTGATGACGAGACGATAATAGCCTGCACATCAGTCAATGTCACATACAATCAACTCACAGTCTCTGCTCCATCCGCTTTAGCTTTCTCCGCCAACGCCTTGTTCAAAAACACATCAATCTTCTCCTGATTCGCCAAGCTGCCAGCAGCAGCCTTGGTCGTCCCAAGACAGCTTATGAACACCCCTCCAGGCTTGGCGACTTGGCCCCATGTGGCAGCCTTATCGTACTGAAGGTCGAGAACGCGGTTCTCGAAGATTGTGGAGGTTGAGGCGGGTGCAACGGGTGCGGCGAGGGGGCGTCGCGTGAGAGCTGTGATGCTGCTCGGTGATGAGGAGCCGAGAAGGGCTTTGAGTGAGGCGGAGCCTGTAAGGCCTGTGGCGCCAACGATTGTAATGGGGAGAGCAGCGTTCGACATGGTTGTTGGTGGCGAAAGGGATGACGACGACGAGCCTGGGATATGGGTCTCGGGCGATTTTGATTCCGCCAGTACACCTACCTAGTACCCTTAGTGCTTGTCGCGTGGCTTGGTCCCATCTTCAAGATCTCGAGGACTTGAACACGTATTCAGTCTCGGAGATCACAGCGAATGCGTCATGCCATGAATTCATTAAACTAGCAGAGTCCTTCATTGGGCGGCCAATCTGCGCGAGAGGCCCTCTCCTTGTGGGCCAGGTCGATAATCTGCCTACTGCTTATGACAGTCACCTCCTCCGCAGGAGGGTTATGCGTCAAGTGTGCAATGCAAGCACCAACGTCCTCGCCGTCCACAGCTAGGTTCAAGCGACCAATGGGTACGCCTAGGCTTCCAAGTCCCCTAAGACTGTCTGCAAAATGCCTTCCGCCGTACGACGTTCCTGGCTACAGCGTCGTCAGAATCTACAGTGGGAGCGCGACCCGCGATTGACGTACCGTGCACCCATGAGCACGCCAGGCTGGAGAATGACGACCTTCTTGAACCCGGCATTCTTGACCACATCTTCGAATTGACCCTTCATTCGCAAGTAGGGCGAATAGCTGGAAGAATTGGCAGCACCAGTCGAGACGATAATGACCTTGTAATCAGTCAGAATCCGCACGGCAGAACCGCCGTCTTACAGTTTCAGCTCCGTCCGCTCTGGCCTTCTCCGCAAGAGCTTTGTTGAGAAAAAGGTCAATCTTCTCTTGGCCTTTGAAGCCCCCTGCTGCTGCATACGTTGCACCGAGACAGCTGATGAAAACAGCCCCAGGCTTGGCAATCTCTCCCCATATTGCAGCTTTGTCATGCACAAGTTCGAGCACTCGATTCTCAAAGACCGTGAACGTCGATGAAGGAGTGACTGGAGCGGTAAGGGGTCGCCTCGTTAGCGCTGTGATGCTGCTTGGAGTTGATGACGCGAGCAGAGCCTTCAACGATGCAGAGCCAGTGAGGCCAGAGGCACCTGCAATGGTGACAGGAAGAGCCTTGGACATTGTCTGTGGCAAACAAATATAGCAAACGCCCTGCTGGTGGTGCGACCGAGACCGCGTCAGCCTTCGGCTCGGCCTCGGTCGAGAAATTATCCGCGCCAAATATGCATGCTACCAATTGGCCTGCTGAGCCTCTGACTGTTTCTGCTTCTTCGCCTTGTCCTTTTGCTCGTCTGTGGCATACCGCAGCAGTGCTTCTCGTGGCTGAGTATATCAGTACTCCGGCAGTCGGCCAGACAGGACTCACATCCTCGTCCTTGTCGCCCTTCTTGAACATGTGGGCCATCATCGGGGCCGTCGCACTCGCACCAAGACGACCACCCTTGCCTGCGCCAACCAGCGGCTCCATGGGCTTCCGCAGCTTACTCTCCCTGTTCCTCTTCTTCTTCGCTGCAGCATAGTCCTCGTCTGCGAATAGCGGCAAGGCATCGGGTGTCATGATGACTGGACCGGAAGATGTAGAGAACGACAAGTCACGAGGCGCAGACTTTGGCATCTTTTGCAATGGAAGCAGAGCTCCGCGAATGGACGATCGAGGTGAATACAAGACGTGGATAGCGCCAGAAGATGTCGTTGCGAGAAGCTGATCGTCAGCTGATACTCAGCTGTTGTCCACGTACCTGATTGATCTTTGAGTGCCACAGCACTTTGACAACGGTTGCACCTTTGGCCACTGGTATACGGCGCTCAACCTCCAAACCCTCTCTAGACAGACAGACAATCTCGCCAAACTCCTCCGAACCCTTCTTGACGGCAGTCCCGGTCAGTAGGGTCTGATCATCCGGCGAGAAGATGATATTTGTTTCGGCGTAGATGTTGCTCAAGCCTTCAGCAACGAACAGTGGTTTCCGTAAGGACATGGTGTCCCAGACTGAGAGTCAGCAGTGTCCTCGACGGACTTTGAGACTCACTCTTTACCGTCTCATCCCCTCCTCTTGTTGCCAAGCGCTTCCCATCTTTGGAGAACACCACGCATGTGATATCCGTCCCTTTTGTGTGTGCGGCGTCATTTTGCTGCGCGGAGCGTGCAAAATTTGATTTGGTGTTCCAAATGTGCAATGACCCGTCTGAACAGCCTGCAGAAGTCAGTGTGTTGTCCGGCAAAGACTGTACTTACCGCCAGCGATCATGGAGCCATCACTGCTCCATGCACACGAGGTCACTTTTGTCCGCCCTCCTCGGTCCTTGGACTTGATAACAATGACTGTCTTCTGCTTCTCCGTCACAGTCGCGTCCCAGATTCTGAGGTGTTAGAGTGTCACCGACCACGAATGAACGGACCGAAGAGTCGAGTCGTTGCCACTTGTCAAGAAAAGCTTGGGATCTGTCGGATGCCATGAACCGGCTGTGATCTCTGCAATGTGCCCCCTACAACATCAGATCGCGCGCCGCGCGTTTTCAAGCACGCACTTTGTGTGGTTCATATCTCTTAGGTAGGGATCACCCTTCATGTAAGACATGCTGCGATCATCAACTTGGATTCCAGCGCTCCACTCCGACTCACTCGTTGTCTCCATCTCTGTCGTACACCTTGGGCACTGTCGTACCCGAGATCACCAACAGCAGCTTCGAATCCAGAGACCAACTCAGATCGTGGACCTTGACAGTCAGCCCAAAAAGCAACCTTCGCGAGGTAGGACTTACATGATAGTTCTCAGCCGGCTCAAAGGTCTTGAATGGTTTCAGCCGTGCATCCATCCCTGCAAAGTCCCAAAGCTTGACGTCGTAGTCATGAGAGCCCGTCGCTACTCGGGCACCGGCACCATCAACTGCTATACACGTTGTAACCTATCGATCAGCTCCTTCCACCGAGATCCGAGATCCTGACCTTTGTGTGATCCTTCATAGCAATCTCATGACTGACGGGATATCTGTCCGGCTCATCCTCGAAGTCTGGCTCGTCGTCAAAGTCACTGTCCTCATCCTCCGGCTGATCCTCTGCCTTGCGCTTACTCGGCACTTCAGGCGGTGGCATCGCCTTGGAGTCCTCAGATGGCTCGGGCTCCGCTGTTTGAGTCTCCGCTGGCTTTTGAGGTCCAACAGGCTCCTGCAAAGGTCAGAGGTTCGTTACTAGCGATGTATCTACTCACGATGTTGCGTTTCGTCTCTGCAAGCTTTGCTTCTACATTGACTTTCTTGACTTTGGTCACTTTGCCAAAGCTCATAGGTAGCCCCATCTCGTCCATGATGCCACGAGGTTCGTCGTTGTGAATATGTTGTGTTGTTGCTGATATTAGTTGAGCTCAATGAGGCCGCAGTTCCCCGCTTGATGCATGCTAGCGAGACGCTAGGGCACGTTTGCCACTCAACCCGACAACAAGTCATGAAGGGCGAGATTGTCCACTGGCTCGTATCTAGACACTCTAATGGGATGGTAGCTTGCAAGGGCGTCGAGCGCATGCATGAAAGAGGAATTCGCCTCGTGTGCATCAAGCAGCAAAAGGATAGAGACAACTATGTGTGAAGAAAGAAATAGCCGGCTCGAAAGTTGTTCAAACCTTCTGGCCTACGTTAACAGGGAACGCGCCCTGGACATTACCGCGAGCTCTGTACTCGCCTTGGACATTAGCAGGTGCCCACAGTGATAGCATTGACTCACAGACAATGAAGTTTGAGTTTCCGTAGCCAGTGAAGATGGTACCGTCCGCACAGGTCTTGACAGCGCCTGCCTCGTCAGCTATCTCCCTGCCACTCCTCCGCGGAAAACACACATCCGATCTCCGTAGTAGCCTTCCAAACTACTTGGGTGAAATGGCCTGTGCCGGAGGTGAAGCCTGGAGAGTTGTAGTTGTACTTGGCTGCGACGTTAGCTTCTCCAGCTTGACCAAAGATGTCAGACTTACAAGCCTCGGCCATCCAGCCGTTGACAGCACTGTTGACATTGTAGTCACCGGTACCTGCAGCGAGGTTCTCGCCGTATACGCCACCGCTAAGCCGTCTCAGCAAGAGCTTAGACGTAAGATGGGACTCACCTGTGAGCCATTTTACAAGTGGCCGCAGTCTTGGCGGCAAAGGCGGCGAGTTCAGCATTCCACGTCACAGGACCAGCTCCGTAGGCTGCACGGGCAGCATTGTGGGCATCGACAAAGGCCTTGGCTGTGGCATCAGTCGTTGCAGGAGCAGCAGCGGTGGTCGTTGCAACGGCGGCGGTGGTTGACACGGCTTTGCTGGTCGAAGCTGGAGCAGCGACCGATGAGACAGCCGCCCTGCTAGATGAAGCGGGTGCAGCCGCAGATGAAGCGATAGCAGCCTTGCTGCTGCTGGAAGCGACAGGTGCCTTGGAGCTCGAAGAAACAACGGAAGGCTTGGCACTAGAAGACGAAGGCCTGACTGCAGCGGCGCTAGAGGCTAGCACGAAGTCAGTTACTGTACGATCGGGACCTTGAAAGCTCACCGGCGGCGGGAAAGTACCGATCCTGGATGGTCAGCCGAATTACAGCGCCTGGGTGGACTCACACAAAGAGCGAAGCAGCTTTTGAGGTCAGTGACGCTCTGACGCTTGACGGCACGCGTCATCTTGGCAGGGAACCACGAGTTCTGGTACGTCAGTGTGCTTCTGCACGATCGCGTTACTCACGCAGACGCCCTTGCATTGCTCAAACGAAGTGACAGTAGCCGAACTGCCTGCACGACGGCTCAAGCAAGTCTTGCCGTCTGCGCGTTGTTCGATACCGACACCATCGTTGATGGCAAGTGCATGTGCAGCCGTGGCGGCAGTTGCAACAGCAGTCAAAATAGTAATGAAACGCATGATGAATGAAATGAGTACGATCGGTGAAAGAGTGTGGGTTGTAAAGAATGGCGCCGGTCCTCCAGGGACTGTGATAAAAGTAGATGGATGGATACAGTGAAAAGAGGAAAAAGATCCCGATCAAGACTTTGGCCTTTTCTAAGACAGTTACCGGTTAATAGAGTGTCAACACGCGGTTTTGGGGTATCTTTGTGATCGATGAACCAAGTCAGCAGGCACTGACGATGAAACGCATGCACACGACCTGACCCTGGACTCCTAGCCGTAGCAGAGCCCCGGAAAAGGTAGGCGCGTCGTCAGTCCCTTACGTCTGTAGGACCTTGTTTCATCCCCATCCGGCGGCCGCAAACAATTTCAAGTTCAATATGTCATGGCAGTCGCCGGTATATAGTCAGAGGTCACAAGCGCATGCGGTCGCTTAGTGATGAACCTGCTGGAGATCAAAGCTCCGAGCAATGCATCGAGATGCTTGACACCTGAGTCTGTAAACCCCACCACTGTACGCGGAGTGCGCAAGTCCGCGTCACAGCAGCTGACACATCGACTTTCATGAAACGAATAAGCGTGTGATTCACGTCATGAAAATCATTTTCGATGACCAAGACTGCGTCCTCATATGTGCTCGAGCATAAGATCCTGGGCTCCAAGGGGCTGCGTAAGGAGACAATCGTCAGTTACCGCCTTCTACCCGGAGCACGATCGTCCGCGCATCATAGTTGACATGAGCAACAACATAGGATCTTTCGTGATCTGTACGACGATGTAGGTCCCTCTGTTCTTCAAGACATAAGACGACTTATCAAGCTTCGCTGACATCTATTGGAGAACAAAGTCTCTGATCGGCGGCGCTGTTAGTATTCCAGACCACTCGGTACGCATCAAACTCAGTAGACCACCCTCAATGAACACAAGGCCAACGAGTCCATGGCGAAACTTCTCTTTGATGAAGCCTCTCGAACTCGGTCCAGGTCCCGAATACATCGCCTGCTTGCAAGATTTGGCCTCCGCTAGCCCGATTAATCGTCCCTCCTGGCGGTCAACGAGAAAGTCAAGGCTGCTTTTCAACGCGGACTTTTCGGATCCGCCGATGGCCATTGCAGCGGAACAGCAGGTAAAGCTTCACTGGAGGAAGTCACTTCTGATATGCGTGCAGGCTGCGGATGTCGAACGTCTTAGCCAGCTGAAGGTAGTTGTTGTTCAAGCGATTCAAGCTGAGCTTGCTGCAGCGCCTCACGCAATGCCAGAGGACCTTCTTCTGACCGTTATAAACTGCGGGTGTCACCAATTCTGGCAAAAGCTTCTCCTGCTATCACAGCGATCAAACTCGGAAAGCACGGGAAGCCATGACTCAATCAGTCAGTGGCCAGAGGTGGTGCAGACTACATGGTACCGCCGTCCCTTGATAGCAGTCGATAGCAGTCTATTATGTGATGATGTCTATACCAGTCGCGCAATGCAATGTGTACATGAGGAAGACAGAATGTTTCGAACCAACAATAGATGTGTTAAACAAGCCTTCATGTTTAGAATGCTATCTAGCTACACGCTACTTCTCGTCCATTATACTTGCAATGCCTCTTCTCCTTGTCAAAAGTTTCTTCAAGTCGCCTTGGAAGGGGGTGCGCCAGGAGGCGGTGCGTAGCCCTGAACAGGTCCAGCAGCTTTTCGTCAGAATCAATTCAACTGAATAACGACTTACAAGCAGCGTTGTAATTTGGCGGTGCGGGTTCACTACCACCACCTTCTCTCCTCAACCTCTCCTCCTCGTCTCTAGCTTGCTGCCACTCATAACCATGCTCATGACTGGCATCGTTGCCCGTTGCGGCTGTTGCACCCGTGTAGTTTTGTGCCATGGAAGGTTGGTACGTCTGAGGAGGCTGAGTGGGAGCCGCGTACGAAGTCTGCGACTGGCCCATACCGGGGTGCTGTTCTTGACCGTACTGGTACGCCGCGCCCGAGGGGGGAGGAGGATTGTTGGCATATTGGTTCTGGCCTTGACCATCGGCATTGTTGTAAGGCAATGCTGGCGGCTTGACATTCGCGAAACGCGACTTCATTCGACTGTTGTTGTTAATTTTTTGCTCAATCGTAATCGAAAGGGGTCGACTTACCGACGACGACCGAGACCAAGCAGCATAAGCAACAGAAGCACACCGACAGCGACTCCAACTCCAACGCCGATCCTGGCGCCATTGGTGAGGCCACCACAACGGTAGTAGCCTCTGTAACGACTGTAGCAGGTCCTTTGAGCAGAGACCTCTGTAGAAGCTAGCAGCGCTACGGCTGCGAATAGAGTGATTGCTAATGACATTGTGTTGATGATTGTTGGTGGCAATAAGATTATGATACGCCTTTGAAAGCTTCTTGGTGGTTATAAAGAACAATCGCGGGCTTAAGAACCGATGTTTTTCTTGGCGAGGCGTCATGCACGGCCTGACGTCACTGCCATAACTCGTGGGCGGAAGCCCGACCGGAGATCCGACACAGCCTTGGGCACTAATAGTGGTCCTTGGGACTATACATGTCCTGTTCTCGCCAGTGACCAAGGAGAGTGTTGAGATGTCGCTGCAGTTATATGGATAGCTTGTCATGAACGAAGGCAGCTTTCGTGGTGGACGAGAGTTGACGAATGGACGTCGAAAAGGGCCTTCCAGATCGTCAGAACGATGGTGGGAAGAGAGTAACTCGAAGGCTGCAAGCATGAACTGACAAGCAAAGGTAAGCCCAGCTCATTGCTTGTCTCGTCAAGCGCATTGTGTAAGATCATCTTCCACTTTAGGTCAGTCTTACTCATTCTCGCGGCTCGCCCTCGCAACGAATTACCTGTCATGATCGTAGGCGCAGTCCGGTAAGGTGTTTCAACTGCCTCGGTGTCTCAACTCCGCTCAACTGTCCTCTAATGCCAGGTTTCGACCAGAATGAGGCGCTTCAATCGTTGCAAGGGTATCATTAGGAGATCCTCTGGGTCCTTCCTTCTGCTTACATCATTGCGCAGCTTTTCGGCGGCTTGTAACGACAGTGCAATAGCTGATGAGCAAGAGGAAAGGATCAAGAGGATTACTTTAATGAAGCTCACCTAATGAAGACGTCAAGGGTGTCACCCTTCTCAAAATCGAGGGTTATTTCGATGCTCGTACAAGGTAGGAGGGAGATAACATGGTCAGTCCGGAGCGCATGTCAGGGGGGCTCGCCCCTGCTCGGGGTGGACTTACAGACTGAGAAGCTGACAGACAGATACAGCAAGCTCAACCCTCTCATCTCTACTCTTATCTGTTTCAGCCGGGAGTCTGTCACAGGGACAAATAGGCAAGTGTGACCGGTTCGAGGGTTAAAAAAGTATGCACAGTGATACAAGGAATGGAAAAGCAGTGAAGCTGAAACTACGCGCAAACTTTCGCCAATAACGAGATTGAAGCTTCCTTCGATACCTCTTTTTCGACAAGAGCAGAGTAGCGAGCTTTTGCGCTTGTGTTCCTCCATGATACGCTCCACAACATGACTCCTGAACTGGGCTATCCTAAACTGGTGAGCTTCCTGCGAGATGTAACTGACTCGGTGATCAGCCTTGCCCCATTCCGGTCGAAAGAGACTTCGGTCCTGGCCTGCTGAGCCGGGTGAAGGGTCACGTGCAGATTCCTTCTATGGTCAGTCCAACGTCTCTTTGCATTTGATGAAGACTGACTGGCAGCTAGTCGTGCGCTTTGGTGGAAAGGTGTGTGTGCTGGTGCAGTGTTGCAACTCGAGTGTCAAAGCGGCTTTCGCACCTGGAGTGTACGGGTGTGGCGAGTTTCCGGACAGGATCCTGGATTCCCTCATGGATCTGAGTCAAGAAGTTAGTTGACAAGGTCAGATGGAAAGGTGGCAAGTGTATGAAGGTGCAGAAGATGAAATGGGGTGAGATATTTGGGTACTTGCAGGTTGTCCACCTAGGCGATGATGATGAAAAGGCTGACTACGTCTCAAAACTGCAAGATGAATTGAATTGCATGCATGCCGTCCGCCTCTGGCGTAAAAACCCGCCTCCTTTAAGCACGCCGTCCTTTCGAGCCCTTGCAAGGCCTGTTCACAATGACATCGTCAGTCATGGTCGGTACCCGTGATCAAGCCGAGGTACGTGGTCTTCCCATGGATTTTATCAAACAATTATGCAAATCCGCATAAGCAGCGTAGTGCGGCACGATGCGCAATATTCCACCACTCTTGCATGCCACGTTGGGCCTTCCAGATCAAGAGCTTGCGCCATCAGCCGCATATGGACATATAACCATGTGACAGATCATCAAGCTTCGTCTGAAGCGCGATCTCAGATCATCATCATCACAAAGGCCGTGGCGAGGAGAGGAAGAGAATGACTTTGGGCAGTGTGATCTTCCGCGTTGAGATGAGCCGGCAAACTCCTTTCCACTTCCGATGGATACACTTGGGGTCTTGGCTGAAACGCCGCCTAGCAGAGTATGTACTATAGCTACGCGGAGGCATAAAAGTTTACAAGGAAGCGTCTACGGGTGGCAAACCGCCGTCATGTCAGGGAAGAATCACAAGCCGACAAGGCACGGATTCAGGATGCTGGTCATTCACCGGCCGCGGAGCATGGGTGCGGAAAGCAAAGTGGCACAAGCGAGTGTCTGCAGCTGTGCACTGGACTGCTGACAGAGTATATTGTAACTGACTAGACGGGGCAGCGGAGCACAGTAGCTATCGGATCACCGCTGGTACAGATTTGTTAAAGTTTCTTGCCGATCAATGCTCCGACGCGAAACATGAACTTTATGCTAACTCATCGAACACGTGACTCATGACGCCTTGTTTGGAATACACGCTGTTCCGATTGGCGAGGGCAATCGAGGTATATGTAGTTGCCGCAAGTATATTTCAGCCTCTTCTCATACTTCTCATACTTGTACGACCACACTCCAGCGTCCATATTATCGACGCTATTCAACAGCATCATGTCTTCCAACTCTGCACCTACCAATGGCCAATCAAACGGCATACACGCCTCGACTCTGCCAGACTATCAAGCAGATCGTGAAGCCAAGTCACAGGATGTTATCTACACCACATCAAACGGCGCACCTGTTCCTCACCCATACCAGACTCAGCGCGCAGGCACATCTGGTCCTCTCCTTCTTCAAGATTTCCATTTAATCGATCTTCTTTCACATTTCGATCGGGAGCGCATCCCTGAGCGTGTCGTTCACGCCAAGGGCTCTGGCGCTCACGGTGTCTTTGAGTGCACCGATGGTCTGGAAGACCTCTGTCTCGCCGACATGTTCAAGAAGGGCACCAAAGTGCCGATCACAACGAGATTCTCGACCGTTGGTGGCGAGTCTGGAACTCCCGATCTTGCTCGGTATGTCCGCCACTAGTCGAGTCGCCACTGACTTTCCAGTGACCCTCGCGGCTTCTCGGTCAAGTTCAAGACGCAGGAAGGCAATTGGGACTTCGTCGCCAACAACACTGTGAGTATCATTACCCTCCCTTTGAGACTCAGCTGACCGTCAGCCTGTCTTCTTCCTTCGTGACCCCGCCAAGTTCCCTCACTTCATCCACACCCAAAAGCGTCACCCCTCGACGCATCTCACGCACAGCGACAACTCGACTGCATTCTGGGACTACCTATCACAAAACCCCGAGTCCGTCCACCAAGTCCTCATCCTCATGGGCGACCGCGGAATCCCTGCTGGGTGGCGCCACATGCACGGTTACTACGGCCACACCCTCAAGCTTGTCAACAAGGCCAATGAGTGGGTCTACGCCCAGTTCCACCTCATCTCCGATCAGGGCGTCAAGACGTTTACGGCTGATGAGGCTGCTGAGAAGTCGCCTGATTACGGACAGAAGGATCTGTACGAGGCAATCGAGCGAGGGGAACACCCTAGCTGGACCATGAAGGTCCAGACGATGACGGAGAAGGAGGCTGAGCAGCTTTGGAAGGAGGACAAGATCAATGTGTTTGACTTGACGCACATTTGGCCTCACTCCAAGTTTCCTCTTCGTGAGATCGGCAAGATGACCCTTAACGAGAACGCCAAGAATTACTTTGCCGAGGTCGAGCAGGTTGCCTTCAGTGAGTTGTTGTCTAATGGCTGAATATAGCTGACCTGCAGACCCCGCACACATGGTACCTGGTATTGAGCCCTCAGCCGACCCCGTTCTTCAATCGCGTCTATTCTCCTATCCCGATGCGCACCGCCACCGCATCGGTACCAACTATCAGCAATTGCCCGTCAACGCACCCATCTGCCCATTCGCTATGGGTTCCTTCCAGCGTGACGGCCCCATGGCCTTCATCAACCAGGGTTCTCGCCCCAACTACCTGTCTTCCATCGAGCCCATCCAGTTCAAGAAGCCCGCCGTTGACCTCAACGCTGTCCATGGCAAGTTCACCGGTGAGGCGGTCTCGTTCCTCTCCGAGATCCGTCCCGAAGACTTCCACGCTGCTCGCGCTTTGTGGCAGAAGGTCATGTCGCAGGAGAGCCGCGATCGTCTCATTGAGACTGTCTCGGGACACATGGGAACATGTACTGATGATGAGATCATCAAGCGCCAGATTGGTATCTTCCGCGAGGTCTCTGAGGACTTGGCGGCAGGTATCGAGAAGGGAACGGGTATCAAGGGTTACCCAGGTATCAAGGGCTTGAGGTTCAACGGTACCCACAATGGCATGGCCGAGAACGCTGAGCTGCGTGCTGCCAACGGTATTGAATGTATCGAAAGCAAGGATTTCAACAACGGTGCGCCAGGCCAGAACTGAGCGCGTTGGTAGATTGTATTTTTACTTGTCTAAAATCATGTAGCCCTTTACCACGTTGCTCTTGCTCTTCTGCCATTGCTCTTATCTGCTGCGGTAACGGTCTACACGATCTCTCAGTACTCGACCTTTTCCTCCTTGCACACCTTGTTTCCGAGTAGCATGGCCCCTAGCTGGTGGATTAGAGCCTGATGTAATAGAAGTCTTGAAACTGCATTCACAAGCCCTGGAGCCTCAATGATGCGCTCCTGGGAGTAGAGTGGCTGAAGGTTGACAGAATCTACGCGTATCAGTCGCGTCGGCCAATGTGCCACATTCCGTCGGGACGCCGATTGCGGTACGTAAATGTCGCGGATGTTGACTGGAGCAACTTTTGAAGTTGGTAGATCCTATCTCAAACGGACCTGAAAGTAGCACAACATGCCCGACTTCAAGCTGCAGAACCAGGCAAGTGATGCAACCTGTGTATAATGCTGACAACCAGCCCTTCGATCTCGCTTTTCACCCGTCAGAGCCAATCGTCTACTTGTCGCTCCTGACCGGTGAAGTCAAAGCTCTGACGTATGACGATGTGACGGGTGAGATGGAGCTCAAGTGGTCTGTGCGACCAACAAAGAAGTGCGCGAGAACCCTTGATGTGACGTCGGACGGAACGCAGGTCTGGGTGGCCGGCAAAGCTGGAG
Organism: Holtermanniella nyarrowii; assembly: GCA_001600035.1. Taxonomy (NCBI): domain Eukaryota; kingdom Fungi; phylum Basidiomycota; class Tremellomycetes; order Holtermanniales; genus Holtermanniella; species Holtermanniella nyarrowii. Next base: position 289,878 of record BCIT01000001.1, on the reverse strand, counting down.
GGATATAGTGAGTGATGCTACTTTAGACTGGGTCAAGGCTGATGGCAGCGCGCTGGACGCTATGACGGGAGATCTGAGGATCGAGATTTCAGAAGCTCACAGGTAAGCTGCTTGTATCGTTTCTGCTTCAGGTCTGATGAGCAGTGCACCCATCAATCGCCTGTATCACTACCTCCCAGGGCAGTTCGCCACAGGAGATGATGAGGGGCAGATCAAGGTACATTGCATCTTGCATTCAGCATGACTGACTCTCAGCTTTGGAGCACGAAGAATCCAGTAGCAGAGCGTACGTATGGGCATCACTGGGACTACATCTCGGGTTTTGCTTGGCTCGAGGACAAAAAGCATCTTGTCGTCACCTCGTGCGTTTCTTATCAAAGGATTGGTCAAAGCTAACAGAGCAGGGGTGATGGACACCTTTCTGTACTTGATGTGCGATCGAGCAAAGCGACCCCACTGGCGATGTCGGAAGATCAGGAGGATGAGCTGTTGTCGATTGCGCCTATCAAAGGGTGAGCGCGGCGGGGTGAGGCATAGTGAGCTAATTTGGCAGTGGCACCAAGTACATTGTGGGGTCCGGAGAGGGCATCTTGAGTGTTTGGAATCGAAGCAAGGGCTGGGGTGACTGTGAGTCAATTCTCTGCAGTAGTCAGTGACTGACTGACTTGCAAGGTGTGGATCGGATACCTGGGTATGCTGGACGCGTTTGCTTGTCCACTTGACTGACGTGACAGCCATCCGGCTTCCATCGACGCGGTGGTTTCCCTCACTGCGGATGTGATTGCAACTGGGTCCGAGGACGGGATGATTCGCGTCATGCAGATCTTGCCGACCAAGTTCCGTACGTCTAATCTGCGGCTGTTCGCTGACCTATAGTGGGCGTCATTGCTTCTCACTCCGACTTTCCCATCGAGCGCATCAAGCTGGACCGCAAAGGCAAATGGCTAGGCTCCGTCAGCCACGACGACTGCATCAAGCTCACTGACGTCGAGGACCTCTTTGAAGAGTCAGATTCCGACGCCGAGGGTGACGAGGATGAAGAGGAGACAGAGATGGAGGGTGTTGAAGAAAGCAACGCCGAAGAAGTTGACGGTTCGGGTGATGAGAGCGAGGCGATGGAAGAGGATTCGGAGGACGAAGCGGAGCGTCGAGCAGAAGAAAAGCGCCAAAAACGTAAGGACAATAAGCATGAGAAGAAAAAGGGTGGGTTAGGAGACTTAGGTGTCGGGGCGCAGACAGAGGCGCAAGAGAATGGGTTCTTTGATGAACTGTAACATGCATACGTCAAAAACCATGTCTCCGCCACAGATCCATGAATCTGAAACAAACATTGTCGTAATGAAGGTCACGTGCACCGGTTGGCTCTAGCCATGGCTTGAACGTTATTGAAACGCTCCTTCTAACAGTCACCTCGTCTCTTTTAAGTTCTTCTTCGACTCTGAACAAGACTGCAGAGATGCCTGTCCTCAAAAGATTCTCCCAGAGAGTCGCCAAAGCTGCCAAAGCAGTCGTTGGGGCCGTCTCAACAACGATCGCCACCGCCGAAAGCACAGACACCATCACCACCACCAGAGTCATTGCTCCCAAGGGCCGTGCTCGCAGACCAGCGACTAACAAGAAGACGACCAAGGTCAAAGAAGAGGTCAAGGAAGACACAGTCGTTGTCAAGGACGAGGTTGTCGAGCAGAATGGGCGCCTCACTGAGGGTGCTGCCTCGGCGCAGCCTAACGCTGCAGAGATGATTGCATTAGAGCAAGAGATGCAGGCCGAGATCGAGACGGTCGTCAAGAGGAAGAGAAAGGCTCCCGCTGTTAAGGCACCCAAGAAACCTAGAAAGGCTGCGGCCCCCAAGGAGCCCAAGCCCAAGAAGGAGCCAAAGCCTAAAAAGGAGGTCAAGCCCAAGAAGGAACGCAAGCCCAAGAAGCCGCCTGTCATGTGTGTTTACTATCTTTCGTTTGGTCATTCATTGCTGACTGTTTCTCAGCGTCGATATCGCGGACCAGTTCGTTTGAGAGGAAAAGTAAACAAAGCTGACATCATCTAGTTGCCCTGAATCCGTTTCCAGCCGCCGTGAGTATTTGACATGCTTGAAAGTGACTCTAACGTTACAGTCAAGCGTGTGCTTTCTCAGAGGATGTTCCTCGTTGATCGTGAGCGCGAGCACGACTTGAGAGAGAAGTTTTCGATGGTGAGTGAACCGGGTGGCGACAGTGCTGACTCCAGCTTGGATCTACCGGCAATGTCTACGTGGGTGGGCTTGTCTGCATCAGCTGACAGCAGACTATCACTATCTCTGCTCACAGAAACGTATGCGACTGGTACGGTCCTTGCAATACACGGTCACTGATAGTCAGCCCGGACTACAAGATGCGCAACAATCCTTGCAAGCACCTCTTGTTCATCTTGTAAGTCAAAACGTAAGTTGAGCGCACTGACCCGTAGCGTTAAAGTTCTACACATTCCCACGACTTCGGATCTGATCTACCAGTCCTCGTTCACTGTACGTCATGCTTGCATCCGCCTCGTCGCTTACTCTGGTAGCCCCAGCAGCTGCAGACCATTTTTAGCAACGCACCGCCTCCTCTTGCGGATGTCATGGTCGATGCCCGTATCCGAGCCGCTTTTCGTGGTGAGACCGTCCCCGAAGAAGGTTCGATTGCGGTCACCACACCGGACGGCACACCTATGCGTCGTGAGCCAGTTGAAGGTGATGACTGCCCCGTCTGCTATACCGAGATGGAGACGACTGAGAAGCTCGAGTACTGCGAGACTGTGGGAGGCTGTGGCCGACGTGAGCTCCTTTACGTGTCTGGAGACGATCCTGACTTGCAGCGCTACATGCCGAGTGCTTTCAGATGTGGAGCAAGACAAGCGTACGTACCGAGATCGTCGTTGTGCTTTCGGATGCTTATTTCACTTCCGACAGGAAAAAAAGGGCCAAGAAGTTAGCTGCGTTTGGTGTAGAACGCCTTGGAAGGGCACTGTGCGAGCCGACAAGGGCAAGGGTCGCGCGGTTGTCATTGCGGGCGCTACGACCTCTACTGAGTTTTACCGTACTTACACCAACATGTCTGCTTTGGTTGGCATTTCGAGCAAGAGAGACACTAGGTGAGTGATGCCGGCAAGTTTAGCGAACCTTGTTAACCCGTGACTCAGCTCTTACGGTCGCTAGCCAACAGAGCGCCCCTTGATGTTGGTGGCACAGAGTTGTACATAGCTTTACTTAGATTCCTGTACATTGTACATAGTCGGTCACGAGGTTTTTTACGCCTTGGCACTGTGGAATCGATTTTGAAAATGGTCCTTATTCGGTACACGTCCCGATCGGGTATTGTAGCAGTACTTCGGTCAGGGTCTGGACCTGACAAGGCACAATGTGAGATAGAATAGCTGCTTGTTTTATGATCGCCGCCTCTTGGTTTGAAAGGATGGCGAGAAGAGATCAGCACGGATGACAACTTGGGCATTGCCGATCCCTCTAATGTTGAAGCCAGCCTACACTTTAACCGTCATTGCGGGAACGCTATCGATCTCTTCCGCGTTCCAAGGACCAACGCCGCCACCGTTAACCACATCTAGCTCGGCGTCGCACTCTGGTCCTCTGGTCATTTGAATCCTACACTCTGATTGCAGCTGACGGAGCCTCGGCTTGACATTTGAATAAGAGGCTGCTTGACGGGGGAGGAGGCGTAGAGGCCCTCTTCAATTTGAATCATTTGTTCTTTTGCTCAATTTTGAGTGTACGCCCCCGACAACCCCCGAAAGTCAAATCAATCTAGGCACATACGCCTCGCTTCCAGTGCTCTCGACGACCAGCCAGCTGCAGCATCTCTCAACTTCGTCTTGTTGCGATGTCCTCTCTTAGGCAGCGTTGCGCTTTCAACAACACTATCAAGCTCGAACTTGACGAACGCTCTATCCCTAATACAGCTCCAATCGACAACGGTATGCAGTCTAGTCAAGAATCTACCTTCTCCCCAGGTACAGCAATGTCCATCTTGCCCAGCTTGCCTGGAAGCTTGAGTGCGAGTCCGATGACTCTCTCTCCTGCTTCCAGAAACGCATCCTTTTCATCGGTCGAAGAAGCTTCAGTCGGCCTCGCAGAGGTCACACCAGCCTACTTTGGTTCCAACTCGGCCGCGAATGCCATGGCGTATCCTTCCTATCCAACCTACCCACCCAACTCTCTTGGCCTCCTTCCCGACACTTTTCTCACTCTTGATGCCTCTCCTGCTGCTTCGGCACTTGAAATCGGCTTCTCATTCAACGAGAGTCGACCATCAGTCTTTTGCATCCCAGACGTTGACAACGTGCACGCTACCGACTACAACTTTCAGCCTTGCCATCGCAGCCCCCTTCGGGCGTCATTCCAAGTCATTTCGCCTTGCGCACCAACGATGGACCTGCTAGGTCACTATCCTTTCCCTTCGAGCTTGATGTCAGCTACGGCTGACATGGATCTCAGCGCCGCTCCTTCCACCGCCTCCTCATCCTATGTCGACTTGGCCGAGCTCAACGATTCTGAAGCTCAGCTGCACGTAGTCGTTCCTCGCTCAGTACCTTCGAGGCGTCCAGCCGATCTCAAGTCTTCTTCGGCCGGCGTTGGCGTCTCCGAAATGTCCGAGCAGTGGTCAGGCAGGGGTGGCGCTTATGAGAAGTCGGGCTTATGGAATGGTCATCCTCCAGAGTTTGCAAGGTCTCGCCAAGTTTACGTTGGCAATCCTCGCGGCGAGATCCGTTCAGCAGAGTTTGGAACGCTTGAGGGTGAGGGCAAGAAGAGGTTGAGGACGTTGCAGGCGTGTGAAAAGTGTAGATTGAGGAAAGCCAAGGTGAGTGGTTCGAATCTTGTGATCATTGCTGACGTACAGTGCAATGGTGCTCGTCCGTGCTGTGGTCGTTGCGAAACGCGCGGTCTCGAATGCGTCTATGCGCCTGAGCGTCGCATGCGCGGACCAAACAAGAAAGCCAGTCAAGAAGCCGCAGCGTCTCGTGCTCGCTTTGAGCAGCCGATGCAGATGCAGCTTGTCAAGATGGAAATGTCCGATGACAGCTCGAGCGAGGATCTCGATGTCGACGGTGACCCAGACTACCAGCCACAGCAAGCGAAGATGAGGACCAGCTCGTCAGGCAACATGAGGGCACCAGCACTACCTGCGTCCGGCTCGCAAGCATCAGCCACCGCTTCGGCAGCTGTTCCCGGGCTCCCCACTTCCCACGGTTACCTCGGTAACTACGGGCCCAAGATTTCTGCGAGTCGTCAACCACTCTCGCAGTCTCCCCAGGTGCCGCCCAGTCCTTATCTTCCTTTCAACCTCTCACCTCCCCAGCCACTGCAAGCGACCTTTGGCGACGTTTCGCAGATGCCATACCCTCCTGTACACCAGTCTACCGGTCTAGGCATGTCGTTTCCAGAAGGCCAGTACCCTCCTCGTCCATCGCACATCCGCCACGGCCACTCTTCATCCTCTTCATCCTCCATCTCGCAGTCGTCGCCCATGCCAGCATACAACAGCGGCATTCTTTCCCCTTCGAGTCACTCTGGCAGCTACTCGAGCTATGAGCAGCGCGAGAGCCCTTACGGTCACTATACCCCATTGCCACCATCGCAGCAAATCTACAGCCCTTACTACCCGGCATCAGCTCAACCTTTTGCATCAACGAGCTACTCTGGGCAGCAATACACCTACATGCCACCTGCGCCGAATGGGCAGATTGATGAGCTTGATGAATCTGGATCGAGCATGGGTGCGGGTGTGGGCGTCGAGTATGGAGCGACGATCATGGAGAGGGAAGTTAGTAACACGCGTTCAGAGATGAACTGGCAGAACGAGGCTTGAGAAGAGGGAGGGGAGCTGAAAGGACAGTGTTTGTAAATACTAGAAGTCAAATCAATCGATGTCATACTTGTTGAATCTGCACGCTTGCATCTTTCCTCATCGCTGCACTCTACTCCGAGTGCAGCGCATCAGCTGCCACTTTCGATAGCTGGCACAAAGTCGGCGGTCAAACCCCCTTGACCCCATCTTCGGGATTGTCTTTGCCCTTGACCGCTAACGCCGGGAGACGCGTCGAGGAGCTGGAGCGCCGCGAACAACACCGTGAAGACTAATCACCCCGTTCCTCCCTCCAAACACCTAGAAAGGCTTGTCATCAAGGTCAGTCAAGCTAAGAGCGGTCGTTAGAATCCAAGGCGACCGTTGCGCGAAAAAATGGACAAGAACTGATCATGGATTTCACCCGCACGGACCTTTACACAAATACAGCTACCCGACTTAATCTCACACCCGTCAAAGCTTTGGAAACATGCGTGAGGTCATCTCTGTACGTTTTTGCTGCTGGAGTGAATGAGAAGATGGATTGCTGACTCTCTTTAATAGGTTCACGTCGGTCAAGCCGGTTCGTTGCGGTCCTTTGGAATAAGGCGTGGATAGGGGCTGATGCTTTTCTTTTTTTTTGTGTGATAGGTGTCCAGATCGGTAACGCTTGCTGGGAGCTTTACACTATTGAGCATGGTTTGAGCGTGAGTACGAGAAGGCACAGTCAGCGCGTCACGGGTTCAAGCATTGCATCCACTCCTGATGAATGGTGTGCCCCGACGCGCGCTGGCGACGAACTTTGGCTCTGTACTGATAACAACAGCCCGATGGTCGCCTAATGGAGAATTCCCCTTCTGCCAACGATGACGGGTTCTCCACCTTTTTCTCAGAGACCGGAGCAGGCAAGCACGTTCCCCGTTCGCTCTATGTGCGTTTCTGCGAATCCGAAGCACGGCTGACATTATAGGTCGACTTGGAGCCGAACGTGATTGACGAAGTCCGCACCGGTGCATACCGCTCTCTTTTCCACCCCGAGACCTTGGTCACCGGCAAGGAGGATGCCGCCAACAACTGTGCGTACCTAATCGTGTCATGACCTCGCTGACAGAACAGACGCTCGTGGTCACTACACCATCGGCAAGGAGCTCGTCGACACCGTCCTTGAGCGCATCCGTCGTCTTGCCGACAACTGTTCAGGTCTTCAGGGCTTCTTTGTCTTCCACTCGTTCGGTGGTGGAACAGGTTCCGGTTTCGGTGCTCTTTTGCTCGAGCGTCTCTCTACCGACTACGGCAAAAAGTCCAAGCTCGAATTCTCCGTCTACCCTGCGCCCAAGATGTCCACCTCGGTCGTTGAGCCTTACAACTCGGTCCTCACTACCCACACTACCCTTGAGCACTCTGACTGTTCGTTCATGGTTGACAACGAAGCGTGAGTGCAGACACTCCAAGTATGCATACTGATATCCAGCATCTACGAGATCTGCCGCCGTAACCTCGGCATTGCCTCGCCTTCGTACACCAACCTCAACCGTCTCATCGCTCAGGTCGTGTCTTCGATCACTGCTTCGCTCCGTTTCGATGGCTCGCTCAACGTCGACTTGAACGAGTTCCAGACCAACTTGGTACCGTGAGTGTTGCCATCGCCTTACCATCCTGACATTAGTTTCCCCCGCATCCACTTCCCTCTCGCCACCTACGCACCCATCATCTCGGCTGACAAGGCCTTCCACGAGAACAACTCAGTTGCCGAGATGACCATCTCATGTTTCGAGTCCAACAACCAGATGGTCAAGTGCGACCCCCGTCAGGGCAAGTACATGGCCTGCTGCTTGCTCTACCGTGGAGATGTAGTCCCCAAGGACACCAACGCCGCCGTCAGCATGATCAAGACCAAGCGAACAATTCAATTCGTCGACTGGTGCCCTACCGGTTTCAAGCTCGGTATCTGCAACGAGCCTCCTGCGCTCGTGCCAGGTGGTGACCTCGCCAAGGTCTCGCGCTCGCTCTGCATGTTGTCGAACACGACCGCTATCGCGACTGCTTGGTCCAGGCTTGACAACAAGTTTGACTTGCTTTACTCCAAGCGTGCTTTTGTGCACTGGGTGAGTGATCTGACTGCTGTGAATGACGCTGACGAAACAGTATGTTGGAGAAGGTATGGAGGAGGGCGAGTTCTCCGAGGCCCGTGAGGACCTTGCAGCGCTCGAGAAGGATTACGAGGAGGTTGGCATGGACTCTGCAGACGCTGAGGAGGAGGAGGGCGAGTACTAGATGTGCATCTTAACTTTTGGTCGTCGCATCTCGTTTCCGTTTGTTCGTTATCCCCTTTAGTTGCTCTCATAGTCAGTCGTGATGGAAGCTCAATCTTTTCGTTCTTCTTGGGACGTCAAGAATGCTTGGATGTAGCGCCTCGCGCCTGGTTTCCCGACATTCACGGCTCTCGCTCACGCAGTGTACGAGGTTGTCGGCTAGAAAGCTGCTCAGGCCCGGAACAGGCACGCAGCGGGAAACATGGCTGAGGTTGACGTTTGCCTGGAGTGCCTGAGGACTGAGCACCGTTGATAGCATGAGGTTTGATGGAAGAAGCTATCTTTTTCTTTTTCTTAGACGCAAGAGGCATCTTTGTACGTTCCTGACCATTTCCGTCTCTTCAGCAGAACCGGGTTCCTGAGACTCACATCTGAGACAATGTGTCAAACCTTGGAGCTTCTATATTTCACGTTGCGCGATTGTTTGGCGGATCCGGACAGAAGCGCCGGCGCTTGGCCACACATGTCATCGAAGAGCGTAGCCTATCATTCTGGGCCCGGGACCTGGAGGATCAGGGCCAGTGGAGGTGTACGCTAAGGCCTTTCTCCGAGACGCGGCGTTGGACCCTGGAACGCACGACTGCTGGCTGCCGTATCTTCTGTTGGAGGCTTTCCTAACGCGGAGGTACAAGCGCTTGGCATAGGGGAGTCTAGGGCTGTATGCTTTGATGGTACCTAGATTGTAGCTTTGCGTCCTACGACGCGGCGTTAAGATGATGTAGGAGGACGCATGCGTTTGGAAAGACGCGCCGAACGGAATATAAGCTGAGCATTCTCGCCTCGCTTCTCTCGCAGCTACCTCTTCTTCCACTATTAGCGCGCTTCATCTTTAATTCGCCATTTACCTCACTCACACGTGGTCCCTACGCTTCTACACTCCACTATGGTACGTGACTGCTTTACGACGCGTCAAGCTGACGATGTCAGTCGTACCTCGTCATTCCCGAGCTTCCAGCTTTTAAGCTGCCTGAACAACTCAGCTGCATGACGAGTTCTCCTCACCCAGACTGGTTTGTATCACCATTCACTCATGACTACACACCTCGCAAACCTTCACCACTTGCTTCACCTCCCCAACCCAACTACTTGCTCTCAGACTCTTCCTCCGACGGAGCATCATCAGATGATGACAGCTCAAGCTCCCAATCCTCAAGCAGCTCACCCACCACACCTCTCACACCTACTTCTTCACCATGGTCCAAGACGCACCGTCGTGCTTCCGAGTCGGATTACTTTTCCTTACCCAGCCGAAAAGTCCACCTTGCTTCACTCGACTTGACGCCCGAGCTCAACGTACCATACAGGGAGCTTGAAGGCCCCATCACGCCTCTGTGGCGCTTGGAGGAAACCGACGAGTCTCCTGAAGGCGAGGAATTACCTACACTCAAGCTATCTTTCAAGTCGATGAAAGCCTCTCGTGAAAAGGCTCTGCCGCTGCCTCTTCACTCACGGCCTACTTCATCTGTTTCCAAGGTGCTCGTCAAGGTATATCTTTTGCTGTGCTTGACTGACGCTGATGATCTAGCGTCCCAGTCTGATGAAAGCCCCAATTTTCAGAATAGCAACACTTCGTCGCAACAGCGCCGCCCTCGCCAAGCCGTTCACAACAGCACTAATTTCACGACGCCATCGAAATCTTGGCCCCCTCGTCGGCTGCGTGACACTCTTCGTCTTCTTCCTTGTTATCTCCTCCATTGAGCAGGCTCGCTACCACGCCAAGGTCAGTTCGATCATATGCATACACACTCGCTGACAGTCGTACAGGTTCTCAAGATCGCTACATTTAGCGACGAGCCCCATGCGGCCAACTCCCGCCCTGTCTTCTTTCGACACTTCCACCGTGCTTCGCGTGCAATGCCGATGGGTATGCCTGAGCAAGCACCTGTCGAGCCCATCAACGTCGAGCCCTTTCACATGAGCGAACAGGATGAGCTCGCGGCTTTGATCGGCGTAAGTCTTTGACTAACTTCTAGTAGGCTGACCCACAGTTCATGACCGGTACCATCGCCAACACATTGCCGCCTTTGGACGCGGAAAAGCTTCTTGACCCTCGTGAGTCTGCCCATTCGCTTCAGCGCAGCCCGCTAACGTATCAGAATCCATTCTTCCCTTCGATCCGACATCCATGTCAGCTCGTCGCGAAATGGACGAGATCGTGCTCGAAACCTGGGATCAGTACCCCCTCATCGTCCTCGGCCACATGCGCGATCCCCTCATGGTCCAGACCAAGCGCCTTCTCCAAACCTACCGCATCTCTCCAGCTCCCGAATACATCGAGGTCGATCAGCGCAGAGACTCGGAGCACGTCGAATCCATCCTGACTCGCCTGCTCGGTGTCAAAGTCGAGGAGAAGCCGCTGATCCTGCTCGCTGGCTCGGTAATTGGGTCCAATAAGGAGCTTTACGAGTGAGTGATCAGTCTTATCAAGTCGTATGCTGATGACGACGCAGCTTGCATAAATCAGGGGATCTCGCAGGTCGTGCGGCGAGAGTCGGCATCAGAATGGCTCCTCTGCTGAAGATGCCCAAGCATGTCGTGTTCGAGGAGAGATCTGAGCTGGATCGAATTCACAAGCCCAGTGCGCAAGATGACTGAGGTGACGGCCGTGTCTCGGGTGATTAGTTTCCTTTGATGATGTAAATTATTTGGATTCCTTCTTTTTATCAACGTGATCTCGATGACTTTTGAAAGCCGGTCACTCCCGCGACATGTTTCAGCGCCCCGCGGTGATCGACCGGAAGTTTTACACTACACGCACATTCGACGCACTTGAGATACATACGCCGTGTCCCGGAATCAGTGCTTGCGTCAGTCCGACGTCAGTGCGAGACAGAACGGCAAAATAGTACGAGATCCCGCGACCTAACGGTTCCGAGCCCCTGAGATGTTTGTTAATCACCAGTCTACTGGGATCATGTTAAATTTGAACACCGTACCGGGACCTATAGCCGATTGGCAGACACTTGAAATGGCTTTCGTCAGTGGTAGATTGGACAGAGTCTAGAACAGTCTTCTACCTGAAGCAGCATTCAACCAGCATCCATATCGATGGTGAGTAATCGATGGGAGAAGTTCAGAACTGTGGCGCCAGGCAAATCGATGTTCAGCAACAACCGTGCGCCGCGTTCAGCAGCATGTAGGGTCTTTCCAATATCGTGTGAATGAATGCGGTGGACTGCAGTCCGTCGGGAGTAATTTCTCTCCACCGCAGACAAAGGGGTACTTCTGATCGCCGTCAGGGATGAGGGGTTCAGGGGTCAATCCAATCCAGGGGTGCGAGGCCCTCGCGAGGATCTCTCATCAATGCATTGTAGCTGGAGTTTGCTGTGGATAAAAAATACCCCTTGCCGATCATCATTCAATGACCCTTTGCCGCAAAGATTCGCTTCCTGTTCGCTTGACAGATAACTAACCCCGAACAGTCCTTTCAAAACACCCATCACGCACAGGCCCTTTACCCACTTTCACCCCCTCTCACCCCACCAAACCCAGCAGAATCTTCCAAGAGATTCGCGTCCCCTCCGACGTTTATCAGCCTCAACCATTGCCAGCTACAAAACATGTCCTTGCCAGGCCACGATGAGCCTGCCTCGCTCTTCCCTCCTGGCACTGATTTCACTCGCGACGTCAGGACGGAGAGAATGGTCCGAAGCCCTCCACATACACCCAAAGGGCATCCTCTGCGAGCAAACTCAATGTATGGAGCTGCACTTTCTGGCTCAATGGCTTCATCAGTGAGTAGCTTCTTTATAGCTCCAGCAGAGCATAGCTTACTGTAGCCTGCGTCCCAGCCTCAATTCACCACATCACCTTTGCGAGCCGACATCCAGCAACCCCCGTCCTATCGCACTACATTATCCCATCTGCTACGCATCCCTCGCAAGTTCCGTCCAGTCATCCTCGTAGCCGTCACGCTGGTCATTGTTTTCATGATCATGCTCTCACGTGGTATGGGTAGAATGTCAGAGCTCGAGACGTTGAGAGCCCGACACATGGCTTTGGCGCGCACTGCAAAGTTTGTGGTGAGCACAACCTTCCAAATTGACGCATGCTGATCGTGTTAGCCAACCGGCGCCTTTGGCTCCGACCACCACCAACACCCGCATGGTCTTGATGGTGCCATCACCGAACTCACACCTCTCGAAGAGATTGCAGCTCTTGTGGCCTTTGTTACCTCCACCACCTCCAATGCACTTCCCGCTCTCGACCCCAGCATGCCTCTTGACCCAAGCGTCATCCTCGACTTTGATTCTGCCTCTTCGGAAGCTCAGAGTGATTTGAACCTGTTGGTCGATGAGATGAGGTCGAGATATCCTGTGGTCCTGATTGGCAAGATGAGGGATCCGTGAGTTTTTTGGCCGTATGAAGAGCGTCGCTGACGGATCGCAGTTGGCATCGTGAGCTCAAGAAGCTGCTGCGGTCGTACAAGATTCGCCCTGCGCCCCTCATCATTGACGTCGACCAACGATGTAAGTCTTGACGAGTTGGAGCTACACAAAGCTGACAGCTACAGACGACGCAGACATCATGAAGCCTTTGCTGGCACGTCTGCTCGAATCCGAAATCTTGCCGCAAATGTTGATCTCGTTGCAGCCACTCGGTTCATACGCCGATGTCTTGCAACTTCGCGACACTGGCGAGTTTGCCGAGCTGGTGGCTGCGACCGGCGCGACGATTGTACAAAGCGCGCCGAGGAAGAAGGGAGCAAAAGAGCGAGAGCGCCAAGAGAGAGAGCGCCTGCTCAAGCCAAAGCCTGTCGTGGGCTAAGCATCGATTCATCACCATGATTGTATATAGGACTGCTGCTTAGGGCTGCTTGCATTGTTAGACATATAGATATACAAAATGTATGCCGATGCATATCGCATCTTGATCCGAACCCTTGACTTGTGCAAGGGGAGCTCCCATCTAATCGACAGCGCGACGACTAGCTTAACAAATCTTTGCGACAATGTCGTCAACGGCGCACCAATTCTGAACGTGAGTTGATTGTCCACTGCATGCATGTGCAACTGTGATTTGACGCGACCGACAACGCTGGATTGCTGTTCAGATGCAGATTCTCGCGTCGAGCGCACCCGATGGACAGAAGCGAAACGGTTCATTGTGTTTGACGCATGAAGTAGCACACGACTTCCATCCAGCTCATTCAACATGGACATTTAACATGGAGACGCCCCCGTTAATACGCGTTCTACCATGTCTAGCTAGCTACGGCCCATCCATTACTACTGACGACACGATCGGACGCGTCGACGCGTTTGATTCTTTCAGTGCACTTAGGCACTGTGAAATTCCTGAGCCTGTTCAGGGTATAGCGCCACTAGCGCAAGACTTGATTAACCCTGTTAACCTGCACTTGGACCACTTTGCCATTTCATAGTTGGCACGTTCTTGCCATCTCGTTTACCTCTTTGACGATCGCGATGAGCTGGACGCCGAGGCATCAAGTAAGTCTTCATGGTAATAGCGACGCAAGATCTGACTGTTTCCAGCGAACGTCATCGAGTCCCTTCTTTTTAGACTCAGTCATTCACCCCATCTCATCTGTGCGACTTCTCCCGACTGCGAGTCAGCATATTGGAACATCTGCTGCAGGTGCTAAGAGCAGTAGGGAGGAGCTTTGCTTTTTGGTCGTGCTGGCGAATGGAGGTGGGCAGTGGATCACTGTAAGTCACTTGGAAGACGCCAACAAAGCTTACAAGATCAGCATCGCTCAACGAGATCCTTGAAGCACCTTTTGGCCTACATTCCTCTTTTACCACGCTTTATCTCTGCCAACGAGCTACGCCCACCTCGACGCTCCCTGGCATCAGTCGTCTTTTCAATCCGAGACACTGCGTTTGAGAATTTCGAAGCAGCTATTGAAAGGCTGCTGGCCTGGCTATTTTCAGAAGCCACAGACTTTGAGTATGGCACCGGGTGCGATCCTCGCATCAGGGACTGGTTCGCACCTGACGACGTCCGGAGGGCATCCCGTGACGCAGCCAAGCTGGCCTCGCAAGAGGCTCCCGTTGCAGTCCCGGTCCGCGCGCCTCTTATCCCAAGGCGGTCTACGAGCAATCTCCTCGAAGACGCAGCGCCGAGACGAAAGCCAGTCCACTCAAAGCCGAGACCTATGATCGAGTTGGCTCTCTCAGATGATGATGATTGTGCGTCAGAGCAGTGGACGAGAAGGGCTGGACCAACAGCAGGTGGCTCTACTCCCAATCTTCTCGCCATGGGTGTGCTCGAGAAGCGGCCGAAGGGCGGCGAGCTCAGATCGACCATCTCGCATAATCTTCTAGATGAGCGCACGCCTGCAGGTACGCCGCGAGAGTTCCTTGTACAAGGAGGGCGCACCCCCACGCTCAGTCCGAATCCATCCCTTCCTCCAGATGGCTCTCTTGTTTTCTTTCCTACTTCGAAAGCGCCTTCGCTCCGCTCGACTCGCAGCCTCAAGAACATTCGCAGCTTTGGCGATCTGAGGGCCGCAGCGAAAGATAGCCTTGGTATGGGTACCAAGACGAGGAAGAAGGAGGTGGTGCCGCCTGTTCCCAAAGTCGAAGATTGGCAGCGATCGCTCGCTTTGCAGCCTCCCATCTCCCCAGCCCGACTCGAGCCAGCATTCGTCGCATTGCCTGAAGCTTCGTCGTCGCGGACCGCAGGTGACATTCATCCCGCTCAAAGTAGAGCTCCACTTCTCTGCTCCCCTCCTCGCAAGCCTCTTCCGGCGGTCCCTGCTGGCCCTCGTCGAGAGATGCCGATGCTGAAGACGTCGCGGTCGATGGAACTTCTCCGTCTGATGGACTCTACCACCTCCTCTCGGAGAGCGCACACGCCAATTGAGCTGCAAGACAATAATGCAGCAACCACAATTCCTAGTTCATCGACGTCGTCTCTCACAGAGTCACCATTCACTTATGCGTCATCCACGCGCTCCGCCCCTCCTCCCCCGGCTATCCCACAAAGGCAGACTTCCCTATTTCCACCGACACGCCCTCAAACACGCCCTACCCTGCCTCGAGAAGTATCCACGACGACCTATGGGGCAACCGCCGACGTCGTTCTCAAGCTCTTCTATCCCGATAGCGGCTGCAACGTCTTGCTGCGAGTCTCGAAGACTGCGACGCTGGCGTACATCAAAGCTGCGGCGCATGACAAACTTTCTGGTGTTGGCGGTTGCAACTTGCCGGCGTCGCCAGAAGATTGGGGCTTGGCTTACTCATTGGCGGACAAATCCCCAGTAGAGCACGAGCCGACATACATGAGGGCGCACCTTGATCGGATGCAGCGTCATAATCGCATGGCCTCCTCGTCGACTATCGCGTCGAGTAGCAACACGGCTAGGTCGTCGATGTCTAGCTCGTCCGGCAGAGCTTCCACCGCTTTGACAGTCCCCTCGTTAGCTTCCCATCGCTCAGCTACCTATGCGCTGATCACCAACGAGGCAGACTGGAAGGATGTCATGACTTGCGTTGAAGCCGGCCAGGTCGTCTTGCGTATTGTTTGTTGATAAGTTGTACATGTAGTCTACGAACATGATTGTATGCTACCACCAAATGTCTCCACCAGCGACACTGGGATCGGGGACTGCGACATCTGCACTCGGCTCGAATGATGGAGCGCTGACACCGCCTAGGCGATAGTCGACTTCTCGGGGCAAGAAGAACTGCTCCATGCCCAGCATCTGATTGTCGTTTGCAAAGCTGGTACCGCCGAGAGATTCGCCATTCAAAAATCTGACGATCAGCGTGCAGACAGCTCTGAGCAACTTACAGTGGCAATTGCGAGGCATCGTCCAGCGATAGCCCAGCTCTCTCCAGTGTTTCTTGGGCAAATGAAAAGTCGAAATCGAAGAGCTCAACGGATGATGGGGAGTCATTGATGATAGCTGATGGATTGAAGAGCAAGTTGTGGCTCGGCGAACCACTTTGATCCATGGGAGTGGTCGTACCGAGGTATGCAGGGTTGACAAGGGCAGACGGCGAGAACGGCACCTCGTTCTGCCCAGCTGATGTGGGTGGGCCACGAGAGGGCAATGGCACAGGCCCTTTGACAGGCGAAGGACGCGTAGATGCGGCTGGGATGACCTTTTGCTTGCGAGCACGACGCAAGATGAGGACGAGCGAGCGAGCGTATCTACCAGCGGGGACTTGAGGTCAGCTGATGCAGTCTGATCAGCATCGAGAAACTCACCTGAAGCCAAAAGCTGAGCGAGCTCCTCGACGTCCCGAGCCGTCTGCCGTAGGTTGAGTTCTTTTGGGAAGATGCGAGCAATGCGAATGAGGAAAGTGGCGGCGAAAGCGGCGCAAACATCTGTACATAAGCGACTCGCCCGAGAAGCACCTTTATCACGCACGAGTATAGTGTACAGCTGCGAAGAGTCAGCTGCAGTTCAGTGGAAGGTTCGAACTCACCGTAGCGAAGACCATTGCGATAGTTCTCTCCATGCAAGCAAATATCGATGCAAGCTTGAGCATTCCGCATGGCTCTTATCGCCAGCTGACGTTTCTCGACAGGCATGTTTTCGGCGTTGGCATCTTTGATACCACGAAGCAACTGAGAATTGACAAAGAGCCTGACAAGGTCAGCTTTGGACCTTTTCAGTCATCAACAAGAAGCTCACTCGGCGTATTGGCGTTGTGCTTTCACTGGTCACGTCAGCGCATTCACAGATAAACGTGTCACTCACAAGACTCGCGAAAGAAGTCTCCGCGCCCTTTGCCGAAACGCTCAGCTGTTTCGTCAGCGCAGATTCCAGTATTGCCAGGGGACTCACACAAGACCTTGTCCCAGTAACGCTCCCACCTGTCAAACTCCAGATTAGCCGTCTGCAGCTGCTCGTACGTCTTTTGATCTACAGGCAGGGTCGGCGAAGCAGTCAAGTTGATGTGAAGCGGAGCTACTTATCAGCGTCGCTCGCAAGGAGATTTTTCACCTCTGAGCGCCATGAGCTCGACAGTCGATACAAGTCGAGCATCCGAAGTGATCGAAAGTGGGTGCTCGAGCAGTCGTCGACAATTGTGGATCGCTTCGTCCTCGCGCAAAATCGCAGGTCGACCCATTCCATACGCCATTCTTTAATGTCAGTTCCCAGCAGGCCCAGCGTTGGACAACGTACTGATGCTCAATCAAGTACAACTGCACGTCAGCATTTTACTGACAACGGATGAGACGCACGCAGAACCAAACGCGAGCTTGAACAACCAGATTGCGCTCCTTCTCAAGCTCTGCGCCAGATTTGTTGGCTCCCATGCCGGAGCGGAGAAGCTTGCCAAAAGCTTCGTTGACGCCCATGTCGATCGCCATGCGTACGGCGTGACCTGCATGTTCAGCTTTGTCGCCTTGCGTAGCGATCACGTACCTCCAGGAAGCCAGCCGTTCTCATTCCAAGCAGCCAAAAGTACTTCAGTTAGTTTACGTTCTCGGCGATGAGCCTACCCATGGCTTGTACAGCCTCGATCCTGTTGACAGGCGTGAACATGGTCCCATTGGCTACACATCAGCTGCTGCTCTTGACTCATCGTCGCAAGCTCACCGATCCGCCTAGCATGCTCCTGACAAATGCGCTGAGTCTCACTGGGCGGTCCACCTCCGTCTCGGACGCGAGCACCGACCATGAGGATTGAAGTGACTGAAAACGGCGAACGGCGACGAAGTCTACCTCATCAGCGTGCTCTAGCGTCACGCATCGACTCACTCCTCCCAAGTATCCGTAACAGGATCAAAGACAGGTACAAAGTTTGACGAGCCCGAGTAGAAGCTAGGATATCAGCTGCTTTCGAGAGGTGAGAAGAACGCACATGCCCATGAGCTCTCTGCCTTCCTCCTCACTGACAAGCCCCTCAAACACCACATCCGGAAACGCATGAACATGCCGTCGTTTACTCTTCTTTGCCTTTCCTTCCCCATTCGGATCCGCCTCGTTAGCCACCTCCTGTGACATGCCCACAGCATCAGCTTCAGCAAACGACTGCTTGAACCTCTTCGCTGCCTCTTTCTGTGCATCCTCCGAAGCCAAACGCTTACGGGCACCAGTTGTTGAATCACGATCACGTTCCTCCCGAGCTCGCTCGACAGCTGCTTCGGCTATGGCTGCCATGCCGCTCATGGAGCCCAGGGGGTTGTTGATGACTGAATCGTTGATCGTTTCTTCTGGTGTTTCTGAGCCTGCGCGTGAGGGTGGGAGTGAGAGATTTGTAATGCCTCGAGTGGAAGGCAGTGATGAGCCACTGGCAGCCCAGGTCAAACCACCATACGTCGGTGCACGAACAGACTCGGCCGTACCGCGCGATACAATATGCTCCACTGAGCCCACGGAACCGAGAAACGTCGCAGCCGCTTGGTTCCACGGAACCTTGACTTCTGTCCCGGGATCTGGATGGGCAAAAGGTAAACTCTGTCTAACGATGGACGCTTGACCCGAAAATGTGTTGCCTGGAATCGTGGCGTATGGGTTAAATGTCGTGCTTGTGGGTGTGTGCGTGTTGGCAGGGTCATGAGGCGAGGTACTGGGTGCCGAAGAGAATGCACGACTTTGAGGGGATTGATAGGTGTGGACTGGAGCTGCGATGGCTGCTGCTGCAAGACCGATATTGGCGGCTGCGTTTGACTTGAGTGTTGTTACGAGATCCGCCAGCGTGGACTGAATAGACGTGACTTGAGACTCTAAGGTGCGAATGCGGCTTAAAACACGAGTTAGCGAGTGCACACAGCGTGAATAATAACGACCTACTCGTCGCCAATCTCCGCCCCGCCCCCGCCACCTTTTGAAGGCTTCTCCATAACGCAGTCGAGATTACCCGTCCTGCATCTTTTGCAAGGAGGGTCCTCAGCCCCCACACACCGCATCTTCATTCTTCTGCAGTTGTTCTATTATCCGGTCAGTCGCAACCTATCAGCATCAATCCTAGACGCACACATGCACCTTTACAGTCAGCATCTTCAGAAGCGGTATCCGCCGGCAGTCGACTCACGATTTACGCGGTTGATGCTACTCCTCTTGGACTCTTCTTTATCTTTATCCTTGTCCGTCGCAGGTTCTTTTCCTTTACCTCGAGGTGGTGAATCAGATCCATCATCACTACCCATCCCTAATGACAAGTTTTGCGAATGGTAAGCTGGACCTGGCGCTGTGGAATTTGACGAGCGGGAAGAGTTGCCAGGGTGGATGGTAGAATATTGAATTGATCCTTGTGTATTCCCTTGACTGTGTCCTTGACCTTTTGATCCTTGACCATTATAGGCCATTTCTGCTCGCCTATGTTATGAGATTGAGAGCGAATTCAGGCTTTGTTGGCTTCGTTCAAGCGACGGTGCCTGCCACGTGCGTATGCTTCAGACACTTCGGGGCTCGGTCCGACAGTCCCGGGTTGCGTCTTTCTTACTGTAGGCAAAGATGCGTATTCAAGTTGCAAGTATCATCACTGGTCTTCAGGGCAATGGCAATGTATTGAGTGAGGCAGCTCTGCGCTTAGAGGTCTTGCTTTCCAATGAGAATGTCAAATAATCCGGGTTTTACCATTGCTCGTGAGTTGCGATCCGAGTTCAGCATCCGACACCAACAGATCTGTGTAGCATGGAAGCTGAAAGGCGTGCGTGAAAACACAAGCTTCAATTCAACTGACAGCGCAGTCATGACGAGAATCAAGTGCAAGATCGTCTTGGCTGATATAAAGCAGAATAGCAGACTAAAAAGACAAGTTACGGGGCTGAAGCTCAAGTTGTATCACTTCTGATCACGAGTATACACGTCAGCAGGCACGAGTCGCATAGCTCCAGCTACAGGTGCCATCAGTTGTGGGCTAATCTGTCTCTCAACGAACGGTGATCCTAGACCCCTTGCCACTTTCTCTCCATCTGGCTTCCCAATCATATCAACACCTGCCGTGCCTAACGTCTCGAGGTAGAACCTCTCGCTGATTGGGACACGCTTTGGGACGACTACGGGTGTGTCGTGGACCACGTGAACCCGAGAGCCTGCATTGAAATGGGTAGTTGCCTTCGAAGTCTCTCTCGTTGCTGCTGCCGCAGAGTGTAACTGCCAGGCCTGATCGAGGACTGTCGCGGTGACATGGTTGACCCAGAGAAAGTCGCGGCTGGCAGGAGCGTAACCTTTCAGCTCGTATCGACGCCACATGGCCTGCAAAGTCATGCCGTGCGAGATAGGGTACATGGGAATGTTGTTGGCTTGAGCGGTGACGCGCTCGAGGTGGTCGCGCTTGAGCCTAGCCAAGGCATGCCCGTGGTTGTGAGGCTGAGAACGCTGAAGGGCACCATCGTTGAGACGACCTTGAGCACCAGCCACTTGAGCAATAACAGCAGACACAGGATCGACAGCCATAGGCTCGTCTTCGGTTACAGCCATGCCAGCCATGCCTTCAGCGAGCGACATGTGGGCAGAGACAGTGGGGGACGGTGCCTTGAGAGTCAATGTCTTCTCATAGCTGGAGCAGAGTACTGACCTCCTAAGTAGGACCGTGCGCAACGGCAGCGGTAGCATGGCCTTCAGTGGGAACTTGAAGGGCAACAGCGGCGACGATAGCAAGCTGAGCAGTGATAACAACGTTGGTAAACATGTTGATGACTTTGAGTATTAGGTTGAGTTTGGAAGTGGTAGTGAAGAGTGAAAAGTACAGTGAAAGTGGGTGTGGAAGAAGAGCATATCATGCCGGATGATCATGTCCCGGGTCCCCAGCGCTCTCGTCATCACTGTCTTCGTCTGGAACCTCTTCTGTCGGCCCTCGTATGATGACGCATCCTTGCGCCGAGCGCCTTGCCAGCCGTGGGATTCCAAAGAAGACCATAGGTCTCAGACGCGGCCTATGCTGTGACTGTGACGCTTGTGGCGTTTGTACTCTTGGTTGAAGCTGATTGTCAGGTTCAGCTGGACCCTGATGGCCTCAATTGTTGGCAGCGCACACGCGTCGTCCTAGTCGGGGCCCTTTAGGCGTTACGGTGTTAAGACTGAACCTGGGTTTATAAGGAACGCTTCTCGCGGTGGCGACAACGGGCAGTTGACCGTTTCTCTTGCACAATCTATCACAAGTTATCATCCACAACATTCACAAGACATCCACAAGTAAAAGATGCGGCTCATAGATGTAGACATTATTTACCTCAACGATTTCAACCTCTTGAACTCCAAGGGCATGCACTATTGGCGTCTTTCCACCAACCGCAAAGCCACGACGGGTTATTCTATGGACAAATACGAGCTCTTGGTATGTCAACCATTGTTTTCATTCACTAACAGTCAGGGTAGACTCGTGGCAGCCGAGACCGTCAGGATATACAATGTTACACACCACCCGGCCGATAAACCACATCTCATCTTCAACTCAGCGTTCCTAGCAGGCCAAGAAGCGTGTCGGATCGCGGTAGGGGTGATCAACAAGGTTCGCGGCCAAGGGGATCACGCGAAACCTGCTGACTTGCTTAGCTGGCCGGAGCTGAACAGTCGCTGCCAATGCCAATACTTCCTAATCGACCCGACAACCTACCCGACGGGGTCAATGACCCGGTGATCAATTTGAGGAGGCATGTTGGGACTTTCCCAGAGCTTGCAACAAATGTGAGGTGTCACTGTCACCGCGATTTCTCGCTGACGACACAGTTGTATTATTTGGCAGACACGTATCTGGAGGCGACGGACAGCTTAGTCCGAGCTCTCACCAATGCCGACTACGACGAATCACTGCTTACAAGTGAATTGCGAACTCGTGGCAACATCATCGCCAGCAGACGTGCTCCCGTGGACAAAAGCATCATCACATTCCGAATCCCAAACACCGGGCGCAAGATGTCGAAAGCGCTTCGGAAACAAATCGAAGCCGAACGGTCTGACGATGCGCGGCTTTATCCATTCAAAGATCTTGCGGAGGTAAGTTACTTCCATCCTGGGTTGATGCTGATTGCCAGGCAAACCGCAAGCAGTTCGATCATGAAACGCGAGAGAAGTTTGTGGAAATTGCACGAGAGCGATTGAAAGCTGAGGCGTCCCAAGCCCAAGCCCAAGCCCAAGTCCAGGTCCAAGCTCAGGCCCAAGCTCAGGACCAAGCACAACTTGAAGATGATGCCCGCGCTTCCTGCGCAAATCCTGCCTCTCCGCCGCGCGCGACAAGCCTTTATCCTACGCCTCCCGAATCGAATGAGAAGAAGAAGAGAAAGTACGAGTTTGTGGCAGACGAGGGAGAGGATTCCGAGGCGCGGTATCCCAGTGGTGTCATAAGGGCGGCGTCGCGATATCCTTCGTAAATCTTTCTGCTAGGTTGTCATGTACATTTTTCGCGCTGGTCGCGTTTCAAAAAGTGTACTTTCCCTTGTCTATTACGGAATGCCAGGCTCAAAGCTCAGCTCCCTGCGCAGAATTTGCCTTCTTGCAATCCTGCGATTCTCATGTTATGGTCCAGTGTCGTTCTGAGGAGATGAGGCGAGTGGCTCGCTAGGCAAACGGACGAAGATGAAGAGATATACATAATAAATATGTTATAAACAAACAAAGAAATGCACATAAAAGTCGCCGGCTAAGGCGAGTAGACGGGAATAGAGTGAAGGAACAGAGAAAAGAATTTCTAGCGTGCGAGAGTTCATATGGATGAGTCAGCTTCAGGCGGCGGAGGGAGGCGACGACGTTTGGGAGCCTGACGTATGCGAAGCCAACCTGGTCACGCGTCAGTCGGGCGCTCATCAATCCATGAAGTTCACTATTTATGTCTGTGTGTGTTGTCATGCTTTACTTGCTCCAAACGCGACACACAGCCGACCTTGCAAATGCTGCAGAAGAATTTGTAGTCGGTTTTATCATATCCGAGGTAAATGACTTGCCAGACAAAGTCGCCATCAACATGGTAGATCAGTCTACGCATTTATCGGTTCCGCTCACTTCAGATGATTCCTGCAGCCCTTGTGTAATCGAAGACCGGCTTTGGTTGTCACGATGTGAGTGCAGGGCGGATCGCATGGGAATGAATTCTCGGTCTAGACTTTACAACCTCCGTGTGCCGGAAAAGCATTAGCCTGTGCAAGTCAGGAGTGCAATCGCACAGAAATTACTACGCACCATTAGTGGCCTGGGTTCCGCTCATGCTCGTATAGGAGCTTCGCCGTGTCAAAAGCGGTGTCACAGCACAGACGGGATGATCAGCAGAGAGAACGTCTTCGTCATTGAACACAGGGTCACTGAGCAGCTTGACAAGACGTTCGTGCTTGCGAGTCTTGTGGTGGCGCTCGGACACCTCTCTTCTAAGTCCAGCTCGCAAGTTTCGCAACGCGCTTTGGCTACAGGTGTGACATGGGAGATGAGGTGGATTTCGAGATGGTACCTTGCCGTGAATAGGTCGTGACAGACAAGATTTGGGCATGAGAATGAAAACGCTTTGGGTGTATGGCGATGTAGACTAAGATATTTCAGCTTCAGATCTCGCAGATAGACTCACGTATAACTAGCAAGATCATTCTCACTCTTTGAAGACTTTCCGCAGCCAACAATCGAGCAATTTATGTTGTCGATGTAGTCACCGTGCGTGCAACGACAGCAATAAAGCCGTGATACGCGAAGCGAAGTACACGATAACAGATAGAGCCGGTGTCATCTATCGCGGTGTAGACGAACAGCCGTTGTCCGTCCTTGCTATCTGGTCAGAATGCGCGGCTTAGCTCATCAACACACAGACATGTGTTGTATGGATAAGATCTGCAAGTCAGCTGATTATCTTCAGGGCGGACCTGTACCTAGCTGAACCCGCACCACCTGACACTGGCCCTCTGTCTACGATGGCATATGCTCGACTCAAGACCCTGGCTGAGGTGAAGGCACTTCACAAGCTGCCTGTGCGCGAAATCGTGGATTTTATGCAATCCTGCGTAGACCACCAAGACGAGGTCCAGACCGCCAAGGAAGAGGAGCGAGTCAACAGAGAAAAAAGGCCCATGTTGAAGAGTACTCTGCGAGTCAGGGAGCACGAAAGGCGGCAGCTGAGGCTTTCAATGAAGAAGGCGAAGATGAGGATGAAGATGACGATGAGATGAAGGTGAAGATGAAGAGTAGAACGAGGATGACGAGAGGACGAGGACGATGAAGACAAGAAGCCCAGACCAAACCTAGACGGGTACGAACCTGATTTGTTGAAGGATGAGGAAGCAGGAGAAAGCTAATGAATCCCATATTCTGATTGTTGTTTTCCTTGACGAATGGCTTCTTGCCGAGGGTGAGATTCCAATAGTGTATTCCGTCTATGAGAAGCGCTGGCGTCGATGGCCTGCCATTTGAGATGTGCGAGGTGTAAGGAAGTACTTGACCAAGCAGCTTCATCAGCTTTCGTGAGGGTTGTTTCCCGCGGATGTCGTGGCGAGTCTCCAGCCATACGTGCTGCCGAGTAAGTCGATGCGGTAGAATCGAGGGTCCACTTACGTAGCCATCTGTACAGGCCCTTATTGCCTGGCGACTGGGTTTGCACCGCCGGCCCCGCGTCGACCTGTCCGAGACACCTACAGCTCCCTCTGAGTCATGTTCAGTCCCGAGCCATCAGGCTAGCGATGGTGTTATTTTCGAGGATGTTGGGGTTAGTGACCAGCTCGCAGCCCATTGGGTTACGGCATTTCACTCTGCTGCTTCAAGACCGGTTACGGGTGGCGGGAACGTTTGAACGACCGTCGGGCTCATCAGAACCTGAACAACCATCAGAACCATGCGAAGCCATGATAATGACATCATCACTTTGAACGATTGGGGTTTACTTAACACGGATGGCCTACACCTCGACTTGCTTCTCGACTTCAAGAGCTTGGATGATCCTGGATATCATCGTGATCCTTGGGTCTTGTTGGTACGTTGCCAATGCTAAATGTGAGGAGATGTCTGAATGTACAGGGTCACTGCCTCGCGTGGGAAACCGTTAGATTGTAAGGACTGAAGAGACACTTCTCGCTGATTGTCAAGGTACAACATTACGCATCACCCTGATGACCAGCTGCATTACATTTTCAGCTCTTACGATGATGCCGTGGAGGAAGCCCTGCACATCGTCAATGTGATTATCAGTCAAGTTCGTACACTTCAATGATGGCGCTGATTTCTCTAGTTGGCCGGTTCTGACCTTACCTCACTGCTGCCGACATTGTTAAAGAGACCCTCAAACTTGAAGACCCCTACAATCGACATGGCCGGCAGTTGCGGCAAATTTCCCGAGCTTCTCACAGACGTGCGTTCGTTCCCTTACCTTCTCCACTGAATCTCTCTAGTTGAACTGTCTGGCGGACACGTACTTGCGGGCGGTCACTTGTGTTCTTAACGCTGTTGACCACAAGGATTATGATGATGAGATAAACCCGCCTCCGCCTGCCACGCCGCCTTTGCGGAAACGTGGCAACATCATCCCTGCCAGAAAGTGGCCCGTTGACAGATCGGTCATTACGCACCGCATTGTGCCGCTCGGTCCGAAGCGAAAGGCTCTGATGAAAAAAATGGGTCGGGAGTTGAAGGCAGTGGACAAACGGGAGGCGCGTCTATTCCCATTCGCAAAGGTCGCTGAGGTCAGTCAAGCCTTACGTGTCATGGCTCACTTCATTTCAGGCGGCTGAGAAGAAACGCCGGAATAAGATTCGTGAGGACTTTTTGAAGCATGCTTGTGACGGACTTGCACGGGCCCGTGCAATGGCAGTCGCCGATCCATCACCAGTACAGCGAGCATCTTGCTACGTACGCGACACGCCTGTGAAAGCCGCTACACCGCCGTGCACGTCACTCAAGCGATCGAGGCAAGATCTTGCCGATCACTACCACTTGAACGCGTCGCCGAAACGTCCCAGACCTCAGCGTTTGTTGACATGATTCGTTGAGAGCTGGAGTTGTATTCATGTATATTGTTGGCCGGGGCTGCACTTGTATCTGGCCTCACAAGCTGGTACTAACCGATGCTCGTGACAAAATTGCGCCTATCCTAAGAGGTGTCGAGCATGACCATTACGGCTTCCAACGGCACACTAGACGCGGAGCAAGACAAATCATCTCGACGTTGACGCTATGCATCTGAATCTTGCTTACACCTCCTTAGCCTCCTCCTCTTCCGCCAACGCCATCCCCTCATCCTGCAACGCAGTCCAAGCAGTCCCCAAACCCGCCGCAAGCGCCTCAACAGCCGGAACCTCCAATACAACCCACTGATACTTCAAAAGCTCCCAGACACCCGCCCTCGATACATCCATCACCAACACGCCCGGAATATTCCTCGCAACCCTCTCGAGCTCCTCGACCTCTTGTGCACTCTTGAAAGGCGAATGCAGCATCAGCAATGAGATCTTTTTTGAAGAACCGAAACGCTCAATGGGTTCCGGGAGCGAGGTGTGGGTTAGAGCTCGACGAGCCTCGTTGGTGCCAGCCCATTGGCCTGATGAAAGGTCCGGGACTACGCGAAGAAGGCCAGAAGAGAGTTTGGAGGAAAAAGCTGTTCCTAGGCCTAGTGCGTGGACTTTGCGCGGGAGCTGAAGAGCGAAATCTCGGGGCTTGGGACCGTGGATGGCTCCTCCTCCTCTGCCTGACCAGTGTCAGCTTCCCCTCCTCGTGATACACAAGTATTAGACGTACGCAGACCGCTTCCGGCATCACCGACACGAGCTCTACCCGTCCCCTTCTGACGATAAAGCTTTTTCCCCGAAGCACGGACTTCGGCTCTTGTTTTCGTAGAACCGCTGCCTTGGCGAAGGAGGCTAAGCTCCCATGTCACGCATCGGTGGAGAATATCTCTTCGCATCGGCTTTGCGAAGATTTCGCTTGGTAGGGCGATCGCTAGATCCTGCATCGTCAGAGAGAGTTTGGGGTGAGAGTCTACATACATCTGGTCCTGCGAGTGTCGGTGTTGAGCTTGCAAGTGATGAAAGTGGGAGATAGACCTCTTGATGCATCAATGGCGACGCATGTAGTCGCTCTGCCACATCAGCATATGGCAACCTTCAAACAAATGAACTCACGACCACCGACAGCATCCACACTCTCATCAACAAAACCCTGTCCATCCTCAAAGGACACATTGGAAGGCCACTCAGGTACTTCGGTCGTCTCGCCTCCAATCTCCATAGGCTCTACTGGTTCTAGTGGCATCGAGGTGCTGGACGAGGCGAAGCGAGTGACCTGCCATGCTGATCTCGAGACTCGGCTTGAGCTAGCGATCGGCTGTTTGGTCAGGAGCTTTCCTCATGACAACCAGACGTACCCTGAGAGCTGCCGTCACTCCTTGCTTGATAGAATTCATGCTGTATGGTATGCTGCCTTGCACAGGGTTGGTTTCAGACTTTGTTGGTTCAAAACCCCGATTCCCACGTTTTCATGTGCTCCCCGCCAGCTGAACCCCCCGCCGCCCATTGCCGTCCAAGTTCCGCGAAACGCCGATGTCGAAAATCCCGTGCTGGCTGTACCATTGTCGCGGCAACATTGAGCTCGAAACCGTAAGATCGTGAGTAGAGCGCAGAGGCATAGGGTATCAGTACAGGAAGCTGACAGTATCAAGATCATGTCCGTCC
Source organism: Holtermanniella nyarrowii (assembly GCA_001600035.1). Classification (NCBI taxonomy): domain Eukaryota; kingdom Fungi; phylum Basidiomycota; class Tremellomycetes; order Holtermanniales; genus Holtermanniella; species Holtermanniella nyarrowii. The sequence goes on along the minus strand of BCIT01000001.1, from coordinate 262,256 downwards.
AGACTTTCGGCAAGAAGAAGGTGCGCAGATAGGAGGAACTGAAGAGGAGCAAGGTGCTGATGAGGACAGACTGCCACGGCCGTCGCGCATGTTACACCCGGTCGCGGCTTGATCCGTCTTAACGGTGCCCCCATCTCGCTCGTTGAGCCGTGAGTTACAAATTGGTTGAAGGAAAGGGAGGGACGGTGCAACTGGGAGAGACACGTCAGGACTTTGGAGCTGTCGTCGAGAGGGATTGCTATCGACAGATGTCCTGCTCGAAGTCAAACCCGCTTCGCCGCAGGAGCTTGCACGGGTCCAGTCGATTTGCTGCGTCTATGACGGGCTTGTCCTCCCTGTCCAATCTACCCATACATGTACATCACTGACGTCCCAGTTCCCTCCTTCGCTACAAGGTGTACGAGCCCATCCTCACCGTCGGCGCTGAGAAGCTCGCCGAGCTCGACATCCGTCTCCGTGTCAAGGGTGGTGGACACGTCTCGCAGATCTACGCTCTTCGTCAGGCTATTGCCAAGGGTATCGTCGCGTGAGTCTTTTAGAACCAAGCAGGACGTGTGGATGAGAGTTCGCAGGCATACCATGGCCTCCAGCTGTCTCATGTCCATTGCGTCCTGCTCATGTCTTGATACTTTGCTGACAACCAGTTTCTACGCCAAGAACTTTGACGCCGCCTCAGCCCTCGACCTCAAGAAGACCTTGATCGCGTACGACCGCACACTGCTCGTCGCAGACCCCAGGAGAATGGAGCCCAAGAAGTTTGGTGGTCGTGGTGCGCGCGCCAGGCGCCAAAAGTCTTACCGTTAAACGGCTCGCGTGCTTGGCACGGAGTTTGTTGCGGTGGACACGAGTTTTGTGAGGGATGCACATTTGTTTCTTCACGCCTTTGGCTGCTGCTGGTTTGCCATGACGTTTGGTGCTTACTATTGAAGACTTGAGGACGTTCTGTGGCTGTTGGATGACTTGTCACGCATGCTTGTGTAGCGGACGCAGGGGTGTATCTGACAACGCAGAGTTTTCAAGAGCTTCACTCTGTTGACTGTCAAGCATTCTGATATACTCGTCGCCAGCATCTAGTCTTACAGGCGGCAACACCGAGACTCGTTCGTCTTCAAGATGGACGGGCTGTCAAGACCTGTGCGACCCCTATGATCAGCAGCTCCGAACCTATCGCTCAAAGGAGATCTGATCGTGTGCAGCGCGTCGGTCTGCTTCAGGATTCCTGTCCTGGACATGGAAAACGGGGACCTCGGGACCAGATTGCGCGTTGACGTTGAGCCAGATTAACGACTGGAGTCACAAGGCGAGACTTGTACAGAAGTAATACAGGGGATAAGGCAACACGAGCTTTTCTTGATGCTGGTCGACCGTGAAGCTGATGTTGGAGAGTCGGACTACATCTCATCTCAACGTATCACATCATATCGCGCTGCCACCGCCCTTGTATCGACCATCTCGTCTTTCGTTCTTGAGCTCTGCCGTGCACTGCACACTCCTCTGTTATGTCTTCCGTTGATCAGAAATCAAGTCCGAAGTCAGAATCTAGTGTCAAGCGCTATCATACAGAGCTACTTACCAAAGCTCACTTTGACAGTTTCACGCACTCAGATGTCCTCTGCGCACACTGCAGGTGCAAGCTCTCAGCCTGGCACAGATCAAAATGATGGCCAACTGTATCGCCTCGACAACGACCAACTCGTCAAATGCTGCTCCAATACACTACCGGGCGACGGCATTGTATACACTATCCACAAGAACGGAGACTTGATTAGGATGCGTGCTTGGGCCCCTCAGATCCCGTACACTACATTGAGACCATTTACATTCGTGAACGAGGCGGGTGCAAAAAACCTTGGATCAATGGAAGAGTCTGGGTATTCCATTAGCAAACAAATTTCAAGGACGAGATGTGAACGAGAAACTCTCAAAGCAGTTGATGAATTGAGAATGCACGTCCGAGCTGTGTGACACGTATCATTAATATCAGACTCAGCCATCTCGTCAGCTGGTTGAGCTCCGCTCCAAACGGCCGAATTGGCAGCCGCATCCCATTGTACTTGTAACGCTCGGCATCAGCTGCTTGCTGCACCGCCTTCAATCCGGCGGCTGGAGCTACACTCGAACCTGCAAAGCTCCGGCTTTGAGCCTTTCTGCCCGTCTACCCCTTCCCATGCCGTCGTCTGCCAGCTCACTCGCACAGATCAGGGGCGGCACGTACTACCGTCTCGACAGAGGACAGCTCGTCAAATGCAAAAGTACAGCGCTGCCAGAAGACGGCGTCGTCTACACTATCTTCAATGGAAACCTGATTAAACTGAGCGCATGCTACTACACGATCCCGTTAACTAGGAAGAGGTTTTCATTCATGGGGCTATCCGACGACCTCGGCGCTTTCGCAGAGTCTGGGTATTCTATGCGGCAATGAGTAGCGATATGAATGTTGAGACTCAACGTGACTTCAATGGTCCGTATCTGCATTGGGTTTGAGCCTGGTCAAGCGCGTTTGGTACCAAGCTGCAGGATGCTATCGCTCTTTTTCACCGTCGACAGCTTGATGCTGTGGGAAGCTCCGAAGTTTTGCTGTACGATGACGCCATGGACACCTTTGGATTCGACCTTTGCTGAGCTTAAAGTCACACTGAGGCTGGACGAGCTTCTTTCGAAAGCCCAACAACGACCACACCCTCAATGTCCTCGTCCGCAGACGCAAGCTCCCATGCCGACAGAACCGAACCCCCCAAATTGTACACGTTTGAGAATGAACGACTCGTTGAGATCACGGGAACCCCCCCGCGAGACAGCACGTATCGGTTTAATGATGGACATCTGATCAAATTGCGCCCGTGCAGAAGCCCGTGGGCAGGTTTCAAGATCTTCGGCGCGTCCGTCTCGTTCTTTTTTGGAGGGGAGGACCTTGGGCCCTGGCCCACGGCTGAGTCATTGGTCTGACGCAGGTCAATGTGATGTAGTGCTATCAGTGAAATGCCGGGAGAGCTTCAAGGTGAATGAGCTGTCGGTGATTGGGTGGAATGACTACATGATCATCCGCTAACGCCTACTTCCTATTCCCGCCAATCACTGGAAGTTCGCCGACCTGAATATCAGTCTTGCTCCTACTCCATACAGCTTGCAGTGACATACCATGCCCTCGGGCTTGAGATCCCTGCCTTCTTGTGCGCTTTGAGCGATATGCGCTAGCACGCCCGCTCCTAGACCAAGACTGCCGCCACCCAAAATCAAGAGCGGCAATGGCGCACGCTTGAGGAACGCGGTGGGGATTATCAATGCGCCAAGCACGGAACCTGAAGTTTCAGTGTAGCCCGAAAGCTGTAGACCACGCACCGATGATTGAGTAGTCGTCGGTACGAACTTGAGTACGCTGTGATGCTTGTTAGCGATCTGCGTACGCTGATGGCTTTCTGAGCCAGCTAGACATACATTGTGTGCCTGTTAATGTCAGCTGTGAGCAACGCGCAGAAGTAGAGACTGACCAGACGGAGTACTCTATCATCCAGTGCAATTCGAGTCTGGTTGTTCAACCGGACATACCCCAACCCAGCGCCAACGGCAGCACCCGCACTCGTCGCGGCGATGGACGTCATCATGAGCCGCCTAATGGAGAACGGATGAGTTCCTCGGCGGAGGATGAGAGAAGAGACGACATAGAGAGGAGGAGCCACCAGCGCAAAGCCTTGAGCTACTCGCAGTGCCGAGTGAGTCACCATCTTGTTGAGAGCTGGGTCTTGCGAAACAGGGAGACTTGGAATATTCATACTGATAAGTTGATATGGGAGGTGTGGGCGATGAAGAGGGAGCTGTTGAGACGCTTAGAATGGAGTATTGTTGACGATGATCATTTTGGACTTGTGCTGTTGAAAGTCGTGCCTGCAGAGTGGCAATTTGCTTCCGTGGTCGTCATGACGTGCAACGCGTTGGCAGAGATTGGTCGAGCAAGGTCATGTCAAAAGACATCGCTCTTTGTGACATTGAATGCTAGAGCACGCGTAGGTCTGTCGTGTGTATGCAGGGCTTAGACACCAGAACGAGGTTATCAATGTAGCCCAGACTTTCGAGACAGAGATCCCGTGAAGTCAGCAGAACGAGCTTGAGTAGTTTGATCTCCCGCACATACACAGGCGGTATTTCACGTTGACCATATGAGTGAATAAGAAAGCTCATCATTGTTCTATACCTATTGTGAAGATCGCGTCCGCCACGGTGAGGCGACTACTTAAAACATAGTTTCAATGTTTTACGCGTCAGAGGATCTTTGTGTACTCTACCTGCATATCAAGGCTGAAACATCATCACAGAGTCCACAAGCAAGCGGTACAGCACAAGAGGAGAAGAGCTCTGAGAAACAGTGAAGAACAAGGACAAGAGTAAAGACAGACCGTTCAAGCGCGTACAGAGACGCTATGATGCGCAGCACAGCTTTGCTTTTTGCGATCGCCCTGCTCGGTGCAGCGGTTGGCGTCGAGGCTAAGGAGCCTTTCGGTGGGGCTTGCTCGTGAGTCTCGGATGTACAGAGAGTCACTCTGACTCAGCTTAGACAATCGAATACACATCTTGATGCGCAAACCTGGGCGCTGATCACCGACTGCGAGCCAAACACCTATTGCGCCGACAACGGTACATGCGCGTACAAAGGCTGCAGGAAAGATGAGGTGCGTTATGAATGTGCTGCTGCAAACTGCTGACTGTCAGTATCCATTCGGCTATAATGGCATACCATTCGCAGACCTTCCCGCGGAATGTCCTGACACACAATTGTGAGTTCTGACTCGTGCTTGCTATGAAGCTGACTGATATCAGCTGCCCTGACGAAGGAGACAAGTGCCTGGATAAAGTTCCGATTGGCGGGCAATGTCAATATAACCGTGATGGTAGGCAGGCCGGAGCGTCCCGGCCTCTGCTTATGCTGCAGATCAATGTCAGCCACCGGAGAACTCGAGAGACCTGGACGGTTATCTCAACGTCAAGGGCACTGTTTGCTTGAATTACCTCTGCTAGTGAGTCTTTTAATGTATCGAATCATGAGCTGATGATCAAGCACGTCGAGTGTCACAGTTGGCCAGGAATGCGTGGTTGAGAACACACCATACACATCGTACACGAACGATGGCTCGAGCTACGCTTTCGTCATTTCGCGCGACAAGTCAGTGTTTGCGCTTGGTAGATTCTGACTCTGCAGTTGTGCCAATGGACTCTTCTGCGATGCGGCCGCACTGCAATGCTTCAAGGCCAAGCAGATCGATGAGACATGCACGGCCAACAAAGAATGCTTATCATACAACTGTTCACCTTCATCTGGCAAATGTCTCAAGGCTACAGACGCTCCGAATCACCCCAAGCCTTGGGTCTATGCGATCATTGCCATTGGTATTGTGATCGGTGCGTTTTCTGATCAGTTCAAGTCAGCCCAAACTGACGAGCCGCAGCAATCGTCGGCACTTTGGTCGCCATGTGGCTCTTCCACCGCAAGAATCGCGAGGAGAACAGAATCAAGCTGGAGCAATACTACAATGAGCAGATTGCCTATCGCCAGAGCATCATGTCCATGTCGCACGCCAAGAACTCGTTGCTTTCTCTGCCGCCTAACACTGTATGTTATTGCACACAAAGCTTGCAGCTGACTACCTCCAGTCATCTGATGTTGCGCGCCAATCTCTCTACCTAGACGATAATCATGGCTATCCCAGCTCGCTAGCGGGCTCCAGGCGGGACAGCAGCAGAGACTGGGACGACACTGCGAGTGACTCGGGCCTCATCAAAGGTGCCAAGAGTCGAGCTTTCTGAACGTAGCTAGAATGAACGGACAATGACTTGACGACGACGACCCGGTGTAGCGTATCTATCCCATGCATGCATGTCTACTCTCCTCTTGCGCGCCAAACACCGACCTCTCCATCTTCACCACCCGCACAAAGTACCTCTCCATCCCAATCCAGTCCCAAAATCCTCTCACCCTGCACAACACGACGTCCCTTTTTACCTTTACCACCAACGAGCTCGTCTTCCTTGACTGCCTTTTCTCCCGTAAAGCCTGAACGCTTTTCGACGCTGAAGAGCGCTGTCTTGGGCGAACGGACATCCCAGATTTGAAGAAGGCCGGAATAGGTGGCGGAAGCCAAGGTGAAGGGTGATGTTGGGTGGCAGGCGATGCTTGGGACTGGGGAGGTCGTGGGGAGGGTGAGGGAGATGACGGAGGAGGATGACTCGCGAGTATCCCAGATTGAGATGGAGCGATCCATGGCGCCTGTTGCCAGGATAGAAGAAGAGGCAAACTGATCGATACACAGCAAACCCTTCTCGGCTGGCCCTTGCTGATGAATGTCAGTCTGTTCCTTGGATCTGAGGAAGACTCACCCGAATGACAGAGTTGTAGCCAGTATCCATATCCCATCCGCGCACACTACCGTCCCAACCGGCACTCCAAGCCTTCTTTGAATCTTCTCTATCCCAGACTGAACCTCCAATCCGACCCTTGTGCCCACGCAGCGTCATTTCAGGCGCTCGACGCCAACCACCAATCTCCTTCTCCTTCTCTATCAGCTTGCGCTTCTTGAGTCTGTTCTGTCCAGGCAAGTATGACTGAGGCTCAGCCCCAACTTGGTGCTCCTCGACAATCTCGTGGATTGCTGAGGGCATCTGGAAGACGCCCATCAAGCCGTCCCAGGACGAGGTGAGGAGTTGCGAGCCGTCTGGGGAAGGAGTGACGGAGGAGATAGGAGCTGTGTGGAGGTGAAGTGTCAAGATCTCAGTTGGAGCTCCTGCACTGGCATCTTCGAGGTCTGGGATGTTAAAGATGTGAGTCATACGGTCTACACCGCCAGCGGCAAGGAGTACGTCCTTGGTAGCTGTCGACTTGGGCTGCAGCCAAGCGCCGCACGTAGCACCAAGTGTAGAAGGAAGAGAGAGGGTGAAGCGCGAGTCACCGTTGGAAGGGCTAGCAGCGGTGTAAGGGAGGATTTGGAGGTGCGAAAGGTAGCTCGAGAAGAGAATGTAGCCTGGTTTACGCAAGCTGACGCTCGAGATCCAGTCATCTTGAGGGAACGAAGCGAGGTGCTGAGGTGGGAGCACAGATTGGATGTATTCGATGTTGAGTGTTGATTCCTGATTCGTCAGCAAAGCCATAATGTCTCAGTTTACTCACTTCGTCACCACCACGGTTCGCTTTAACCCAATTCCCCAAGCTACCTCTCAAAAGCTCTCCTTCGACAACGAAATCGAAAGGCACATTCAGTCTACCATCCGCTGCGTTACCAAGAACCTTGTTAATGAGCTCGGAGAGCTGGTAGCGTCTCCAGTCTGAAGGGATAAAGTAGGTGGATTGTGGAATCGAGTGAGAAGGATTGCGGGTGAAGAGATTGATTGGCAGCTGGTGTACTGTTGTAGGTGCTGCAGCTGTCGAGGGACCTGCTACTGTGTCCATGATGTCTGCCATTGCTGCTGTTGTTGCTTCAATATACGATCACAGCAACTGGCTGTACTACACTGCAGCAACTTCAACTTTTGGCGCGAATTATCTGCACGTGACCTGCACCTTGGCCATATTCCACGTCGAGTGTGGCATATACACGGTGGCAAACTAATGATTACCGCCGAAGACAGGTCTCTGAGCAGTCTGTAGCAGGATTAATTGTCTCGTCCTGTTTCTCTACAGAGTGTGGAGTCATTGCCTGTCCATTCGACGCTGCAGATGGATGTGAATTGATGTATAAAGATCTCCACAGACTTGATGCAGCCTCATTGGTCTTCATCTGCGAGCGGTGCTATATATTCTTAACATTCGCTTAGACTGATTGACCTTCTCAAAGGTTGATCAGCTAGGTTCAGACAGGGTTCGTACATCAGAAAACAATGCAAGCTGTCGCGCATGAAATAGTGAAACCCGAATAACCCGACCGGCCCGGGGCCGATTACTTCCGAAGACTGAGGCCCCTCTTTCGACGGCCGGAATGTGACAATCCAGCGGAATATCGAGTTATACGGGGAGAATCGCGCAAAGGGGACAGAAGGGAGAGGTATAAGTAGAGACAGAGCTCACGACGATGTTCTTGTTCAATCCCTCACACTTGTCCTCTATCAGACACAACAATGACTCTCAACCTTGAACAGTTCCCTCCATGCCGTGTTGGCATCAATGGCTTTGGACGCATCGGTAAGTAACGAGTACTGACAGAAAGTGAGCTGACATCCAGGCCGTGCTGCTTTCCGTGCTTCACTGCTGCGTAAAGACATGCTCGGTAAGCTGACTCTCTCCTCATGTCTTCCTTATGCTAACGCCACATAGTCGTAGCCATCAACCACACAGCACCCAATATCGACTATCTCCTCCATGCAATCCGCTACGACTCCACCCACGGTACATCAGTCCACGCAAAAGACCTGAGCGTCAAAGACGGCGCACTATGGTTCCAAGACCGCCGTATCCATCTCTTCAGCGAACGCGATCCTTCCAAGATCGACTGGAAATCTGTCGGGGTAGAATACGTTGTTGAATCTACGGGAAAGATGACGACTGTTGAGACTGCTAGTGCGCATATCAAAAGTGGAGCGAGAAAAATTGTCATTTCTGCTCCTTCCAAGTGGGTGGCAACTCGGTTTGCTACAAGTGGCGCTGACGTGTATCAGGGATGCAAAGACAATTGTAGTGGGCGTCAATCGCAAAGAGTACAACTCTTCCATGGATGTCATCTCGAACGCCAGCTGTACTGTGAGTGGCTGGACAATCCGGTGTTGCGGAGCGAAGCCTGATATACAAAGACCAATTGCCTCGCGCCGCTCGCCAAAGTCCTCAGCAGATCCTTCGGGATCGAATTCGGCATGATGACCACCGTGAGTCATTGCGTCGCAGTCATGTCAAGCCTAATATCTAGGTCCACGCCTCGACGTCCTCCCAACCCATTCTCGACGGCTACAGCAAGAAGAACCGCCGTCTAGGCCGCGGCGTAGGCTCCAACATCATCCCAACGACCACAGGTGCAGCCACAGCCGTCCAACTCGTCCTCCCCGAACTAGCCGGCAAATTCACGGGCGTCTCCGTTCGTGTACCAGTCAACAACGTCTCCATGGTCGATCTCACTGTTCGCCTCGAGACACCCGTCAAGAGCGTTGAGGACTTGTTGAAGCCGATTCGCGAAGCTTCGACTGGCTTGAGCTCGCTCGGGCCGCTCAATAATGTGCTTTGCGTGAATGATGATGAGCTTGTCTCGCATGATTTCCTTGGCTGGCAGCATAGCTGTATTGTTGATTCGGCGGCGACGGTCATGTTGAATGACCGCGTGTTCAAGATCATTGCGTGGTATGGTGAGTCCTTTCGCCAAGCATTGTTGTCTTGAGCTGACTTTCAGACAACGAGTATGGATACGCTTGTCGTCTGCTCGACCTCGTGCGCTTCATCCACGAGTACGACAACGGCGCTGTACCGACACCCACGCCCTCTGGACGACAATCGCCAGTGCATGTGTAGGTCGAGAATACTTTGGGATGCACATCTTAGACGCTGTAAAGCCTGCCAGGAGTCTCTTTCAAAGTAAGCTATATTTACCGTGATCGTTGCACACATGCAACCGGCGTGCATACGTTCGCCTGCAGAGACTCTTGGGGTAGCTTTGTGATGCCTCTCGATCGAAGTATTCCCTTCTTGCTGTTTCATCATCAACGATTGAGAATGTATAGCCGTGCGAGAAGTTCTGCTCCGCGTAATCAGTGAAGCCATGACCTCGCGGCCGCCTGCGCTACTTCCGAGGTATGCAAACTACTCAGCAAGTATGCATAATTCCACGATAGAGCCAGATGGGTAGAGGCCGAGACAGGAGCGAGCTGCCAGCCACTCTGACCTCGACCGACACCATATACATTACGCAATGTTCAATTTGGTGAACGTAACGTTGGTCTCCGCCATATATTGCCAGCGACTTTCCTCGGTCAAGCTCTCCATCCAGGCCTTCCATCGAATTTGAAACTCGGGCTTGATAGTTTGGTTAAAGTATTGGTCTCGGTCTTCCGGGTTCCCTTGGAAACTTTCATAATTGAGCCCGTGTCGTTGGCACTTCCACTCTGCTGATGTCTTTGTCACATCAGATGCCATAACCGTCCCCTTTGCCCTTTGGGTGTTGAACGTCATGACGCCTTGGTTACTGATGTTGGAGAACTCTGGAGCTTCCCTTGGCGGGGAAGCGGGAGGCGTTTGCATAGCTTGCATTGGACGAAGAATGGTGAAGACAGGATTTTCAGCGTCGTTTTTGTTGCGGCGACGCGGAGAATCAATCTGAGGCAAAGGAAGTAGTCCGTAGGACGCCTAAAGTTCACTCCAGCCAAAGAAAGGTGGTAAAGCGCGACGCTGTCAGTCACAGTGCTGATAGCCTACAATCGTGGCAAAGATGATTCCAAGAGCAATGATCATGATAAGTGCGAGACTGTCCAAAGGGCTGACTGGTGGCCGCAATGACTGTGTACCATGGCTGACGCAAAGTAGCTGTCCGGCAATTTGTGGCATTTGAGCTACGTGCTTGACAACCAGTGAATAACCTAAGCGGAAGCGGAGCTGATGAAGAAGCTCTTGGAGACTGGGGCCGTCAGCATGGCACCAGAACACGCAATAATCTACTCACTCGATGGGTCGATCGGTGCCGCGGGCTTCCTCGAGTCGGCAGGAAGGTTGGCGTAAATCTCGTCGTTGGGGCTGACCTGCTCCTTGGAGTTCTTGACGGTGGTGTTGGCACTGAAGGTCAGCCTGAGTCTGAACAACAGAGAACTCACATGGACAAGTGGTACGAGTCGGTCTTGTTGGCCGCCTCACCCGTGACAAGCTTCCTCCACGCCTCGTGGGTCTCGTGGATGATCTCGACAGCATACTTCTTGCTCTTTGCCTCTCCCGAGAAAGCAAACACGTTTTCAGGCTTGCCATCGGGGATCTTGTAGATGCGGAACCACTCGTTGGTTGCGCGAATCAAGCCTGGCAAGTGACGCTCAACGTCTTCAATGTCGTTGAGACGGGGAGCAAGAGGGTCGTTGACATCGACGACAATAACCTTCCAGTCTGTCTCGCCTTCGTCGAGGAGAGCCATGATACCGAGAACCTTGACTTGCTTGACTTGGCCGACGGTGCCGACGAGTTCACCGATCTCGCAGACGTCGAGAGGGTCGTTGTCACCGTTGGCGCCAGTCTCGGCGTGCATCTGGGTGGGGTCCTCCCAAGTCTGGGGGAACGCACCGTAGTTCCAGATGTAGCCGTGGTGAGGGAAGACGTTCTACAATTAGCAGTATCCTGCGGCAGTTGAAAACTTACGCGGACGAAACGAAGCTTGCCCTTCTTGATGTCCTGCTTGATAGGGTTGAAAGCCTCTTCCTTGGAGATCTCGAGCTTGGCGTTGGTCCAACGAGGAACCTCGACGACCACTGTTTGATCAGTATCATCACTCTTGCGCTGAAGTAAGCAAAACGCACTGTTGAGGATGGTCTTGGCCTCGTCGGCAAAGAGAGGAATGTCGCTACACCATCAGCCAACGTGCGCTAGCTCAAAAAGTCATCAAAACGCACTGGAAGGGCGAAACGACCTTGCCGTTCTGCTCGACATAGACACGGTGCTCTATTTCCCATCAGCCCGATCCCACCCCTCGTCCCAAAAAAGAACATACCCAAAGTGTTAGGAGCCTGATAAAAGTCAGTCTTACATTCCCCTCACGCGTCCCGACTCACCCCGATAACGCGAGTACCGTATTCAGCGCTCATCTTGTTTGTATTTTTCGTTGATAAATGTCTTAATGTTGCTGTTATTCTAGAAGCAGCTCTACTACTACTCATCCATCAACTTGACTTTGCGAAGCCCGACCCCAAAGCGCCGCGGGTGGAGTGTGCAGCACCAGGGGTTTAGCGGAATCAATTTCGCCATTGTGGCGTGACTGGATGTAGAATTTGGAATTGGCATGTAATACTTCGTCTAGTGTATAAGAGAGACTACAGGAAATTCGACCAAGATTCTTCAAGCTCTGATACGGCGCGTGATGGTAACACGTCCGTTCAAAGGCAGGACAATCATAGTCTACACAACGTCAGCTTGCACGCATGCCACGGTAAAGTGCCACTCACCTGATAGTTTGGTTTGGGGAACTCGGGCGTCTCGAGCGCAAGATGATAATTTCTCACCAGCGTCGAAATGATAGTCGACAACTGCAAGTATGCAAACTACTCATCAGCCTCTCATCCACGCCAGCCCGGTCCCATGAAACTCACAGCTTCACCAATGCAGCGATGACGACCAGCACCAAAAGGCTGATAAGGACTCTCTGTACCCTTGGAAACGCTTCCATAACCATAATCAATCTTCTCACCCGTCTCACCCTGATAGCTCTCTGCCGCCTGAGCAGCGACGCCCGTGGAGTCATTCCAGCGATGAGGATTCCAGACAGGAGCTTCCTGCCAGATCAATGGGTCCATTTGCGAGACACCCGGCGAGGCGAGCATGTAGTGACCTTCTGGGACGACGTAAGATGCGTTCTCGAGGTGCGAAGGTGAAGAGAGAGAGGCTGGGACGGGGATAGGTGACATGACTTTGCGCATGATCGAGTGGATAGGAGCATGCTATTCACATCAGCCTCGTCTTGAACTCATTCAAGAAACTCACAAGTCTCAAAGTCTCACGAATAACAGAGTCCAAAAGCTTCAAATCCTTCAAGCTCTCATGCGTCAATTCACGGAACGTCCCATCAGGGTTGCCATAGTGTTCAACCTGCTCATCGTACAGCGCTTGATAGATGTCGGGACGATCGGCAAGGTGAAGCAGTGTCCATGAGGAAGTGGCTGATGAAGTGTGTTGGCCGGCCATGAGGAGTGCGATCATCATGTGAGCGACATCGCGGTCTGAAAGAGGGGTGCCATCACGGTATTCGGACGAAGTCAGAGCTGCAATCATGTCGTTGTCGTGCTGTTCATCAGCCTAGTCCATCGCACATGGAGAACTCACATCGCTAGCACCTTCACGACGCTTCTGAATAATATTCACATAAAAGTCCGACATTTGTTTCTGCGCCTTGTCACGACGACGATAGCTCGGCAACGGAAGATTCGGGAACATGAAGTTGATAGGCGTAAAACCACCGTCCAAATGCTCATAACGTTCCGCAAACGTCTTGTCCAAACCCGCACGAACTTCCTTGCCCTGCAAAGTACGCGAAGCAGTCAAGATGGTGAGTTCCGACATGGCTTTGAGGATATCGAAAGTGTTCGAGTCTTTGCCTGATGGAAGGAGGTCGTGGGTTGCAAAGTGTGTGGTTTCTTCGACGATCATGGGGACGTAGGCGCGGAGGTTTTCAGTTGAGAGACCGAATTTGACCATTTTCTTTTGTTGCATCAGCATGTCGTTTGGGCAGTCGTAGACTACGCCTTTACCGAAGACGGGTGTAGTCAGGTGCTGGTCATCAGCTTGGAATTACGGTGCGCAAGGGACTCACGGTGTAGGCGGCTTCGGCAGAAACTTGGTGTAGCTTGCCGCCCAGAGTGAGGTTGTTACCCTTGGGTCCGAGCGCGACGGTGACTTTGCGGCCGAGGAGGATGAATGTGAAGAGATCGCCGTGCTGAAGGTCAGTTGTGCACAGCTGAATGAGTAATACTGACCTTGGCTCTGCAGTCGAACAAGAACTTGTAAGGGTCCATACCGTACGACGCGGCCGAGCCAAACAATGGAATGTAGTGAAAGACGACAGGAGGCAAAGTCGGGTCGACCGGGAGACACTGCTATCAGCTTGCAGTTGCAATTTGTGAAAGAGACTCACAAGCTGGCGGAAGACATTGAGCGCCACAGCGATTACAGGCAAACCAACAACAATCAGTGCCACGAGCACAGGCGTAGGCAGCGCGCCGAGCACATAAACGACATGACGAACAGCCGCCACGACAGTGCTCTCGCTCGATCCCTTGAGCAGAGAACCAGACATGATGAGCGGGAGAAAGTGGTTGAAGACGAAGGAGAAGTTAGCTTTTTTGACGCGTTTTTGGGTTTTTTGTGAGCGAATCGTACAAGTCGGCTTGCAAACGTACGATTCAAGGGTGGTTACGTAAATGGGGAAAATCAGTGGGTGAGATGGGAAAATCCGACGATGGCGTCGAGAAGCTTGGGATCGTTTAGGATGGTACGGGCTGCCATGGAGGGCGATCTCTGGCTCCTCTCGTGGCCTGAGGCCTTGAGATGGACCGCATTGCAGGGCTGTCCTTAACAATGGACGCGTTTCGAAACGATGTACATGAGTGTCTTGGGGCTCAAATCGAGGGGATGTGTTAGAAAACTATAATCAGATACCACATGCCTCGACTGCCTCCGTTCCATTGCATCCTCAAAGCCTGCAGGCTACACATTTCCACTTGCCTGCAGAAATCCGCCACAGCAGTTCGCCACTCACGTGATTAGCCCGGGGCCCTATCTAGCACAACGACCGCTCGGGCACAGTCCGCGTGTGTCTGTCCGTTATAACATCTCACAGCAATCATAGCAGCAGCATCCATCTCATAGACTACAGCGGAAACAAGACATTTCAACGAGCAGATATCATGTCGAATCTTCACATCTCGTCGCATCCGATTGTTAGCACCAAGCTCACGACGCTGAGAATCCATGATCTGCCTGCTAGGGACTTTCGCGAGGTAAGTGAGCATGGGAGATGCTTAGGCTGATGAGAAGGGCGTGAAAGCTATTAGGTGGGGTGCTGGACCAGCCTTTGATGGCTGATGATAGCTCGATGCTTTTGTATGAAGCTTCGAGGTCTCTGCCAACCGCCGACGTCCCGAACGTGCGTCTTTCTGGCAGCTCCACTAAGCTAACGATAGCTCCAATCGCCCATCTCGTCATTCACGGGCCAGACTATTCCATTGCGTATCGGTCTCAGTCCTATCCTGAGAGCCGGTATCGGCATGACTGATCGTGCGTGACATTCATGCGGTCTGAGTCATTACTCATCACACAGCTGCGCTCGAGCTCTTTCCCGACGCAACGGTCCTTCATCTCGGTCTCTTCCGTGAAAAAGTATCTCTCCAAGCGATCGAGTGAGTCTCCCTAGTCCATACCTGTGCTGATAGAAGATATTACTCCAAGCTGCCAGCAACTGTCACTGCAGACATAGTCTTCCTTCTTGATCGTGCGTCTCTCCATCCCGTTCGCCAATCGTCGCTGACATCTCAGCTCTCATCGCAACAGGAAACACCCTTCTCGCAGCGCTCTCAATGCTGACAGACTGGGGTCTCGCTCCCTCCCAGATCAAAGTCATTTCGATCCTAGCCTCGCGCCAAGGTCTCGAAGCCGTTCAATCCGAATATCCAGAGACGGAGATCTGGATCGCCGGCGTTGATGAAGAATTGACGGAACAAGGCTATCTCCGTCCTGGACTCGGTGACTCTGTACGTCTCTTGCGCGTTAGTGAGCTGACGAAAAAGGGTGATCGTCTCTTCAACACGCTCGCAAAGTAATCGTCCAACTCGTTCAAATCGTTGTATATACAGCCCATCTAGAATCTATGACACAATTGCACATTTCTCATCTATAGTCCATCCTCAGGCATCATCCATAGTAGCATCAGAAGCACTGAAAGCTTCCCAGCCAAGCGTTGTACCCGAAGCAACAAAGTTGACGACTCTGACGAGGGCGTCGCCCATGAGACCGTCGCCGTGTCCGCCTTGTGCATCCCAGTTGATTGATTCGCGAGCGCCGTCTGATCGTCAGTCAATCCCTCGCCAGGGCTGAGCTGTACTCACGTCGTTCGAGGTATTGGCGTACGCGCTGCAAGTCAGCCTCGAGATGAAAGAGTGGAAGGACTTACGCTAGCGTCGATAATCATGTCCTCGCCACCGAGAAAGACGGCAAACTTGCGAGGATCATCGCCATTTGGGATCTCATCGAAAAAGACATTGTTGTTGGACCATTCAAAGTGCTGAGACGTCAGCTGGCTTCCTTTGCAGCAGTAACGTACACGTTGAATGTAGTAAGCGATCCCTACCTCGGCTGCGATAAAGTAGTACAACAGCAACTCAAGTGCCTACCTTGTCAGTGCCTGTTGCGTTTGATGAAGAGAACTCACGGTCTTTGGCTCGCGGTAGCAAAAGTTATAGCAGACATCTCCTTCCCACAGGCAAAAGACGACTGGATCTACGAAAACGCTGCGCTTGGCTAGAGTCGGCAGATCCTTGATCACTGCTCGTCAGCGTCGCTCATTCCACTGCAGTCACTCACACCAGCCATGAGGCACACTTCCAGCCGAATGACTCATCAGCACCACCCCTCCACTCGTCCGTCCCTTTCTATCAGGAGGCGCCCAAAGTCCCCAGCGAGCACAGATCTTCTCGACAGCGCCAACAAGCTGTTGGCGTCCGAACGGCCGTAAATGATTTTGGTTGAAAAGAGATTGAGTGATGTGCGGTTGGATCGGGACGACAAGTGGGTGGCGAGGAAGCGCTACGAGAAGTTTCTTGACGAGCAGGTGATTTTGGAGCTGAGCGTTAGATTGGAAGGGATGAGAGGACGTACATGACCGAAACCGAGACCGTGGAAGAAGATGACGGGCGTTTGTTTTGGGTCGCGCTCGCCGTCTTCAGGTGTCCAGCCTGCTGGAATGCGGATGAGGTACCTTCAGTCAGCTGACAGCCCAGTGAATTAACAACTCACTGAATGCCGTCCTGCTCATACTGTTCTCATCAGCCCGCCCTATGCTTGGCTTCGCCCGCCACACTCACCAAGCCCATCCCAAGCCTCGCATACACCCAGTCTCTCAGCCACCAATTGATCCCACTCGCCAGAATATACAGAATCATTGGTCTACCACGGATATTGACTGGATCTTCTGTCAAACGCAGAATCTGAATGTTGGGGTTGTTGCCTTCGGGAAAGCGAGTTCCAGTGCGAGCTTCGAGGAGGTCATATGCTTCTTGGAGTCTTGAAGTGAGGCTTGCTGAGCGGTGGATCTTATCGAGAGGTTGCTTGATGGCTGCCCAGGCGATCCAGGTTTGGATGTTTTGCTTGCGGAGATCCTCCCATGGAGCGTGATTGAACCTGCAAGTTAACAAACTGACCAATATGGCTCTCGAAGAAGCACTCACCAAGTCCTCAGCCTCTCCCTAAACTCGATAGCTCTCGCATCACCATGAGCAAGTTTCTTTGGCGTGCCATCCTTCTCCAGAATGCCCGTCGCGTCCCAATCGAGCTCCGGAGCCTGCGTCATTCCCTCCACCTGCTCCTTGAGCATCTTCTCCCTCTCCTTCGGGCCAAGCGCAAACAGCCCAATGGCCTCCTTCATCTCCTTCTTGATCATCCCGACATGACGATACTCGCGAGGCTTCATGAGCTTTTGGATCTGCGCAGCGTACTCTTCTGCGTTGATGTCGCCGCGACCGTATGCGGCTTTGACGGCGCTGTGCTCGAGCGCATCATCGGCGCTGAGGATGGGAGTATGTGCGAGATTGGCTTGAACGACTTTGAGAAAGATGGACGTTGAAACGGGTTCTGATGGCGGGGGTGTTGGCGGTTGAAGTCGTTTTGCGAGTTGAGAGTGGTAGATTGCGAATGTGGCCTGCTGTTAGCTCTGCTGCCTCCTGGGTCCAGCGACGGACTTCAATGACAGCGTAGGCAACTAGAACTCCGTGAACAGCTGCCGCGGTACCGAGCACATGCCTCCCCAAAAGCGCATACCAAAGCAGATATACGCTATTCTCAGCTTGACTAAACAATAGCGGAGCGACTCACCAGCAGACAGGCGTGATGGACCACACGAATAAAACGAGAATACCAGCAACGTAAAAGCCTTTTGTCCTTGGACGATCAGGAAAGACGCGTGGGTACTCGACGTGTGGGAGGTCGTCGGCGGTCATCGCTGATTTCGTTGTTGTGTCTATCGACACGCTTGAACCTGGCTAAACGAACAAAGGAGGTCGAATTGATCAGTTTCTCATATGACCCAGACACTTTGATGACCACTTTTGCTGTTGTTTGCTCTTCTTTGATGCGATCTGATGTTCCGAGTAAAGTCCACGAAGACACACTGGAAATAATCCACGTCATGACTTGCAACTCATGCTACCGTGGCACCTCTTACTCGATGAACGCGAGGAGATCTCTGGAATCAGTCACTTCACTTGCAGGCTGAACCTGACTGGCTGGCAGAGTAGTATTGAAACTCGGCGGGATCGCCAGCTGTGCTTCTCGGTGCTTTCGGTCAAAGTCATGCATCGACGTCTTTTGTACCCAGGCATGCAAACCAAGGGCTAAGTGGACATCCAAACTATGAAGCCAACCATAACCACAAGACCAAGATAGACTGTGCACGCAATCTTGGCTTCACGCCTGTCTTGAGTCACTTGTGCGGCGGTGCGTGGAACAGCCGGAAGAGGGATCACTGAGATCTTGATCACTTCAGGTGCGAGCAGCGACAGAGATGCAAAGCTCGAATCGCCGAGCGTAGCCCAGTTGGACTCGAAATCTGCGGCGCCTTTTGGCGGGATCGAGAAGACGAGTCGATTGTCCGGCACGTATTTGAGCTCGGACATTTCGTGTCTCACGATGGCTGCCATTTCCTGCGTGGTCAGTCGTTACCGCAATGACGACTGCTGAGCGCTTGCTTACCTCACGACTCGAGCACAGCTTGGCAACGACCTTGTGCTTTGTTAGACCGATAGTGTAGCTGTAGGTAGTCGCTAGCATTGTTTCTTGGTGATGATACGACGACGCTCGTGCTTCAAAATCGTCGACGAGCGTCGCGGAATAGCTGCCCCCGATGGTGCAGTTTGGCTGGTTAGGGTTGTCCATCTTGCTAAAAGTCTTGGTTGTTGAAAGAAAACTATACGAGATTGTCAGATTTATACCACCTCGGATATGCGCAGCCGGCGTGGCGTTCGTTTTCAGTGGCGCAGGCTAGATTGCCGAACTCTCTTCCGCGCCTACGGATGTGGCGCTCACTGACTCATGCCATCCTGTTGATGGTCAGGATGGGCTGTGATTTTCAGATTAGTGCAAGAAGAACGACGTTTGGGATGGGAAGATGACAATTGGCAACTTGGCAGTTATGGGGTGGCAAATCAAAGCCTCTGATGGATTCGGTTTTACCTGCGTAGAGTGGAGATGACAATGCCAAGCAGGCGGTGTACCTTTTCCCATACATCACGCATATACTAATGCTCAAGATCAAAACTTGAGCCAGTAGACAGTACCGGCAATCATCAACATGGATAGAATGATGAAACCGGCAAAGATCTGTCCGGCTTCAGAAAGCGCGACCTGGGCTTCAGCGACCCGGATTTCGCCAGGAGGGGCAGCAGCCAAAAGGCAAAAGCTCAATTCGCCAAGAGCAGCCCACGCCATAGAGCCATCCCAGCTACGATACGGGGCTGCAATGAAGAATGCGATCTTGTGATCAGGCAGATTGCGAATCTCTGGAAACTCGCGGCGGGCAAGCGCAAGCATATCCTGCAATGGTCAGTCTTTGCATGGTATTGAAAAGTGCCCACCTTGCGATCCGTGTACAGCTCGGCAATAACCAAGCGCTGTCTACCACTCCAGCGTTCGAAAAAGGTATAGGTTGTCAAGATAGGTGCTTCCTGCTTTGTGCGGACTAGAGCTCGAAGGTGGTCCAGTGCAGGTGCGCTGCCGCCTGACAGACCTGTCATCGAGGTGGTCTGTGTGGTGTCTTTCACGGCCAGAGTCATGGTTGTAGAGTCGTGATGAGAATTGATGGGTCGGTTGCGAGATACACGGTCCGTGCACAGCCTGCGCCGGATAACCATCGGTGGCGCCAGCAAATTTATGACATGAACTTTAACATGAACTTTGTTCCATCTGAAGCTCGTTGAAACCTATCTCCAATGCGCGTGTGACGCCTTGCTGAGCCACTTGGCCACTGCGTTTATTGTTACGAGATACAAGTCTTCTGTCTACGATCAATAATGTCGACGAACCTATACATCGCGTGGTCCTACTCATTAAGACCTGAGCCAGTAAACGAAGCCAACGATGACAAAGAAAACCATGAAACCAACGACGACGTCCTCTACGGGCGGCTCGCCATGCGCTGTTTTGATTTTGATGACACTAGGCGGACTCGTAGCAAGTGTCGCAAAGCTCGATTCGCCAAGCTCTGCCCAGACTGCCGAGCCCTGTTCGCCGTTGTTTCGGAGACGGATCGAGAAGGTGATGCTGTTGTCGGACACAGTCTGCAGCTGGCGTGCGAATTCACGCCGAGCCAGCGCAATCATGTCCTGCGAAAGTCAGTGACTGTGTGACACGGTGAGGGTTTCACCGTTCACGTACCTTGCGGTCCGTGCAAAGCTTGGCAACGACCAAGCGCTGCTGGCTACATAATTCATTGATCATGTAGGTAGTCATAATTGCTTGCTTGGCCTTTGAGCTTGGGTGGTCTACGAGGGTAGAAGCGTCACTGCCGCCGTTGATCGAGTTGGGTGGTGTGTCCGTGTTGGTGATAGTCATGGTGGTAACGTAGGGTGAGCCGGCTTTTCATACCCGGGCTGTTGCACAGCCTCACATCCTCCTTGATGGCGCTGGCTGAACTGTGTCAGTCTGAGGCTTATTAGAGTAATATAGCTATAGCTGCCGGCGGTACAAGCTTGATCATGCATGACGTGTCACTCGCAACATTATCTTAACCCCCTCAATGAAATCAAGCTGCCGCTCCGTGCGTTCCCCATCAAAAGTCAGTAAAGCACAAACTTGATCACCTTTTTCCCGTTTAAAACATCAATAATGGCTTCACGATCAGCTTCAATCCTCAAGAGGTCAATCGCCACAGCGGCCACGAGGTCACCCGTCCAAAAGGCCATTGCCCGTGCAGCCGTTGCGACCTCGCCGATCGCCCGTGTACAGCGTTCGCCTTCGAGGTTCCTTGTTGGGCAGCAGCAGCGAAGTGCGAGCTCGGAGGGTGGTGCTAGCTCCATGGTGGGTTTACGATGGAGATTCGTGGTGTGAGATGTAGAAAACTGACTTGACAGACTGTGCGCGAGGCGCTTAACACGGCCATGGAGGAGGAGATGAACCGTGACGAGACCGTTTTCGTTATCGGTGAGGAGGTCGCCAGATACAACGGTGCCTACAAGGTGAGTCAGAAGCGTCTTGATTTGATGAGATCGTGATTTCGTGAAGGAATTTGAGATCTTGGATGGATAATTGAGGAGGGAAGATACCACGGGATTCAGCTAAGAGCCAACGAGGTGCTTCGAGGAAAGCACTCTTCGGCTCTCTTGCCTGACTAGCTATTCCAGGCAGCGTTCTCTCCTGGAGCTGATCGACAACGTTCGTCTACAAAAGTAGAAGTCCAGTCGTTCGAGGAGACGCTCTGCAAAATCGCCGCCGGCATTGGCAGTACGAATATGGGAAGCGGCTTGGCTACAAAACAAGCCCAAGCCCCCCGTTTCGCCTGCTTGGCGATCTGAGACCGAAGCTAAAGTGGTTCTCGCATTTGTTGGGCTATGATGCGACGCGATTTGAAGATGTATCTTGGCCGATAGTGAGCACGAAGATTCGTGCGACTCGTTGGGAGAGCCAGAGCTGCAGAAATCTCACTCAAGACCGAGTTCTATCATGCTGCACGCCAGTGCCGCCATTGTCCGTTTGCCGGATTATAGCTGTCGTGGCGCTTTGGACATGGCTCAAGCTGGCGTGGCTATGAAGATGCCACGGAACTGGACGCGTGGCCGAACGTCTTTTCGTTTCGCCATGCTCATGGCCCAGTTGTCCGCGCTCTGGTCAACTACAGCAGTTCCTGCGTGGGCGTTGGCACAGTGCATGACTGGATATCAACGGATGGTGTTCGAGATGTTTGTTTCGCGGTCGCAGAGGGTGGCATGGAGAAGAACAGCTGCACTTGGCTCAATCGTATCACGCGGACCCAGCAGCGCGCGTAATGCAAGTCGTGTCAGCTGTTGCTTCGCCACGACTTTCTTCGACTTCTGGATCAGTGGCCCGTCGAAGCCTCTCGCTTCATAGTCTAGGAACTGAAGACTCTTCATCTGTATACGGGACTGTGTCGACTGCTCTTCAGCTGTATGCGCGTGTATGAAACAAGGGGACTTGTGTCTGCTCATCCCAGTGGAAGCACAGATGGAGAGATTGTGTTCAGTCACCTTGCGTGCACCAAGCGATCAATCATCTACGCCTACGGTCGACGGCTTGCAACGGCTTGATCAGCGCGTCACTGCCGCTTCACAGTTTGCATGAATGACTCTGCGCTGATCAGTTGGCAGCCTTCCGTACCTGCTCTCTGCTTATCCACGAATCTTGGGTCACTTGTTGCTGTCGGAGAAGTTCAGTACGAAATCTGCCACGCTGAAGAGTTTCTGAATGTCAAGTTTGCTATGCACGCTCTTCGGATTCATGCTGTTATCTGTACCTTCAACAGCTATCGTGGCACGCAGGGCACATGTCTTGTGATTTGTGTCAATTGACTGCCATTGCAGAAATGGTGTGTAGCTCTTTCTTGAGCTGCCATGCATCGCCGTGCTGTTTTAAAGCCGACAGGCGTGAAGGTGCAACGACTCTGCTCCTCGCTTGCTCTGTACCAGCGTTATGCCTCTTCTTCATCTGTTTCTGGAACATCGCTGACATCTTTTACAGATCACCAAGGGCCTCCTTGACAAGTTTGGAGAGGATCGTGTTGTCGACGTAAGTCTATTCCCACGGCTTTGGGCTTCCTTCTAACCTTACAGACCCCTATTACCGAGTCTGGTTTCGCTGGTCTCGCTGTCGGTGCCGCTCTTGCTGGGTTGAGACCTGTTTGTGAATTCAGTACGTTGCTTGAGGCTTTCACGAACCTGAACTGATCATGCAGTGACTTGGAACTTTGCCATGTTCGTGCTTTACCCGCAGCTTCTTTTCACTGACGCCTTGCAGGCAGGCCATTGACCAGATTGTCAACTCTGGTGGCAAGACCTACTACATGTCTGGTGGTAACGTGCCATGCCCCGTCGTCTTCCGTGGTCCCAATGGTGCCGCTGCCGGTGTCGGTGCCCAGCACTCTCAGGACTATGCCGCCTGGTACGGTTCCGTTCCCGGTCTCAAGGTCATCAGCCCTTGGTCCGCCGCCGACTGCAAGGGTCTGTTGAAGGCCGCCATCCGTGACCCCAACCCCGTCTGCTTCCTCGAGAACGAGATTCTGTACGGTGTTTCATTCCCCATGACTGCAGAGGAGATGTCCGAGGACTTTGTATTGCCTATTGGCAAGGCCAAGGTTGAGAAGGAGGGTACCGATATCACTGTCGTTGCGCACTCCAAGATGGTGACTCACTCGCTTGAGGCTGCTGAGATTTTGGAGAAGGAGCACGGGATCAAGGTCGAGGTTATCAACCTTCGTTCTATCCGTCCTCTTGACATTGAGACTATTATCAAGTCGGTCAAGAAGACGAATCACCTCGTGACTGTTGAGGGTGGTTTCCCTGGTGAGTTTACGACTTTGCTAATTGCAAGACTGACGTGTCAGCGTTCGGTGTCGGCTCTGAGATTGTCGCTCAGATCTGCGAGTCTGATGCTTTCGACTTCCTTGACGCTCCTCCTGAGCGCATCACCGGTGCTGACGTTCCCACTCCTGTGAGTCTGACTGTTCTTGTCCAGGACACTCTGACGACCAGTACGCCGCCTCGCTCGAGAGCATGGCCTTCCCCGATACTCCCCTCGTTGTCGAGGTTCTCAAGCGTCACCTTTGTGAGTCTCATAGTGTTGTGTGACTTTGGCTAATTGTCAGACCGCCAGTGATTGCCTGGAGCGAGACTGTCGAGTTTATAGAGTGTTTCTGGGATTCGAGACATGATATCATGTGCAAATGCTAAAGCGTGACATTTTACGTAACGGGACTGTCCTTACGAGAGCGCGTGTGGGGGATGGGACTTGTGCAACTGAACCGACGACTGTAGCTAAAATCATAAAAGATCAGAGTGAGAGATAGAGCTTTAACTAGATAACATAGATATGGATGGAGACGCCACAGAGCTTGTGGAAGCCTATGGTACGTGAATAATTGTCGTCACCAACTACACTGACGTTATTTAACAGACTTCTTGTTCAAGTTCATTGTCGTAGGTGAGTAGCAAGCCAGCTTCTTTCTCGACTTGACTGATGGACTTAGGAGAAGCTGGTACAGGTAAATCATGCTTGTTGTACCACTTTATCAATGAGACCAGTACGTGCACTACTCCTACTCCTTGGCAAGTTTCAGAAAGCTCAAGTCATGGCAGTGAAGACCAACTCTCCGCATACTATAGGAGTAGAGTTTGCAAGTCGGACTATCATGGTTGGAGATAGACGTGTGAAGCTGCAGGTACGTGCACTCTGTTTGTCTATGTGTGTCTGGCTAAAGCCTAGCTTTGGGACACGGCTGGTCAAGAACGATTCCGCTCCGTGACGAGAAGCTACTATCGTACGTCTGGCCGTGCTTCATTATCTGACAGTTGAGGAGGTGCAGCGGGCGTCATCCTCGTGTACGACATTACCTCGTATGTTTTGGTTCTCTACGCGTCGACAAGCTAACACCTGATAGACGGCAAAGCTTCTTGAACCTACATCGTTGGCTCGCCGACTGTCGAGCTCTTGCTTCACCGCATCTTGTCGTGGTGCTAGTAGGGAACAAGCTAGACAAAGACGACGAGAGAGAAGTCGACTATCTCGAAGGACTAAGATGGGCCGAAGAGAACGGTACGTCCCTCCCATTTCACACATCCCACTGACATTCAGGATTACTCTACGTCGAAACGTCCTCCATAAGCGGCGAAAACACCTCTACGCCATTCAATCTCGCAGCGCGGAATATCCTGCAAAGTATAGATACCGGTGCTTTGGATCCAGATAGCGCAGGAACAGGTGTGAGCTATGGTGAGAGGCAGTTGCGGACGGTGGGGAGTAGTTCACGGTTGAGTTATGCGTTTGGAGGAGGGACGGTCAAGAGGCGGAAACGGCGTGAAAGCGTTGCGCTTAGCAGCTTGGTCGGGCGAGGAGGACGGTGTTGTTGAGGGGGCGGTGTTGTTGATGCGGGCGAATATTGCCATTTGCGTGCAGGTTTCACCTATGCAACTTATAATTGACCTCGAAGGAAGTATCACATCTCATCGTCACCGATTCACTAGAGTATACATTGCTTTTAACCAACGGCGCAGAGGGATAGCGAGCCTCAATATCATCCACTGACTCGCCTGATAAGAACACATACTGACTCTTCCTCGTTTCGTTCGACTCGGGAGGCGTGGGATACAGGTATGAAGAGCGCAACGGCGAGCTCGGGGATGCAGGACTTGCGTAGAGAGCTCAGTCGTCGACTTAGGATGGAGCTCCTGCTTGTGCTGCTTGGACATCGGCCGCTACTTTGGCTTGAGCTGCTGCTTTAGCTCGTGCTTCTACTTGCGCTAGCACTTGCGCAAGGGGCTGAGCTTGGGCTTCAATTGAGCTCCAGCTTTGGCTTCGGCTTCGGCTTCAAGTTCGCCGTGATCATTCATGAATGCCTCTCGCCCTTGTTCGGCGCTTTGCTGCCGGTTGACCTGCTCATCAATGAAAGCTCAAGAATAGAGTATAGACTCACCTGCGCAAGTTGTTGAATGGATAATACATTGCGTCTTCAACGAGTGCAGCATCAATTTCTTTTTCGAAGCGCCTTTGACGTTGCCTTTTGGGGCTTTGAGATACAGATTGTTATAGTTGCTTTGTTCAAGGGAGCACAACTGTGGGCGCGGGTGTTGCCGCTTAGTCGCGAGCCATCTATAGTGAGGCCCTTCTTGAACCAGAGCCTGAATTCATTGAGCCAATAAATGCTTGCACTTGGTTGGCAGCTGCAACAGTGGACGAGATGGAGCTCGCTAGCACTCTTTGAATCATTTCGCTAGAGCTCGTAGTAAGACTGTCGGCTGAGCTCTATGCGGATCCCATGCCACAGCTGCAGCTAAGCGTCCCCCGAGATGAGCGTAGCAGTAGCTCAACCAATCTCATCCTCAAGCGCAACTCAAGACTACTCGGCCTACTTAGCCGACGAGTCGCGCTACGAACACATCAACAGAGTTCTTGACCGTCCAGGTCCTTGGACTGATGAAGCCTTTGTCGGAGGTGATGTCGTCCGTCTCGATCCCACCTCGCATAGTCATACTGATATATCAGTCCAAGAATTTTCTGAGGACTCAAGCTAAAATCTTGGTCATTGGAGCCGGTGGTCTAGGTTGCGAGATCCTACAGAACTTGGCACTCAGTACGTGCTTTTGTCAGTTCGACAGTGTGGCTGATGGTGACAAGTGGGCTTTCATGATATCCATGTCATTGATATGGACACTATTGATATCTCCAACCTAAACCGCCAATTCCTTTTCCGGTGAGCACCCCTTTCATGTCGGAGCTCGAGCTGAGCTGATGATGACAAGCGAGTTGGACGTCGGTAAATCCAAAGCCATTGTCGCTGCCGAATTCGTCATGAACAGAGTCCCAGGCGTCAAAGTGACTCCGTACGTCTCTCGAACAGCGAAATCGCTAACGAATTAGTCACCACAACATGATTCAAGATCATCCCGAGTCATTCTACATGCAGTTCAACTTGATCGTCACTGGTCTCGATTCAATCGCTGCTCGACGATGGATCAACGCTACGCTTGTCAACATGGTTGATATGGAGAATGAGGAGAGCTTGAAACCTTTGATTGATGGTGGAACGGAAGGTTTCAAAGGTCAAGCTCGTGTCATTTTACCGACTGTCACTTCCTGCTACGAATGCTCTGTGCGTCGAGTGGATTCTGGGAGGACTTTGCTGATGGCTAGATTGATATGTTGACGCCACCGACAGCTTACCCCATCTGCACCATTGCCAATACGCCACGTCTGCCGGAACACTGTATCGAGTGGGCCAGTGTGCTCGAGTGGCCCAAGGCTTATAAAGGTGCGCTCGCCACGGATTGACTGTTCTATCTGCTGACTAGCGAAGACAAGAAGCTCGATACCGATGACCCAGAGGACATTGATTGGCTTTACCACAAGGCATCTGCTCGCGCTCAGCAATTCAAGATTGATGGTGTTACTTGGGCTTTGACGCAGGGCGTTGTCAAGAACATTATCCCTGCTATTGCGAGTACGAACGCTATCATTGCTGGTATGTCACAAATGTCTGTTGATACGCGGGCTGATGGGTAGCTTCCTGCTGCAACGAGGCCTTCAAAATCGCCACGACTTGTGCTCCGTACTTGAGCAACTACATGATGGTGAGGATCGCGGTGGGATTGACCTGACTTTGCAGTACGTCGGCAACGACTCGCTGTATACGTTTACTTTCGAGCACGAAAAGCGTCCTGAATGTCCCGTTTGCGGTGGTGAATCCTTGACGGCTACTATCAAGCGCGACTGGAAGCTTGAACGTCTTGTGGAATGGCTTGCCGAGCGTCAAGACATGTATGTTGCATTGCTTTCGAACACTCCGTATAAGCTGACATGTATCAGGCAGATCAAGAAGCCATCACTGGCTTACTCGACAGGCAAACCTCTTTATTTCCAAGCTCCGCCCCAACTGGCCGAAGCCACGAAACCCAACCTGGACAAAGCTGTTGGCGAGCTTTTGCAAGACGGCGACGAACTCACGGTTACGGATCCTGGCTTGCCGTTTTCTCTCAGTGTTGTTGTCAAGTTTGAAGACTAGTTTTTGATGGTTTGATACTAGATGATCAATGTAACGCTCATGTCCCATACACTGATACACACCTTTGTTTCGTCATGGGTCGACCGGAACCGGACCATGCTTATTTTTTCCAAAGTACCCGCCTTTGCCGCATGCCTTTCGCGGCCGATCTTTGTTGCCGTCATCTTTGATCCCCTTGTGCAGATGGATCCTTACAAGTTTGAAAAAAAGGGAAGTCAAAATTGGAGTTTGAAGCTACTCTGGTGACTACAAGAGGTCGTCCGTTTGTACCCTTGTTCCGTTTGTACCCTTGTTATGTTGTTGTGCGAAACGTCGCTTACCTGCTCATTCATGATCCTTCCGTGAAGATGTTTACACGCACAACGATTAGCGCGGTCAAGCTTGACAATGAAATTGCTTACATTCGTTATTCAGCATTGACACCGAAGGGGAGTAAGATCTGATGCATAGCGTGCAGACCAGTGCAGCACTAAAGAAGTATGGACAAAGCCCGGTGGGAGGACCAGACTTGGAAGGGAGACGAGATCTTAACGAATCGTAGAGGTACCGAGGTGATTGAGCGAGAAGAGAGTCAACAGCTGAAACGAAAATAGCGCAGGTAGTAGGGAGCGAGGAAAATCGACAAGGAGAGACCAACAATGTGAAGGAAGAATTGGAGTGATGAATCAAGTGGATGAACAGCAAGGCGAAGGGACAGGTAGGCGATTGTCAAGCCCTCGAAAGAAGTCAGTCTGATGCCAACGCGAGGAGCTAGGGAGTACGCACCCTTGATTCCCTCGGCACCAATTCGTGATCGCCAAAGTATCCTTCTGAATAGGCTGAAGGACATGACCTTGGCCTTCCCTCGCTTTTCTGAGGTTCAACACATAACAGATCACCCTGTGCAGCGTCGACGCGGCGACCCAACGCCCAGCCACCACCTTGCGACCGGCCACATGAAGCAAATCCCAGCATGCTGTCCAATCCTCTTCCTGGCCAAGCTTGACCAATTCAGCTGCATAACCATCCTTGCGCACGTCAGTGTGGGCTTTTCAAGAAATGATACGCACGGCAAAGAACTTGTTAGTGATGGATACCGTATGTCCCTTTACATACTCAGGCGGAGCCAGTTGCAGGTCTTGGTTTGCACAGCCCTTACAAAGAAAGTTTCCGTCAAGCTTGTACGCAAGACCCAGGCCCTTCAAAGGACGGCTAGTCACGACTGCCTGACCCTTGCAGTAGCTCTCTTTGCCTTGATTGACGCATGGACCGTAACGAGAGATGTCGTAGGCGTCACAAGGTTTGATGGTCTAGCTGTCAGCTCGCGGCACTAGCGGAACAAACTTACCCTAAGCTCATCTTGAAGACTTGAAATATGCTTGCCCGGGCCTGCCTTGCGCTTCATCTCTTCGACTTGCTTGGTAACGCGAATAATTTCGGCTTCTTGGCATGTCGAGCAAGCGCCATAATGAAGACTGAAACATCAGCGCTGCTAGCGAGACAGGACTTACCCTTCCGAGGGGCTCTCACAGGCGAAGGATTTGCCTACTTCGTGCTGACGCGTGTAGCCTAGCGCTCCCTGTCGAGCACATCGACCCGTAGAGCACGGCAGATGCTGCGCCGAGATTCTCTCGAAGAGCACAACGCGCGTCTTAGCACCCGATCGGTTGAAGGACATCCGCATCCCCTCGATCTCTTCGTGATACGTCCTTTCGTCGTTAAAGCCCAGGATCCTACATTGTCAGCTTGACGAATGCAATGATCTCAAGAGACTTACAATTTCGCGAACAAAGCCTCGCGACAGTGCTTGACGCATAGCATGGACTCCGGATTGAAAGGGCTTACCACGCCATACTTACCGAGAGCGCCATGGGCAGCCGAATGCGACAGGTAGCAGCCTGGGCGCTGAGGGTCAGACAACAATCATTCGCGCCGACTCACGCTGCATTGCTTGTGACGGAAAAGCGTGTTGCTCTCGTCGAAGATTGCTTGGATTCTGATATCCTTCTCTCGCTGCTCTTCCTCTGTGTCCGAATCTGTAAGGAGAACATCCCTCTCCGCGTGGGAATGGAGGTATACGTCCAGGGACTCAGAGTCAAACAGGAGCATGTGAGCAGTTCTCGCAGGGTCCGCTAGCCATGGGTGCACTGACTGCGACAGTCGGGGGGTATCTTTGTTCTGCAAGTCAGCTCGAACTGCACGACTGCTCAACTCACGATCGCATCCTTCAGGATTTGATTAATATTCGAAGCAAAAGTATGCCCACGGGGAACTCTGATGCTCTTTTCACCCGAAGAACCATCATAATCCTCGTCGAACAAGACTTTATACTGGAGCTTGTCCAAGGACCTCCGAGTCAGAATAATAAGATTTCTCTGGAACACCAGACTAGGGATGGTCTCGAATGACAAAATTGGGTTGTCGACGAATGCCGCACGGACGCAGAGCACCAAACGGTGCCAATCTTCCGGGCTCGGTGTGACGACATTGAGGTCGATGACGTCGACAGGCGTTTTGCTGACGGCCGTGGCGTCGTACCTCCGTACACCAAAGTCCGAGTTCGTATAACACCGCTTCCATTCGATAAGTGTTTGAAAATTCTAGATTGGGGTGATGATTGGATTTGGAGGTCATGACAGTATCAGGAAGCCGACATTCAGCATTCACGCAAAGGCAAAGGAATATGGATGACTAACCTGACGCCAGCTTTGTGTATATAGATATCTGACACTTGATAGCGAAAAATTTAGTTGGCAAAGGTAGCCATCTGGGGAAAGGAACGTCGAGTTGGCAAGAATTTGGTGCGCAGCGGCGATGTCTGTGACAGACTTGCTGCCAAGCTTCAATAAGATCCGGACCTGTGCTTGCTCATCGAGCCATGCCTCACGCTTCAGCGTTAGCAGGATCTGTAAATACAAGAATGCACCTACATCATGTCTAAAGACGAGCCATCTCCCAGCCGGTTTCACCATCTGGAAGGTACTCTCCCGAAGAGTTCTGCCCCCGGCTTGCTTCTCGAGGTCTTTCCAAGTTTTAATGAAGGAAAGCAAAAAGGCTGACTTGCTAGTTATGTTCTTGAACGAACAATGGTCGCGCAGGAGCGTGTTGTCACGCGGATATCGAACCTCTTGGCTGTCTTTGTTGAAGAGCTCTGTGACAGCCTTTGCACCCGGCTTGTAGGCATTGTCCTTCAAGGCCTTGCCTATTCCCGCCTCCCAAAAGAATATCACTTTATCAATCCCGAGCTTGGGGATTGTCACCTCCATCTTTGCACAAATGTGCTGCTAAATTGGATATGAGAAGCGAGAAGAGGTGACGAAGAGGGATACTTGGGAAGAGGTGAAGCAGAACAGTGATAAGCGAAGAGCGGTGCCGAGATGCTAGATTAACGACGAAGGCTTGGCGATAAGGATCGCAGAACAGAGTACAGAGAATGATCTGCCGAAGGATGATTGATGCTGTTTGGAAATCTGCAGATGGATGTCTGAGGATAAGCGATCGAACAAAGAGATACAAAGACTTACCGTAGACTCTACTAAAGCTTGTGAAGACTCTGTAGACCCTCTAGCTTCTGAACCTATTGCTTAGTACCACAGGAAGCTGTAGTGACTAGGTAGGGTGGTATGGAGGCTTTCTTTAATGAGGTGTTGAGTTGAAAGTAGGTTGAAAGTAGGTTGTAAGGAGGATGAAAGAGACATTGACACCTGAAACGTTCCGCCACTTTCGAATTGGGACCCAGTCAGTTTCTTAAAAGTTTCTCGTCTGCACTGCAGGTCAGTTTTTAAGGAACATTCTTTCATTTATTCCGACGCGAGCCTCCCTTTGAAGCATGTGGCATCTTTGGATCGCTTTTCGAGAGATCGACACTGTTCTCTGGCAAGATCGACGAGCGGGCATGAAGCCGCAAGGGCTATCTATGCATAAATGCGAGAGCAGCGCCATCCGAGAGCTACGCCATCTGTGACTCGGATACCGGGAATCGTGCCTTATACATTACTCTTTGTCTCGCATGTAGAAACTGTCGAGTTGAAAAAGTCTAGATTGTACGCTTTCAACGCGACTCGGATAGCGATAATACTTTTCAAAAACTTCTAGAATATCAATATGCAGCTCCTTTTTCAACCGCAAAGGAGCAAAGGGAGGAAATCGGAGCTTTACGGGAATAAATCCCATGACAACATACATAGACTATCAAACATGAATCACGTGCAAGTCAATCTGGTGGGGTTCTTGGCTCTTCCCAAGCTGCAGCATAGGAGGTCAACAGCGAGAAGCAGGAGGTAAGAAGGAGACAGGAGTTGTTAAAGGTTCTTCTGCATGATGCGACGCACCAGCGAAGCAATATAATCAGCATTGCTCAAGCTCACTTTCGTCAATATCCGTGCTCAGGCCAAGCGCACGCACCCCTCCTCCTACTATCTCGCGTCTACATCCTCAACGACACTTACCACACTTATCATCCTCAAGCATGTCCCTCATCTTTCCTCCCGCATCAGCCGACCTGAATGCTGCTCTTCCAGAAATCCTAGATGCTCTCGCTTTCGACCTTTATCGAAACGGCTACGACGATGAGCTTGAGGCGGATGAAGCTGTCGTTTCAACTCACGTCGACACGAGGCACAGTGAAGCCATCAAGTCGACATCCGCTGCTGGTCAGCTATGTCGCACTTCCCGCAACACTTGCACAATCAAGCTGCACGTCAGCCAAAATCAGCTACAGACAGCTCGTACTGAACTCGAGAGGATCATCGCGGAACAGGCTCGGCTTGGACACTTGTGGCGTCTTATCGACCTACGAATGTGCCAGCTGGGTCCTGGTATCGCTGTTCTTGAGGCGGTCTATGGTTCGGAAGGGTCGGTGGCGATGATGGCTGTGGGGCGCAGTATTTGCCTGTCGGAGGATGTGTCGGCGGTGGTAGTCGAGGCGGAGGATATGGTGACAAGGGTGTGCGACAAGTGCGCTCGTGGTGTCAGAGTCATCCTGATTGGGTCTGTGCAAGGTTCGCACCTTGAGAATTGTCAGATCTGACTTGTATAGCTGCTAGCAAGGTGGCAATCCTCCACAAGTTGATCTTGCACAATTGCCTTTCCCTCGTTCACGGTATGTCAGCAGTGGTATGAATAAAGCACTCAGCTGATAACTTAGGGACGACCCTTTCCTTGTGCGTCTCCATTGCCCACCTCAAGGAAGAAGCCGATGTGGAGATCGTCTTCTACGACGACTGTCGCATTGAGCTGCCTCAAGGTCAGTCGCCATCGGTTGCACCACTGACGAAGCAGACGTGATGGCATTGTCGTTCCCGCTCGATGCTGCATGGCGATACGCCAATCTACGACAAATTCGTGATGCGACGGAGGACGTAGATCGACGGTTGGGTGGCACGAGTCTCGAGTCGCTCCTTTCGCTTAAGTTAAGGCACCAAACTACCCGCAACGTGCTCATTGGCTCAGGACCTTTCAGCGGTAAACTTTGTAACCCCCCCCGCAACCTCCTCACTTCCCAGTCTCAAATTTGAGCAAATCTCCACGGTTTCCAACCTGGACCTCTTCACCATCAAGCGCGGCTTCCACTGCTGCTTTGCACAGGTCGGAGACAAAGAAGCTGGTGATGCTGTAGGCGTGGACCTGCAGTGTACCGTCGGGCTGGACCCAGCAATCATGGCAGGCCGCAAGGGGGTATCTCTTCAGTTTCTCGCTCGTTTCGATGTTGATGAGGAGAGCGCCTTTTCCAGTCGCAATCGCTTTGGTATCGGCCAGATTGCCGAGAACCCGTCCGCCCACCCAGGCACCTCTTCTGCTGCTGGCGATGGTGATTATTTGTCGGTGACCGCCTCCATGGCACCTCTGCTGCCAAAAGATTCCAGCACAGAGGCTTTGGCAGTCCTCGTCTCTATTCAGCAGGCGTGCTTATCCATCACTGCGTCAGTCGTTCCAGAGAGAATTCGAGGTAGCTGACATAACAGCCCCAAATGTCTCAATCTAGCCGTTCACCTGGTCGACGCTCAAGGCAACAGGTCGTTGCTAGAGATCTACACTCTCGTCACGCCAAGATTCTCATGCGGCCGTATAATCCCCATCACCGAACCCGGTCTGGTCACTCGTTTCGGGCTGTCGCGCAAGCGCAAGCTCGTATCACCGACGCGAGTTTCTTTGATCGCAAGCTCCAACGTGTTCCGGCCTCCACGGGCAATCCGCGACCCGTCCGTCTCGACGATCGATGACGTCCCACTCTTCTACCGCAGCCTGGTAGATAACCTTTTGCGATACCCAGGCTTTTTTGCGTCGAAGACGGAGGTCGAGGCACTTAAGAGAGGGATGTCAAGCTGCAAGAGCCCGAGACATGTCGATCTCATCGTCTCGTACGCACAATGCCTTTGCGCAACCGAGACTGCTGTCGTCTTTGCCGAGCGTAGAGCTGAAGAGGAAAAAGTCCTGACGACTGCGACGTCTCTTGGTGCCTCCTCCTTGCGAGATGAAGCGGAAGAGGAGGTTAAGAAGAGGAAGGCTCAAGGTCCCTTTCCTGCGTCTGCACCCGCCAAGAAGTTCACACGGAAGCGGTTCGTAACTCTCTCATCCTAGTAGCCCTCTTATCCCCCAATCACACCCCACATCCAAGTCATTTGTACCATTGTTCATAACTCACCTGCATATAGCTAGAAATCATGTATCATTGCATCCATTCGTCGTACTCAGGTCGCACGCATGAGACCATTGAAATGAAACATCAGCCGACAGGGCGATGCTCATCAAGTGACTAGGCTACAATGCAACTTCTTCTCTTTTCTTCCCACTCTCACATCTATTGCCCACACGTCCAGTAACAAATGTCACCGTCCGAACGCGGCCGCCCAAACTCTGCGGAATTGAGCAATTTTCCACTGTCCTGTGTCAATCATACTTTAGTCATCTGAATCGGTGGAGAATTCGCGCCAAAGTCAGTATCAACAGCCACCGCATTTCTTCAAGTTCATCAGCCCGGCAATCGAGAAAAGGTGTGATTTCGCGATTGCATTTGGAAGTCGTGAATTGGTGATGTGTAGTATCGGGTGCATGAAAGAAAGACGGGTTCCCATAAAAGTCCGCAGGACAACCAGCATAGTGATTGCCAAATCATACATCATTTCTTCAGTCTCCGTGCTGTTTTCCCCTCAGCCAGCAGGCTTCAGTACATTCCTCAAATTCACAATACTCTCGAGATACGCAAAGGCCGCCTGCAGGCGTCAGCCCAGCTCAATAAGGCGGATAGCGGGCCGTCTCATCATCCTGTCCCTCTTCCTCTTCCTCTTCATCACCTGATGAAAAAGATCCACCCAGGAACGAGGTCATACAATACTGTCAGAGATCTCAAGCTGACCTAAAAGAACGCCATCATCCAAGAAAGGCCGCAAAGCGCACTAGCAATGCCGAACGCGTTAAGCAGGATCAGATGCAAGCAGCATGTCTGGTCGTTTACTTGACTCATGCATCGATATCAATTGTCCACGACGTGATGTCTCGCTGCCATCAGGATCTGCCGCTGGCTGATTGTATAATCGATGAGGTGACTGGTGTGCATCTGCATCGATGTCTGACAACGAGGCAGGAGAGGGGAAATGCAAGTAGAAGACAAAAGCTTTGGCGGAGACCGTGCAGCAATTATGGAAGGAGCTCTAGTCTTCTTCATGCTTGTCAAGCCTTTCTGGGCCATGGTACTTGCTCGCGTCGTTCTGGGTGGATCGAGTGCCATTATTTGGAGCAGTGCGTGCTGACATTGTATCGATCACTGACTTGTTAGTTGGCTTGGTCCTGATTGTCGAAAACGTAGACGAGAAGAATATTGGACGACAGCTTGGCTTTGCGACGTGAGTTTCTTGACTAAGTCATGTGCTGAAAGAAGCGCTGGCGTCTCTATTGGCTCAACAATCGGTCCGCCCATCGGCGGAGCGCTGTACGACTCAATGGGCTGGTACGCACCTTTCATTTTCTGCATCATCATCTGCTCTGTCGATTTCGTCGGCCGCTTGCTCGTCGTTGAGCAGAAAGATGCCGTCCTATGGCTTGACAAGCCTTCGTCCGCCTCGTCTGGTGTCCTGGAAAGAGCAGAAAAGAGAGAGGAAGCAAGTACTGCAAAGGCAGAGACGAAGCGGCTTTCACCGTTGGGTGTTCTTACCAAGCTTGGAAAGGCTCCGAGGGGTCTGGCTTCTATTGCTGTTGTTGCGGCTTTCAGTCTGACCATTGGGCTGCAAGAGCCAACGTGAGTTTCTGGCTTGTGACTCGTGCTGATGGTCAGCATTACAATTCATACAAAGGAGACTTGGAACAAGGACTCTCATTTCGTGGGATTGATTTATCGTACGTCGCGTAACAGCAGAAAGAACTTAGTTGATGACTTCAGTCGCTGCTGCCTTGCCGACTTTCTTTGGTAAGTTTTAAACATCTCCATGACTCAACTGATTTCCTAGTCGGCCCAATTGCAGGAGAGCTTGCGGACCGCTTCGGATCAGAATGGATCGTGATACCAGGTTTGCTTTTCGCATTGCCCTGGATGCCGCTCTTGATCCTTGACAAGAACCTACCGGCTTACATTGTCTTCTTTGCTCTCGGCAGTGAGTATTTCGGCTGACCCTGTGAATGATGCTGACGAGACAGCTATTGGCATCTCGGTGATGGCTGCGCCTGTAGGACTGGAGCTGGCCATGACTGCCAAGTCACAGGTTAGTACTGCGATACAATGGTCTCGAGACTGACGAGTATCAGGAAGGGATCAGCGAGATTCGTGCGTTCATGAGCCGTGCTTGATTGTTACTAACGTCCACAGATCAATTCGCGGCGATGAACCTAAGCTTCGCAATCTGTAAGTATCGAGCTGGCCCTTGTAGTGGCGCTGATGGATTTCAAGTCGCAGCAGTCGGACCCATCATCGGTGGTCAGCTTTACGACTACGTTGGCGGCGGCTTCACGATCGCTTGCTGGTCAGTGTGATTGCCTGCCTTGCGGAGATGTTGATCATTTAGGCTGATGTTTGCGATCCTTGCCGTGGTCGCGATCCCTGCCTTTTGCTTTACTGGTAATAGGCCTTTGCTTTCGAGGCTCCGCAAGCGGAAGGACAAACAATCTCAGCGTGACGAAGAGGAAGACGTCACAACAACTAATCCTTCGGAAGCGAAGGCCTCATAATCAACATGTATACTGTAATTCGTAATGCACAGCATGCATCGCATCAGATTCCTCCCGCACGCCGTCTGGGCGTCGACGAAGTTCGCGAGCCCGCGCCAATGCCTGCATTGCGCGGTGTGGCGGCCACTGGGCCAGCGGCGATTCTCGGCGTCCGCTTGATCATCTCCAGCCGAGTCGCCTCTTGCTTGTCCCTCTCCATCCTGCGACGTCAGCTTGCATCCTGGGCAAGGTCTAGGTGTACTCACTGATCTCGCTCAATTGCCATCTGGTTTTCCAACTCGGCCTTCTTCGAGAAGTCGCGCGAAGCTCTGGCGCGCGCCAGGCCGTCAAAATTCTTTTCGCGAATGGAGAAAAAGACGCCACCGAGCTCGGCGAGCCAGTATGGGTCAACGGATGTAACACACATCATATATTCTGAAAGCGTCAGCTGAGATCGATCAAGTCAGGTTTTACGAACGTCTTGACGTCAATACCACTGTAAATAGGTTAGCTCACTCCAAATTAGTATCATCACTACTCACGTTCGTGGTAAACACAGTAATCAGGCATGTCTAAAGAGTCAGTCTCAGCGCAATGGCTGATGACAGCGCCGACTTACAGCCAAGACCATACAAAGCGCTCGTAGGATGAAGTACACAAGGCAGCTGAGTATATCAGTCATGCGAAATATCTCCCAAAGACGTACACCAGTTCGGACGTTCATATATTCTCCAATGCCCTTGACACGTGCCGCTTGATGGAAGTATCCCGCAGTGATGCACTTTCTGCACGGCGTCAGCAGTGTGATTCCGGCTCAGTACAACTCACCGTACAACGTCCCAGTCCGTCCCAACTGAAAGAATGTCCATCTTTTGGGTCTTCATGATGTCCTCTAGCTGACCTCGGACTTCTCGGGCTTTCCGCATAATCTTCGGGTGCAAGAAGTGCTTCATACACCAATCATCTCGGTATCTGATTGTCAGTCGGTTCAGTTGACAGTCTTTCTCAGGACTTACCCGTTACTCTTCCACTGTGTATACACATGCAGGAGCGTCAAGTGATCGCTCTCCGGCACAAAGAACTTCTCTCGAGCTGCATCACTCTCTTCTTGTCGCTCACGCGGACGGTAGAAAACTGATGGAACTGACAGCATCGAGACGATGGTGAGCATCTCATTGGTGCACTTGTACTCGTCGGCCACGATGAGCATCTTGGCCAGCGAAGGCTCCATCGGGAAGTCAGACATCCTCTTCCCGGCTGGTGTCAAGTCGCCGACATTGTCCAAGGCGCCAAGAACCCAAAGCTGGTACATCGAGTTGAGGATGTTTTCCTGAGAGTCAGACTGAGCTTGAGTATGTGGATACTCACCTGGGGTGGAGGGTCCATGAAGTCGAACTCTAGCAGATTCTTGACACCTAGAGTCTTCAAGAGCAGTACAGTGTTGGCTAAATTAGTTCTTTGAATTTCAGGGATGTTGTTGGCGAAGAGCTCGTTGAGGTATGCGAGCTCCGTGAACAGCCGGTAACAGAACCTGAAGACTGTCAGTACAGGAAGGGAGAAATCAACACTCGACTCACCCTGGTCCTGTTCGGCCAGCACGGCCCGATCTCTGACCGCAGTTGGCTTGACTGATCGGCGTGATCTGAAGGGCGTCCATGCCGACCTTGGGGTTGTAGATCTTGAGCTTTGAGTAACCTGCATCGACAACGTAGAGAATACCGTCCACTGTGAACCGTCAGCAACAATCAGGCTGCAGTGCATGAACGTACGAGTGAGTGACGTCTCAGCAATGTTGGTAGCCACAATGACCTTGCGACGACCATCGGCAGTGGGCTCAAAGATGCGGGCCTGCAAGTCTGCGGGCATTTGCGAGTAGATAGGCAGAACTGCCAGTGGCGGTGGATCGTCAAGTTGCGATAGTCGATCTGCGCCAGTCAGCACTTTCCCCAATCTGAACAGCGAAACGCACCCTCGATGACAGAGCAAGTCGCTTCGATATCTTCTTGACCAGTCATGAACACCAAAATGTCTCCACTTGGGCTCGACAGGTGGATCTGCAACACCTGCTTGATAGCACTGTCGACATAGTCTTCGCACGGCGACTTGCTGTGGAAGATGTCGACTGGGAAGGTCCGACCGGGGATGGTGTACGTGGCGGCATTGCCAAAGAATCGCGAGAACTGATGCCCATTAGTATTAGTCGATCAGCTTAGCTTCAAACTAACCTTCTCGGCGTTCATCGTGGCAGATGTGACAATAAGCTTGAGATCTCGTCGCCTGGACAGAACTGAGCTTCGTCAGCTTTGCCATCGTAATCGGTTAGAAACTCACTCTTCTTCAGCAGACCCATCAAGATGTCCGTACTCAGTGACCGCTCGTGCGCCTCGTCCAGAATGATGACACTATATTTGTCGAGATCACCTTCGTTGAGCGATTCACGAAGCAGAACACCGTCCGTCATGTCTGTTGATCAGCTCTCTTTATGCCATCTTAGGGAGACGTACATTTGATTCGTGTGTCTTTGGAAGTACAGTCCTCGAAACGGATAGCGTACCCAACAGTTGACCCAAGAGGTGTCTCCATCTCCTCGCTGACACGCTTAGCAACAGACATGGCGGCGACACGACGAGGCTGTGTACAGCCAATAACACCGTTCTTGGTATATCCGTCCTCGTACAAGAATTGTGTGAGCTGCGTGGTCTTGCCGGACCCCGTCTCTCCAATGACGACCATCACTAAACAAGTCAGCACCTTTTCACACTTTGTCCGTGGAACATACCTTGATGATCCCGAATCATACCCATCAGTTCCTCGCGGACAGCAAAAGCAGGCAAGTACTCGCGCTGCTCCTTCATCGTCTTTGCGCGCGAGAACGCAGAAGCACCTTCGGCCTTCTTCAAATGTGTCGAGAACTGTGAGCCCTTCTTGTAATTCCCATCGTCCTTCTGCCCTTCTTCGAGGCGTCAGCAGGTCATCTACCAACCTCCATGACACTCACCCTCGCCAAGATCAGGCTCGTCTCTGACACCCATGAGATTACCGAGCGTCGTCCCGCCAAGCGAGGCAGCCTTCGCTGCCGCCTACGTCTATTAGCAAAGCTCCTCCATCGCGTCGCAACTCACCTTTTGCCGCTCCGCCTGCTCTCTCCGCTCCCTTACTAAAGCACTTCCCTTCTTCGCGAAAACAGCCAAATCAGACGTAGGGTCCCGAATAGGGTTGACTGGCTCAAGCTGCTTTGTGTACGCCACACGACCATCCAAGAATGGCGGACGGAGATCATGCACAAGAACGTGAACTCGCGAATCGGTGTCATCCTCAAAGTCCAAGTCAACGTTGCCGCGCTGAGCGACACCGGACGTCAGCATTCGATTTGTCTCCCAAGCGTCGTTATCGGCGTTCTGATCGTCAGCTTGTCCATCTCCTGAGCCCATCGGCGTACTCGTTGTGCTTGACGTGCAGTCTGGCGCTTGGCGACTTTGGCATGCATCTCCTTCTCAGAAGACTGCCCCATGTCTTCCCACTGCGCAAACGGATTATGCTCTTCATCACCAGCCTGCAAGTCAGCTCCCCCTCTGTCATTCCACCACGCACCACAGGCCCTTCATCAAACGAAGAATACCAATCTCGATCCAAGCGGACCTGTTCCTCTTCCCATTCACGAGCATCAAGCGCCATGCCATCTTTCGAGTCCATCTCGGGCGAATCATCGCGATTCCCTCGTCGAACCGACTGAGGCGTCGCGTCCCAACTCCGAGCACCCCCAGGCCGACCTGAACCACCTCGAGGAGTCTCGTCCCAACCTCTGTTCGGCACTCGCATACTCCCAGCATCGGCATCGCGATCTGTACGAGACGTTCGAGGCGTGGGTGCTGCCTCCCAGCTCTTGCGAGCCCCGTAGCCGCTATCTCTTCCACCTGCGAATGATGGGGGAGGCATTTGGCGTCGTGGTTCCGGCTCATTGTTTGAGCCTCTGTTACCGCGTTGCTTGAAGTCGCCAAGACCTTGTTGTCTTGGATCCATGTTGGGTCGGACTTCAGCGGCTGGTGCAGAATTTGGGATCGCTCGTAGACGTTTGCGTTCTGCGAGAGCAGCCATGGCGGATGCGCTCAGTCCAGGTCCACGACTCGGTGTCTCCTCTACACGTTTCCTCATGGTCTCTCGGCTTTTGGGTGGCGCAGGGACTAGTGTGTCAGATGTTGTCCCGACATGCTCTCGTTCAATTCACCTTTGAAGATGCCGCCTGACACAGAAATCCCGTTCTCATCCTCGGCGACATCAGTCTTCATCCGCTTCGACGACCCCGAAGACGACGCCTCTGAAGCCGCTCGTTTCTCAGCTGCAAGTTGCTGCAATCCAAGTTTCGATTCCTGCTTGACAGGCTGCTTGAAGTCGTGTTGCTGTACCATCAGCGTCCATCCTCTTGTATGAATCGCAACATACCTCTCCTGGTCGGATCAAACCACCTTTTCGCTTCGGCTCAGGCATCAACCGATCAGAGTCATCATGCTTCATTCCCTCGAGCTGCTCGCCATCGCGCTCCGCTATCCTCGGCGGCGAAGAAGCCGATGGACGTCTAGCTCTTGGATTCGCAGCAGCAGCTGACAAGTATGCTAAGATCTCGGTATGCAGATCCAGCAATGCTTCGCGTGGAAACTTGCCAAACGCAGAAACAGCTGTGCTGTCAGTGCTGCAAAAGGTAGCAGGCAAAGCGCTGTACACACCATTGATGAAGGCGTCTCCTGAACGATTGTGCTTGGCAATGTCGACTACGTTCCTGCCAAACGCATCATTGGGGTTCAAGGTGTTGCCTAGCCTCGACATCTTACGCAGATCAGCTGGCAGCTCAGAATCACGCAGCTCGACTTACCTGGATAGCAATGTGATGTATGAACGTGTGCTCGTCATTGTGATCTACACTACCACTCGCTCCTGTTGTTATCCCTGCTGACATGGTGCCAGTGTTGGATGATGAAAGTGAGCTTTCAAGGCAG
The DNA here is from genome assembly GCA_001600035.1 of Holtermanniella nyarrowii. Lineage (NCBI taxonomy): Eukaryota > Fungi > Basidiomycota > Tremellomycetes > Holtermanniales > Holtermanniella > Holtermanniella nyarrowii. The sequence continues at coordinate 220,522 of BCIT01000001.1, read as the reverse complement.
CTTGATAGTCTGGAGCTTGACAACGGGAGCAAATGCATGGACTGTGTATTATCTCCGCTACTATTTGGCGGACATGCACCTCAAGCAGGCTATCACACTTCCGTTCATTGATGGGTGCAGAGATAGAGTGTCACATGTTCCTCGTCCACAGGTCTTGAATCTGGTGACAGTACCGAGTCAAACTTAACTTCAACAGCGACGCTAGTAGACCTGAAGATGTCTCTCCAGATCGAGTCCAAACTAACAAGGACCTGACAAACATGTGGACAGCGAGGTCTAACAAGGCGCAAATGTTCTGCACGACGTATCGTGCATCTCTTGTAGTACAAGGATCCCAAGCCATCCCAAACACTACTCTTGCTCTACTCGGTAGCAGCAGTTGCCCGGGCTGTTCCATTAGCAACCATCCTTCCGTCCAATCCTTATAAACTCACTGTAAACCCATTGGGCGTTGTGGTGAACGACCTTCTTGATCAAACCCTCCTTCTCAAGGTGGCGCATGGCCTTGCGAGCGAGCGCTCCGTTGATCTTCATGCGGTCAATGAGGACAGACTGGGAGATCAACTTGTAGGTTGGGACCTCCTTGATGATCTTGTCGCTGTAGGTATGAGCATTGCGTCGATAGAACGTAGAAAAGACTCACAAAGTAGGCTTGTCGAGGACGACCATGTTGTTGGCCTTGTCCTTAACCTTGCCCTTGGACCACTTCTTCTTCTTTCCTGACTTGGACGACGCCTGAGCGGCAGCCGCGATTTGGGCCTTGGTCTTGGGGGGCATTTTGTGGACTAAGAGAGTCAGTGGATGTTCCGATAGCGCCGACGAATCCATGTAGAGAAGTTCAGTGCGCGCCGCTCATCAGGCCCATCAGCGGTCATGTGTCAAGACCGTGAGGACATCTGGCATCGCCTGATGCAGCCATGTCCAGCGCAGCGTAGTGCGTTGAACTTGTGGAAAGGCCAGGCGAAAGACACGATGCCAAGTCCCTCAATCGACCTGATGTCCCTTTTCCATCCGAGCGTGCACCGTCCCTCCTAGTCGCCTCCTGCTTTGCAACTCACCGACTTGACTGCGACAATATCAGCTTCCTATCCTTCCCTCACTGCCTTAAATACTCACAAAGTTTCTTGCCGTTGACAAGTCTTTTGGATCGCTTTCTCGGCCTGAGTTCGCAGGGGCAGAGGGGGAGCAGTTTCTTGAAATTGACGCCGCAAAACTCCGAAAAGGGAGGTTAAGCCGATGACTTTGGTTTGGTTTCGCATACGCTTTGTTCCTTTCGGTGGGTGAGCTCGATCGGACCTTTGTCGAGTTTGTAGCAGATGATTCATCAATACTGTCATGCTCTGACTGATGCGTCTACTGTATTGCTCTATGTTTCCGTGCTTCTCCTCATCGCATCTTCCTTTATTTCGTGCGGTTTCACGCGCACGCTGCACTGCGTACTACAATTGCAATGTGAACCACACCTCATTCGAGCTATTGAACCTGTCCGACAAGGTGTGAAGTCCCAATGTTGATATACGTCTGGCACAGCGGTTTCGTCCCCTTCAGCGGCGCAGTCATAGCAGAAGTGGGTGTAGACATAAAGACTATGCTCTTTCGAAAGAACTGCTTTGAGGACTTCTGACATTTGGAACTGGACGGGGTTTGGTGACGAAGCTTTGACGTCCTTATAAGCCTTCTTTGCAATTGAAGCAGCGCTCAGAATCACAATTTCATAAGGTGGCGCACTTTGCATGCAGCGCAGTGAGATGCCTGAGACAAAGGAGGTCATTCTATTTCAAAGGTCATTTGGCACAAGTGGGAAGGATCCCGAATACGCCGATCGTGAGTGTTAGGCGCATGTGTATCACCCGAGAAACGCTCATTGACCTCAGCACCAGCTGAAGTGCGATGGCCACCGACAAAAGGCAAATTGAATTCGCCACCCGAAATCAGCCACTTTCAATCGCACCAAGCTGAGCACCAAGCGAAAAGCAAGAACGATCGTTGTACTCAAGAACATGCATACAACCCTCATCAAACCTCCTCCACCTCAATCGTCGTAATCCATTTCCAAAGCATTAGCTTTAGAATCATCGATAAACTTCTTGACGCGCTCATACACCTTCCCATCAGCCTTCGCAATCTCACCATTTGGACGAACCGTGAATACAATCGCCTGTCCAGGAGCAACGCGCAGCACACGAGGAGTGATACCTTTGTAGAAGGCTTTGGGACCTTCTTGCTTCCACATCTCACCCGCCACTTTTGTGAAGCGCGAGAGCGCAGTCTCGCCGACGTCCTTCGAGGCTTTCTGGATACGTCTAAACTTTGTCAGCTTCCTATGTAGGAGTTGGCAGGACTGGAGACGCACGTTTTGATAGTGTCGATAGGTGCGTTAGAGAAGGGACCCATCGCACCAGAAACCAAGCCGAGGACCATGGTCTGATAGCTTGGAAGCTCGCCTGACTCCTTGAAGGCAGGCTGCATGTCGAGCGAGACTTTCTTAAACCATTGATAAGCCGTAAAGTTGACACCTTATCACATCAGCTCGATTCGTAGGATTGAAGCGGGCTCACCTTGATTTGTAGCTTGTCGGAGAGCGGTGAGTGCTACACCGCGGTACAGTGTCATGAAGCCTTCTTCTCGAACAATGGTGAAAGCGGCATGGGCGGCATTACTTCGACTTGTCAGCCAAGACTACCTAGTAAAGCTAAATCCACTCACCGGTATCGAGGGACATCCAGAGGGTCAGCAAGCGAGTCTGAACTACGTCAGCACTTTCTGATGAGCTCGGAATGATACTGACGTTGTTGAGCTTGCAGACGAATCTTGACGACCTCCATTGGCGTCACCACAGCCACAGCCTCAGTCGCACCCGCCGCAAGACCAGCTTGTGGAGATTAGTGCCATCACCATCAATAGTGTGGGAACGCACCAATGAACGTCCCTCCAGAGCCTAGCTTGCCATCATCACCAGGTTTCGACAGCCAGTTCTTGTACGCTGAGACGTATCAGCAACAGTAACCTTGAAAGCTCGACGCACTCTCGAAAGAAGCGAAACGGATCGCCATCTTTGGCACGATGCCACCTGCTACAGCGCCAAGACCTTTGTAGAGACCCAGTGGTGTCTCGCGGGCTGCTATTTGCCGACCCGTGGCAAAAAAGCCCAGAGGCTTGAGCTGCAGAGACGTCAGACGACTTTCCAGCTGGGATGTTATGGGCCACTCACACCTCGAGCTTTGCGTGACTTGGACAGTTGCATCCGCACCTTGATGGTGTCAAGCGGGTGACTGTTCAAACAACGTCAGTGGGTACACGGCCACCAGAAGACATCTACTGACCACACGCAAGCTTCAGCCAGACCAGCAATGCCACCCGCGATCAAGTGTGTTGTGAGCGGCACCTTGGGCTTGCCATTCGCGCCTCGTTTAGCAGGTGCACTCATTCTATCGCCAGATGGTCCCCCCCCGTAAAGTTTACTCGTAGATGAAGACATGGTGGCTACTTGTAAAGTCAATAATACGACTCGACCTGTCTTCTGCAAAGTACGAGCCTGTATGTCATGCAGCTACAGCAGTGGGACTCGGCCGCTTCGTCCATAGCCGATCAGGTGATGCGTCGGTGTCTCAAGTGCCGGTCGGCGCTAGTCGGGTTTGGTGGAAGCTGGCTCTCAGAGACTCGTCCGCGGCCGAATGCAAGCTTGAGAATTGTAGGGATACACAGCTGATAACGCGCGCGTATTATTGTGGACTCGACTCAGAGTCCACACACAGCTGGTGAACTGAGATGTGCAAGTCCGACGCCGAATCCAGAGTGGCTAATTGCGGACGCCGATTGTTCGAGGTGTGCTTGATAGTTGTAGTTACAGTAATATGCATTCAAGTCCATATCTACAATAAGAGAAGCGCATCAAAGCGTCATCTGCAATCAAAGCTGGCGACTGCCGCGTCGCGAGCTAGGCGACTCGGGTGAAGGGTTGCTGGCGCGACGGTCGTACGGTGTCGAATAAGTGATGCCATCATATGCGTGTGCATACGAGCTGTGACGAGTTGTCGGTGTGGCAGAGCCACCCGAGCTGGGAATTCCGTGCTGCTGACCCGAAAGAGGAGCAGAGTCGCGTCGCCCGAGACCGGTAGAGCCGTATAGACTGCGACCGTGAGGCTGCGAGACGCTGCGCGAGGTGTAAGGCAGAATGTCTGGCGCTCGACGCTCCTGGCTGACCAAACGAACAGTCGGCACGGGGCTGACAGGGCGCTCAAAGTCAAGAGGAGGGAGTTGATGTGCATAAGCGGGAGGAGGTACGCTTGGCACAGGTGCAGGCGCTGGGACAGGCGCAGGATGGCTGAATGACCGCAGTGAGGAGGAGGATGAGATGGAGCGGAAGACTGGGTTCTGTACCAGGGTTTGAGACAAGGATGACCACTCGTCTTCATCACCAGTCATGGCAGTGGGAGACATGACAGGGTACGACTCGGCAAGCTCTGCTTGCGAGTCGACGGCTGGAGTGGGAGGCTGGGTGGGAGGAAGAATGACCAGAGATGGGATGAGAGGAGCTTGACCGTTGTGCACGGGAGAGCCTGAGCGAGGAGTAGCGTCGTCGACAGTAATCAGAGGGACATCCGAGTTGTACAGCATACTTGGATCATAGCCTTCCATGGACGGCACAGCAGCGATGACCTGAGTATCGGGTGGCGAGGAAGTAGCAGAGAATGAGCTTCGACGTGACTGATCTACTTTGCCAAGTCCAAAGTCGATCTCCTCCCAATGCACCTTCTCCGCACCACCAGCTGCCCCAGACGCCTTGCCTGCCACCTCTGCCATCTCGCGACCATGCTCAGCAGAGCCAGGACCACTCTCCGGTGCCTTCTTGAAGAGCCCAGTGAACGAGTCGCTCAGGTTCTGCATAAAGGAAGTGTCGAGCTCGTTGGCATCGTCGCCGAAGGGAGTCTTGGCTGCACGCTTGCGAGCTTTGAACTGCGATAAAGGGCCACGGAAGTCTCCGGCGTCTTCTTGCGAGGAGAACGAAAAGTGGCGAGCCATCCTGCGCTTTCTGATGACGCGGATGCGGCGACGGATGAGGTAGACGATGATAGGGGAACAAAGCAAGAGGATGATTAGGATCGGAGCGACGATAGACGCAATGGTCTTTGGCGAGGGAGCAGACGAGTCGGAACTCGCCGCTGCGACCTTGCCTGTGGCAGTCGAGATGATCGCAGAAGTCGCCGCTGCGTCGTCATCGACAGTAGTGAGCATCTTGGCCGTCCACTGAGACTTCCAGCTCCACGACGAGGTGTGAGAGTGCCTCATGTCGAGGTAGAAGACGTCGTTGGTGGGAGAGCCGCTGGGAGATAGACCAAAGCTGGTAATCATGACACCAGATGGTGTCATGATTGCAGAGTGCCAGCTACGGGCGGATGATGCAGGAGGTTGCAAGTTCGCAGGTGTACTCCACTCAAAGGTGGTAGTGTTCAAGAAGGCAACGAGGTTGGTGGAGTTGGACGATGAAAGGAGGGAGGTAGAGTCGATGGTAGAACCGCCGTGAAGAATGCTGAATGATAAGCTACAGCCAATCCGCAAGAAGAACTTACACGAGATCCAGTGACGGGTGAGCCACCATCGTGTGACCGACGCGGGCCGAGGGAATATCACCAGTGGTGACTTGGGACGACCAACCAGCGTTGAGAGACCAGATACCGACAGTAGCCAGGTCGACGACACTGCCGAGCGTGGTCTGACCACCTGCAAGGACGATACGACCATCGGGCAGAGTTGCGGTGGCATAATCGGCCACAGCCAGCTCGCTACCGGTCAAAGTCGAAGGGAGACCACGAGACAGAGGGTTTGTTGTGTCTGTGATGGGTGTTGACAAGATATCTGTCGCGGTGTAGGCGTACGTGCCAGCAGCTAGCTTGTCAGATCAACGAAGCATAGAGGAACTCACAGCAAACGTATTTGTCAAGCAAGCCGCCAATGACCATGACGGCTCCGTCGGCTGAGCCGTTATCGAACCAAACACCATCTGCGCCTCGTCGTCGAACCAGACCATATGGTGTAGCTGATGTCCAATCTGAAGAGCCACTCTTGACGTCTAAGGTGTGCGTCAGAGCGTCCGTGGAGCAGCTCGTGGTCAGGCCGCCGACGACGGTGATCTTGTCTGTATTCGAGATGGCTACAGCAGCGAATGCATGAGGAGGGAGGTTATTGCTGGGACCGGTGGCAAAGGAAGGATTTGAGGAGGAGAGCTGCTTCATGAGCAAAGGCGGCTGCGAGGCAAGACGTACGTTTAGAGTAAGGACCTCGTTGGTGATCTGCAAGCTTCCTGAAGACACCTCGCCGCCTACGACGTATACGCTTTGCTGCGAAGGCACGTAAACGGCTTGCTGACCCCATCGAGGGACAGGACTGAGAGCAAATACGGCGGGGATGGCTGAGAAGAACAACAAATGAAGCCCAGGGCTCCAGAGTGATGAAGATGAAAGCATTGCGACAAGTCAATTGTCAAAGTGTGTCCGAAAAGGAGTGGGCCTCGTCAAGAGGTTTGGCTGTCCAGCAGCTAGTAGTTTGTGAGGTTTAGTGTGTATGAGTCAAGGTCAATGATCAGCGATGAATCATCCATAGCATCGATGGCAAGCCTCTGCCTGATCAGGTAGAAATAAGGGACGGCCAGCCATCTCATCCATTGGGACATGTCGTTTTGAGAAATGGCTGGTTGAGGCACAGTCTACTCTTTCATTCGAATTGTAGCGGAACTCGCAAGGGATGACGAAAGGCAAGGCCCAGGTCAGGAAGGCAAGCAGTCAGGCAGACAGGCAGGCAGGCAGCAGCAAGGAATGCTCAATGCATTCCAAAGGGATCATTATGGAGGTCGTGCGTGTCGTGAGGAGCGTGGCGACAAAGGGATAGCCACAGGCTGGCATTTTATGGTGAGTGTATAGAGTGGTCGCGGCTCGTGGATGAGGTCTTGTGAATCCAAGACTTGAGAGCCTCAGTGCTAGCAGTCGCCATGCTTTTTATTCGGACTGTCTTGCGGTCGTCTGGATGTCGCTCCTTCTTCTCTGGACTCGCAGATCGATGCGAAGCCAGGGTGGAAGCAGAGAGTGACGTACCGCGCATGACTGCAGCGCCAGCTGGGATGGAGGAATTAGAGGCACTGGGAGAGATGAGAGGGGAGGAAGTAGCAGACGTGTCGGAAGGCGCGTTGTCGATGGATAGACCAGAATCTGAGCGTCCGACAGGTTTGCTGAGGCTTTGTGATGGAACTACCGAGTCACGCGAGGTGCGAGGCTTGACGCGAAGCTTGGTGCGTAGGTGAAGACGGCTGGTGCTTTTCGTGAGGTCTTCGGGGACTGAGGATCTGCGGAGCGAGCCTATACGCAAACTTGACGCCGAGCGGCGCAGAGTCGAGTCTTTGCGCTTCAACACGCTCATCTTGTAGCGGTCGACCACACCCCGAGCAAAGAGTGTTTTCGGTTGATTGCCATTCGGCGCTTCGCCGCCAGGTACGCCTTCGACCCGCTCCCAATCTTCCTCGCCTTCCCCTTCACCGTCCTCGTCTCGACTCTGCGGCTGCACAAACACTGCGATCTCTTCCCTCGCGACGGGGTCGCCAGCTTGTACGGCTGCGGGTGCAGAATGTACTGGTGTGTTAGTCGTGTCCTGCTTGGAGATGACGTCGATAGGTTCAGATGGGATGAAGGCTGGAGCGATTGGCGTGGCAACGCTGCTCTCGTTTTGGGCGCCACCGGTCGGCGTGAGATCCTCTGGAGGTACCGCAAACGCGACGCCAATGACATCGAGAGTGCCGGTTTCATGTTCATGACCGTTTGCTCGAGACTCAGCTGGCTGCTCGTCCGCCACTTCTTCAGCCAGCTCATCACCAGACCAACCCAGAGGGCGAGTCGCGAAGCTATACGTTCGGAACGCGTCGTTGCGTTGCTGCGTGACCTCTGCCGATTCCACCTCTGGCACCTCTTCACCTGGTTCGCGCATGTCGACCGTCGGCTCCATGTCGAGGAAAGTCGTCGAGAAGTTTTGCGTGTCGTACTCTTTCGACTGATCTGTCTCGGGAGTGTACGGAGGGATGTATCGCTTCATGATGCACTGTCAGCGCGGTTACCATTGAAACCTACCTCTGCCGTTCCGACAAAGCTTGTGGCTAGATCCCGCTCTTTGCGACCCCAATGATCTCCAAACTTGGCAGCCAAGCCTGTACCACCGAAGACTGGGGAGCTTGGGGCAGAGATGCCGGTCTTCGCAGCTTGTGTTCGCTGCGGAAACTCTGCAGCGACTGAAGCACGTCAGCTTGCGACTTGCAGTGTACGTACGACCAAAGTCTACCAAGACGACGTGACCGTCAGCGGCAAGCAAGACGTTCTCTGGCTTGAGGTCGCGGTAGATGATGCCCATGGAGTGCCTGCTTATCAGCCGCTAGAGCAGAGTCACGGTATCACGCACAGAGCTTCGACGCCCTCGACGATCTCTGCAGAGTAGAATCTCGCACGATCTCTTCCGATGCGACCCCAGCGTTCAAGCTGTGTTGCGAGGTCTCCACCAGGATGAAAGTCCTGCTCGTCAGCTAGGACCAGTTGGATTTTTACGCACCAGAACGAGATAGAGATTCTCTTTGTCAGTGAACGAGTAGTGCATGTGAATCACGAAAGGGTTCGCTCCCTCTCGCGACATGCGCTTGAGGACCTTTTGCTCGGTCAAAGTGTGTTGTAGCTCTTGGTGCGCGAGAACGTGGCGCTTGTGAATGGTCTTCATTGCGAAAATCTCGCTTGTCGTCTTGTGCTTGACGAGCAAGACCTGTGATATCAGCTTGAAGGTTCAGGCTCGCTCAGCGTACCTTTCCTGCGCATCCCTTGCCGACGACACGGATGAGCTCAAAGTCTTCTAGCTTTGCTCCTCGCTTCTTGCCGCGCTTCGAAGGCGTCGTCACGATCTGCCTTGTCTCCGTTGACTCTGGCTTCCACTCTGCTGGAACCACAGGACGACTTTCGAGCTTTGGATGCCTCACCGTGCCCTCGTCCTCTTCCGAGACGGCCGGCAGCTCTTTAGGCGCAGGTACATGCGAGCTAAAGCTGCTAGAAGTGCTGTTCTCTGCTTCTTCATAGTACTGGTAGGTTGCCGACAAGCCCTCCATCGGGGACAGCATAGGGCTTGTCGCAGTCGACACGTCGGTGCTGATGCAGAGAATGCCATCATCGACCTCGTCATCTGCTTTCAAGGTCGAAGGTGAGTCCAGGTGGACCGAGCGAGCCTTCTTGATCTTGCGCTCGACTCTGACAGACTCAAAGTCATCGGCGCGGACCTTGATGAATGCCTTCCAGTGGCGGCTGCCATTGACAGGTGTAGAATTGGCTAGTGCCGAGAGGTAGTTTGCGACGTCGCTGTGATCAAGGACCGCTGCAGTCGGCGTTGCAAGCTTGATAGAGTTGACCGATGTCGAGGACGTCATGGTTGAGCTGGCGAGACCGTCTGCAGATGCGAGCGTTGACATTGGGTCATCAATCTCGCCAGAGGGACTGGCAATAGGTGAGAACGTCGTCATATCGAATGGCATGATCTGCGGTGCACCAGGTGAGAGAGGTGGAGACAGAGGTCTCGAGTCATCCCGAGATGACTTTCTGCTTCGATGTGTTCCGTCCAGTACGGCCCCGAGCTTGGACGAAAAGGACGACAAGAAGGACGAGCGGCGAGAGTTGGAACGCTGAAGCTTTTGGGGTCTGGGAGAGGTTTGGGACTGAAGGATTGAGCTGGGTAGCTCTGGCAAGGACTCGACCGGGACTGCCGGGATGAGCTACAAGTCAGCGTGACAGTGATCGTGACCCACCTTTGCGTGAAGCTGACGGATTTCGTCTATTGTTCGGAAGAGTGTGTAGATGTTGGTAGGCGCTAGAGTCAGTCGTAGCCTGGGAAATGCACCTACTATCCGCGTAAATGACGAGTTTCCCACCTTGACCTTGTCCGTCAATCGCAACGCTAATTCTCCACTCGTGGGCCTCGACCTCTGCGAGCCCGAGATCCCTCATCTCCCTCTGCGGATTCTTCGTATTAAATACATCCATCAGATGCACCTTTGACTTTGACCTCTTCTTTGCAGAACCCGAGCTCACACTGTCGGAACGACCGTGTCCGTGAACTGTAGTGTATGAGATTGACGCCGATGGGCCGATAGACTGTGACCTTGATGCGTGGGTGAGGAATGGTGGTGGAGAGATGACTTTGTAGATAGCTGTTAAAGGTGCAGTTGTGACTGTGGGTTGATCAAAGCCAAAGATGTTGAGAATTCGAGAACGTCGATTTGTGAGTTTGCGTTGGTGTTGCTGGTGCTGGTGCTGGTGATCACCAGCTGCTGGAAGAGGCGAAGAAGGTGGACTGGCGACGGCGGCCGTCATGGTAGCTATAGCTGGCCTTCGTCAGCCTCGGCAACGTAGCGATTCGACAAGGGAACGAGTGTTGGTGCACAAGTCGGAGTGTCAAGACAAAGGGCTGCGGTTGAACAATGGTGATCTTTGACCTCCTTTCGACCAGATAGGGGCAACTCTTTTTGTATACAGTGGCCACTATCAAGACAGTATGGGTCTGTAGATTGAAGCCAGATGGAATGCAGCGTTCTTGACGAGTGACTTTGAAAAGTACCCCTGAACAAAAAGCACGTCTACGAGCCCCTCAACACGCCTTGGAGGCCCAAACTCAGGGCAAGGCCGGGACGTGCACCTGGCTGCTAACACGAGGAAGAGAGCTCCACCCGGTACCCCTTTTCCGAGATCGACGACGGCCTGACAGTTTGTGCATAGACACTGCCGATGACAACGCACAGGGACGGGTTACACCCAAAGATCGACGTGCCTACGGTGCGTTTCATAAAAGCACACACGCGTAGCAATCAGGTTCCAAAACGCCACGCGACTTTATTGTTCGACGCGCAGCTATGGACAGACAAAGTGCTTTTTCATGGGATCCATCTCGTGCTCTAACGATATGCGATTAACCAATAACAATCTTCTCCTCGCCATCGTTAAAGGCGTACTCTGGAATCTCGAGGTTGAGCTGTATGCGTCAGTTTGAGTGGAATAGTCCACGGCTCAGTAACTCACAGGAGCGGGACCTCTGCGGATACGACCCGAGATGTCATAGTGAGAACCGTGGCAAGGGCAGAACCATCCACCGTAGTCACCAGCCTCACCAATAGGCACACAACCCAAGTGGGTGCAGACACCGACCATTACCAGCCTGCGGGTCAGCAAACATGCGCACACTCTAAAACTCACCACTCGGGCCTCTGCACACGATCGTCATCGGTCTGAGGGTCACGCAGGGTCTTGACGTCGACAGTGTTGGCCTCGTCAATCTCACCAGCCGTACGGTGGCGGACAAAGACGGGCTTTCCACGCCACTTGATGATGACGGAACGGCCTGAGAATGTCAGTGAGGTTCTGGGATGAGTGAACAGAATGACAAGATCGAGAACACTCTACAGCACACTTCCGGCGCGCCTCGAAGGCCCAATCAATCAGAGCAACTTCGCTTGATTGCATCACGGTGAGAATCTCTCAGACACCCGGAGCCGTGCTTCTGCTGATGGACTGTCTCCTTGCCAGACGAAAAGACGTCTGCAAAGTCAAGATAATCCAGCAGCTTGCCTAGTCATTTATAACGTCGACTGCATCCACGCGTCATTTCGCGCAATCGCATCGCTCGGAAACACAAAGCGTTGCAGGCGTCACTTGAGGACAGATCAACAGCGACTTGGGACTGAAAGCCCCTCAGCCCATGGTTCGCACCTGCCGTAGGAACACGGACTATTATGATGAGCGCTATAAACCGCAGCTATCGTGAAAGACAAGCGAAGCTCACACACCAGATTGAGCGACAGGTGCTGACACCTGCAACACTGACCCAGCGAGTAGCTAATCGGAATCTAATCGCAGCTGCGCAAGGCGACTCCTGCATGGATGAGTCATTGGGCATTAACATTGACGCGGCCTAGCTCGCCACCATTGTGTCTCACAGCACAGCGACATCAGATACTTCTTGCAGGCGCCGAACAAGCACGTGTTCCACCACATTGTGCAACGTCATCAAGAGGCACGCCGGAGCCTAGAGTGAGCCTCACTACGCGGCAGTCCGAGGAACAAGCCTGTGGCTAGCCTGGCAAGTCCCCGTACCAAGCAGAAAGATTGGCATCTGCGCAGATGAAATCTTATCTACCCCGGCCCAAGGTCTGTTGATCAACAGATATACGCTTACAGCCTCCCAAGACCTCCGAGAGCAAGCTGCTGATTGTTTCATATGGCTCGAAACGACTTGCTGGCCTTGCAAGCAGACAGACAACGCAATACAAGTGCGGCTGCGGTAACTGACCCCGACGCGGACTGCACATGTGGCCCGTGCGACCTAGATCGCAGCCACATGACGAGCTGATCTGTTTCAATATCAAAGGGTTAGGCGTCTGCGTCGGAAAAAAGAGACCATAACAGCCGCAATTATCGCTCACCGCCGCCGCCGCCGCGCGCTTGTCTTGCTCAATGCAGCACATGATCGAGATCAGCACAGAGAAGCATGGCCTGATCGACATCTTCAGCCATGCCACGTCCGCACAACGCAGTAGCGCGATCACCTTCACAACACGGACGAGAGTGGGCGAAGCTGAGCTGGAAGCGTGTGACGTGTGAGAATAGCTTCTTTCGCCGATAAACAACAGGTGACGACCCCTGTTATCTCGACGATGCCGAAGCTAGACTCATCTTCAAGATATCTGCACGAGGAATTCTCCGGTAATTGTGCCGAGAAACTGCCGTTCGGAGTCCAGCTTGAAGACCTACCTCGACCCTCACACCCCGATTTCGATATCAAGTGCAAGCGCCAGACGTCTTCGTGATCAACCCACGTAGGAATGAGTCCCAGGTGAGATCAAGGCGACACACGGTCTGGCAGGCGCAGACCCTTAAAATGCATTGCTCTCACGTACACAACGTGCCTCTTCTTCTCGATCTGCGGAGTTACAGCCGACGCGACATAGGGCCAGCTGAACAATGCAATGTCAACTCGGCGCGCACAACCGAGTCTCTGGATCGCCCTTCAGGCAAGCCATGCGACGAAGTGCTAATCAACCGAAGAATGGTCAGACGTAGGTCGTCTAACCGACTACGCGGCCTTCCAGCCCAACGTCAACTGCCGCACATATACTCGTCAGGCACAGACTTCAAGCAAGCCCAAAACGTCGCTAATTTCATTTAGTCTTCATGGTCTTGGTCGGCCATGAACATACTATGTGAAAACTCAGCCACGCTGCTTGCGCCATGATGCCGCAGATGCATGATCCCACCATCTGTAGAGGGACAAAATGTGCAGCTGCCACCAAGCGACAGGGCGAAGTTTTTCAAGAGGACAGCGACAGGTAATGATACCTGGGACGATGACTTCATTGAAGCTGTCCAACCTTTTATTTCCAACAGCTGCGCAATGCTACCTCATCAGATGTCATAATCATTGAACTGCCATACAGTGAGGACAGCTTTGTCCCGTTCTAATGATCCCGCAAAAACGAGCAGCACACCAACGTGCAAGTGAGCTAGCTTGTGTCGTACGCCGATGGGCGCAAGACAACAAGCTGACGTGTAGCATGAAGGGTGTGCCTCACCATTTGCGACCGCAAGGGCCATGCAATTGCACTGACTGAAAAGATGCGATGGGCCACGGAGGAAGCAGGAGCTAGTCTTGACAGATGCGACCTTGATCCTCGTGCCCCGTTGCTCTCGCGCAGAACCTTTCTCAACTCTCACCAACCCCATCCAACAATCCACAAGCTGATCAGTCACACCACCGACGATCGACCAACACGACCGACCTCGCCTGCACTCTGCAAATCTAACTCACCTTCAGGAATGGAAGCCATCTCGACCTCTACCTTGGCAAGTGCCAACACATCTGCCGAAGCCGACATGTTACTCAACACGTCCGAAACCGTCGCCTTTGCTCCCGAAGCCGCCAATACACCCAACGAGCCAACCATAAAGTAGCTCAGCGTACGGTTGTTACCCGTGTTGCTTGCCGTATAAGGGCTAAAGTCTGGTACACCTGTCGCTGAAGCGGCCTTGGCAGCCACAGCCGAGGTGGAGAAGAATCGCTGGCGAGTGAAACCGGTAGGTTTAGCGTTGACTCTGCTGAGTGATGAAGAGCCAGTGGAAGAAGTGACCCATGAAGGAGGTGCATCGGATCGGGGACCTGAGCCGTGATGACCGTTTGCGAGCGGAGGAAGTGCGAGAGCGACTTTTGAAGCTGGTACACCTGATGAGAGGGTACGAACTGTTGGGAACAAGTTGATTCTTGTAGATAAAAGAGCCATTGTTGGTTTCAGAAGTGATTTTGTTGGTTTCGTCGTAAATCACTTGGTGCGATTGGTCGGAATACCTCGGAAAGGGGTTAAGAAGGTTCGGAGTAACGGAATATGGCCCAAGGGGGTTGGACTGGAACCAAATAACCTTACCACACCACAGCCGCGCCAGAGATCATGTTAATGCGTCAAGGATGCTAACACGATGCGGTACAAGATAGCGTACGTAGCAGATCATAGTGTAGCATAGCTTATGGTAGAATGGTATCTGATTTCTTCCTGCCAGTTGTCGGAGGCGTCGAAGGACACATTTATGCACTGAGCGTAGAGCTCTTGCGGCGAGGGCACAATGTATGCTGACCGGCTTATCGTCTAACCGGCATGCTGATGGAATGGCAGGTAATAGTCATAACACACCAACACCCTCATCACAAAGGTATAACCTACCTCCCGACACCACACCCACTCCCACCACTCAAAGTCTATCACCTCCCAATCCCAGTCCTAACATCCTTTGCAACCCTTCCCAATTTCCTCTCTTTCCTCCCTTATCTCCGGCGGATTCTCACTGCCGAAGCCGTAACCATCGTTCACGGACATGGCTCCCTTTCATCCATGGCGCACGAAGCCATCATCCATACCCCTCTGATACGCGGCAGTCTTGCCAAGACGGTATTCACGGATCATAGTCTATTTGGATTCGCTGATGCTGTGGGTGTGTTGACTAACAAATTGTTGGCTGGGGCGTTGAGGAATGCGGATGCTGTGATTTGCGTGAGTCATACTGGGTAAGTGGCAAGGGTAGCAAAGCGCAAGGGCTGATGAGGAAGTCGAGAGAATACAGTACTCAGAGCTCAACTTGATCCTGCTTTATCATACGTCATCCCCAATGCCGTTCAAGCATCCGATTTCACACCGAACCCATCAGCCGCCGACCCAAACCACAGTCAGTCTCTCCCTCACCCAACCAAGCCCAAAGTTGCGCTAATCAAAAGTCACCATCATAGTAGTCTCCCGTCTAGTCTACCGAAAAGGCATCGACCTCCTCCTCGCTCCTCTCCCGCACGTTCTCTCCCTCTACCCCTCCCTGCGCATCCTCATCGCAGGCTCCGGTCCAAAATCAACAGATCTCGAACAGATGCGCGAAAAACATCATCTCCAAGATCGAATCACCCTTCTCGGCCGCGTAGAGCCGGAGGATGTGGGAGGGGTATTGAATAGGGGACAGATTTATTTGAATACGAGTTTGACAGAGGCTTTTGGGACCTCGATTGTGGAGGCTGCTTGTGCGGGATTGTTGGTTGTGACGACGCGTGTTGGGGGAGTTCCGGAGGTTCTGCCGGGGGGAATGGTGAGGTTTGCGATGCCTGATGAGGATGGTATGTCTCTTTCTTTGTCTCTTTCTCCCTTCTCTTTCCGCAATTTGTATCTGCGTTTGCTCTTGCTCTGGCACCGGCTCTTCCCCTGCTTTTTCTCGCGCGTGTGCTTTTACTCTTGCTCTGATTGTGCAATCACACGTTTCCTTTCTTGTCTGCCTCTCTCTGTCTCCTTCTACACTCTCCTTTCTTTCGCTTTACCAAACAAACACTGACGAACAGACGTGATCCGAGCTTTGACCGAAGCTATCGAGACCATTCAAGCAGGGCAATACGACCCTTTTGAAGCGCACGAACGTGTCAAGGACATGTATTCATGGGCCAACGTCGCTGAGCGGACTGAAGCAGTGTACGATGATGCTTTCAAGCGGCCTCATCGTGATGTCGGCGAGCGCATGGCCAGGTGCGTCTGAACTTGTGAAAGTGGCGCTAAAAACAGGTTGCTAGACCTTGGCCCTGTTTTTGGAGTTGTAATGTGTATTATCATTTCTGTCGAGCATTTGTACTACTTATTCTTACAGCTGGTGCATAGTTTATGAATACGATTAATTAAGAAAGGATAGTAATAATCATTCGGACACTATAACAAATCTGATTACCGAAATTTGCCACTTACGGTAATGAATCTCCGGTGAAGAATCAAGCGGACGACCATGTCACCTTGTAGATCTATACCAACCCTAAACAGAATTATAACTCATCAATGGGTGATCATAATCAACAAAAAAGATCATGGGAACAACTAAACACTCAACAATCATATCAATGGTCACCTGATAAGCGTCCAAAGCTTGAAGGTCAAACTCAAAGTCAACCTTTATCCCGAGCGAATTCATCTCAGGGAGACGGAGATGGTGACAGTGATGATGATGAAGAAGGGCAGAATGGAAAGAGTGGGAAATTGGACAAGGATGGTAAGCCAAAGATCAAATTGACTAGAGGGAGTCGAGCTTGGTGAGTGTTTTGTGTGATTGAAGGACGGTGGAGCTGAGGGATTCAGTGGCCAATGTCGGAGACTCAAGATGAAGTGTTTACCTGATGAAGCGGGTGGGCCGTGCAAAGTATGTATTGACCGTGTGTAGAGTAGACTGACAAAGTAGAGATGTCGTTTCGGTGGACATGAATGTGTGTTTGAAGAAAGCAATAGGGGTAAACGGAGTACTCGGTCAGTCTCTCCGAATACCAACAAACAAAGCTGACAAGCAGCAGCAAGACTGAAGCTCTGACGAATCGTGTCGCCATTCTTGAAAAAGCTTTGCGACTCACCGGTGCCGTGAGTTCTCTTGCACCGCGCATGACGGCGACTGATAACCAGACGATATCGAGCCTTGACCCAACCTCTCTTCGCCAATTTGCCTCACTCATCGCAAGCTCAGAAGCAGATCAAGAGACTTTGAATCTGCTAGCGGCAGCTTCTATTCCTCTTTCGACGCATTCCACACCCTCGCGGTCCCAGACGCCTGCTCATGCCGATTCGTATTCACGCATGAACCCGAGGCTGGAACCGTCTTCTGCAGATCAGGAATCATTCGATCGTTTCATGGGACCTGATGGACCCAACGAGCGCTACAGTGGAAACGGTCCAAGAGGCTACCCCGGCGGGGGGCATCCAATGCACAATCAGGAAGGAAGCGCTGCATCAGATAGTCGTCGCCTACATTCATTGCCTGACAACACGCTCAGTCCACTTGGACTGCTAGCAGAGGCATCACTGCAGCCACAACGTCCTCACGGACCTTCACCGCTCATGGAGCGGCATGGATCAAAAATGACAAGTCATGCTAGTCCGATGAGGATGATCCCCAAGGGGAATTACTCGACTGCTACGAGCTCTGTTCGGGGTGGAGATGAAAGTGATGACGAATCGAGGGGACTTGCATCGACGAATTATTTCAATCGTGAGTGATTGTTTGGCAATGGATAATGGACTGGCTGATGACATGTAGCTTCGCCTGATCCGGGAGCTTTTCAGATGCAACCTCTTTCTCAGCCCGAAATCTTCAGTATCATCACGCACGAAGAAATCGATGCAATGTTCAACCTCTTTTTCGATAACAGTGGGTTATGTCCTACATTCTGGCATGGAGCTAACGTAGACAGTGGCGGTTCATGTCCCTCTCCTCATTCGTGATTTCCATACCTCCCAGCTTGTCTTGCAGCGCAGCCAATTCTTGTGCACAGTGTGAGTGTTTTTAGGTGATCGATAGGCTGACGGCAGGATCTGCGCTATTGCTGCTAGAT
The DNA here is from genome assembly GCA_001600035.1 of Holtermanniella nyarrowii. Taxonomy (NCBI): domain Eukaryota; kingdom Fungi; phylum Basidiomycota; class Tremellomycetes; order Holtermanniales; genus Holtermanniella; species Holtermanniella nyarrowii. The sequence continues at coordinate 202,585 of BCIT01000001.1, read as the reverse complement.
TCCATCCTAGGAAGGCTGAGCTACATGGACAGCTTTCGGCTTATGCCAAGCGGTTGGCGTTTGAAGTTCCGGCGAGAGGGTACAAGAGCGTCGAGGTCGTACAGGCTTATTTGCTTTTGACTGTTTGGACGCTTGGGCCGGAGAAGACGTGAGTTGAATTATTGAGCATTCTGACGTGCAGATTTGAGCAGGATCGAACGTGGTTGATGCTTGGGATGGCGATTCGGTAGGTCACTTCGTTGATGGTGCATATCATGCTGACTGGCAGCATGGCGACAGATCTCAACCTTCATCGCAAGAGTCTCACCTCGACAGTAGAATCTGAAGAGAACCACGATCGCGATCGAGAGATTCGGAATCGTGAACGCTGCTGGCTCCACTGCTTTGTTCTCGATCGTTCACTCAGCGCACAAATGGGCAAACCCTACACTATCAGGGAAGATTTCATCATTCGTAACTCTTGCGAGCTGTCTTGGCTGAATCAGCGTTTCAGCTTGCCTTCTGACGCTGCCCTTGCGGCATATGTGAATCTGCAGCAGATCATGTCGAGAGCTATTGATCACATTTATTCGAGCACGACGACTGTTTCGGGATTGAGGCCGGATTGCGATTGTGCGTTGTTGTATGGGAAGGAGGAAGCTGATGGTAGATATGGTGGTGATACGATCGGCGACGGAGGAGCTCAATAGGTGGCTGGTGGAGGTTAGTGATTGAACGAGGATGAAGCTGACTTTTAGTGGAACCGCATTGAAAAGTCAGCTCTCGAGGCTGCGCCACCGCCGAGGCTGATACCTGACAGCGTCGATCGTCTCGGAACGCACGGCGTCATCTTTTATGACAGTCGTGCGAAATTCTATTATCAGTACTCGGCTTTGGTACTGAACTCGTTTGGACTGCAAGCTGCACTTGAGGTGAGTGTTGGTGGGCGAGCTGGGCTGATGGGTGACAGCAACGACGCAAGACTGATTTGTCCTACTTTTTCAATTTGGTTTACGAGTCGGCGACTGTGAGTCTTGAGCTTTGAGAAGTCGGTGAGGTTTGAGACTGATAGGTTTGAAGAAAGTTTGTCATCTTGTCAGGGAGGGCTTTGCACCCAAAGGCCATCTTAGCTACCTGCCCGACTCCAATTTTGTGCAAACGAGCTATGCGGTGCGTTGGGTTGCGTCTTGGTGTGGATGCTGATGGTGCAGCTACTTTCATTGCTGAAGCTCATTAAACCTGAAGTGAAAGAGTACCACGATCAGGAAGAAACCATCTACAAGCTCGTCTCGTGAGTGTCCCGTACCGGTATTCAGGCATGGCTTACATTCAGTGATATCGCCGATATTCTTGAAGATTGCGCTGTGGACTCAACGCATCAGCCTGCCATTTACGCTGCGTTTATCCGTGAAATCATTCGAAAGACTCGCGAGACACCGAAAGAGAATGGAGCGGGCGGTCATCCTGATCAGCAGGTCGTTGCCATGCCCATGAGTGATCCTCCCGGCGCTCAGTATGATGCGCAGCCTCTTGTGGATCCTTCGGGCATGTGGAATCACCCGGCGTTGAATCACGGTCATTTGGGGATGCCCATGCAGCATGGCAACGCGCCGCATTCGCAATTTGGCTTTGTGCACCATGGTGGAGACATGATGTGAGTTGTTACAGCAAGGAGGACGGAGTTGACTTGTAGGATCTTGCCGTCTGCGGCTGGACCGTCGGTAGCCAATTCGATGCAAAATTCGCCCATTTCGTATCCTCCGTCCTTTGGCACGCCAGGTGGTTGGGGAGAGTTTAATCCTGCGGCGTTCAACGGTCTGGATGGACTTGATGGCTGGGATGGATCGATGCTGATGCCTGTACGTTCTTCCTCGGCGCTAATACAAGCTGACATTTGCAGGGCTTTGGACGTGGTCAAATCACACTTTCAGGAGGACTGCTACATTCTCAATATGGCAGTGGCATCATGTGAGTCTGCACAGTCAAAGGTGAATCACTCGCTGATGATGCAGGACACCTGCTGGAGGACCTACGCCCAGTCAAAGTCGTGCGCAGACGCCTTCGCACCACAGTTTGCACTAGTTTTGCTTTCATATGACCTTGGATCTGCGGATGTATAATCTGTTGTTGCTTTGCTCGATCCTCGGGGCTCCATTGTCGATCTCGATTCTAGCGACGTCACTTTACGGTTCGGATATAGATAGCGCGACTTTCATTTTGGGGAATCTTTTCTTCCATCTACAATGACTTTTATTACAAGAACAATTAGACCTATCTCGCGTTTGGTAGTGCTGCCATCCAGAGCGGCACTCTCGATCAGTGTACCCCGTTTCGCGACGGGTTACGGAGATACCAATCCCGAGCAAGCTAGTGGCAAGGGAACACCTACACCTGCCTCCACTGCTGATCCCAAGCCTAACGGGCAGGGTACAAAGCCAGGAGAGAAGTCTGGTACGACAGACCCAGAGGTTGGCGGTGGCAAGGGTGCTCACGGTGGTGATGTCGATGTAGTCGAGACCAAAAAGGTGGGCGAGAAGGCCAAGCAGGAGGAAGTCCCAGCTGCTGGACCTATCGGTGGATAGGTGAGTCACCTCCACAATGCAGGTTGAGAAAGCTAACGATCTAGAAGGATGTATCGTAATATGGCACAAGAAGAGAGAAAGAAGAAAGGAGCGTAGGCAAGCAGTGAAAGAAAGATGCAAACGATGATGATCGCGATCATGTACAAAGGGGACAGAGACGCTCTACTAGACAATGCGATGCGGCGGGGCGGGCTGATGGCAGGCGGATGGGGGAAGATTCATGCTTTACTGGCCTTGACAAACTCTGTAAACGTTCGGCGAAAGTCTTTAGCAGATTGCGTGCGAAGTTGCGTGACGAATTGGTTTGCAATGTCGGGTGGGCACTGGAGCTGAGGAAGGAGTTGGTTCTGAAGGTAGTTGACGCCTTCTTGGCCTCTAGCAGTGAGGGTTGCACGGAGGAGGGCGGTGATCTCGTGCATGACCTGTCGTCAGCTTTCCGCCAACAGCGGACGCGAACTCACAAGTTGGTAGAGACCGTCCTTCGGCTTGAACTCGGGCTTGCCGGGCACTTCAAAGCACAAAGGCAACAAGCGCTCGTACACAAAGTTCTCGAAACCAGGAAGAGCTTGACCGGCCACAGCACCGCCGTTACCTGTAGCAAGACCATTGGTACCCTTGCCTGACACGATCTGCGCAGACTCGGCAAAGACTGGAGGTGCAGCAGCGGCCTCCGGCGAAGTGCCCCAAACGATGATGGACTTGGCGAGGAAGGCGAACGCCAACTTGCCAGAGATGGGGTCAGAGGCGTCCTGAGCCATGGTCACAAGTGACGACAAGACATTCTCGAACTCGGCCTTGTTGCCTGACGATCAGCTCCGTACGATCTGATAAACTTACGATCTGTGAGGAAGATGCCCTGTAGGCCGGCGTTGATAATCATGGTCAGGAATTGGAGGTAGGCAGTTTGCAAGTTGCGGCGGATAAGAGCGTCATCGGTACCGGTGACCGGCGCTTGCAAGACGGCAAAGACACGAGACAGCAGTGGTAGCAACAGCAGGTCGATCGTGTCAAACGTGTTGGACTGGAGTAAGCAAGGTCAATGTGAATACACTACTCACCTTGAGCTTGTGCGTGACCAAACCAAGGAAAACGAGAAACTCGCCAAGCTCAGACTCTTCGAATTCGCTGACGATACGAATCACGAACTGCGGGGCGAATTCGGCGATGGCAGAGCCAACAGTGCTCACAAACTGCGAGAAAGCAAAGCGAGCCTACTCATCAGCAAAGTGAAGCCACGTTTGAGCACTCACAGCATCCCGGATCACGCGATGACCCTTCATAATCTCAACAATCTGCAACACACCCTCCGTCATCTGCTTGAAAGCAGCCGCATGCGCCGGCTCAGCGGCAGTTGCATCATCCGAAGCAGCCGGGAAACCCTTTGCAAAGTGACCGAGCGCAAGCAAGAGATGATGAATCTGCAAAATGGCGAGCAGATCGCCTGAACCGACTTGCTGGTAGTGGCTCAGGCCAGCCATGATGCTGGCTGTCAAAGGGCTTGCAACGACTTCAAGCATGACTTTCTGTTGCTCGGCCTGTTCTGGCTTTCTGAACCTGGCGATGAGGGTGCCGACGGTTTCGAAGAGGTAGAGCTGGTCGTTGAAAGCGTGCGTGCCGGTTGTTGCTTTGACGAGGAGATCCTCTCCTGGTCCTTCTGGTTCTGGGAGCACAGCAGTCACCGTCAAGAGGTCCTACACGTCAGCGCGTTGACCATTCAAGTCAAACTCACATGCAAGCTTTCGAGCACAGCAGGCACGATCTCAGACTCGATATCGGTCCTGCATTCCCGCACAAACTTGTTGAGCAAGTAGTAGCAGCGACGACGAATGCTTTCGTTGGGGTTATGCACACCACTACCAGTCAGCCACTTCCCTTCTGAGTGCCAACATACCGAGCATCAAGCATAGCCTCCAACATAGGCTTGATCAACTCCTTCTTTGCCCTCCAAAACTCGACATAACGCACAGCAATTTCAAAGAACTGCAAATTCGCTCCAGGATGAGGGTACGACAGTGCCCCAGAAGCCATGGCGCGTGTCAAGAGTTCACCAAGAGGCGTGAGGGGATAGCCATCGACAGGCTGACGGTCCTTGTTACCGTAGTAAATGCCCGAGATTCTCGCGGCGGGGTTGAGCTTTAATTGGGCGGCTTCTTCCGGTGTGAGCTCGACGGGTGTAGGACAGGAGCTATCTGTTGCTGCGCTGTTGATGCTAGCTCGACGAAGACGGTCTTTGTCGCGTGCTGACTGGTTTTCTTGTGGTAGGACGAAGAAGGCTTTGCGCGTGCCGCCAACTATCGACATCAGTCGTGGCTCCTAAAACAAAGAGCACTCACCCTTGGTAACCTCTCCAAAGATGTAGATGAGGTACATAGCCAGCTCTGCCTGCTGCCAAGTCAAAGCACTCGGTCCAGCCGACTGCAAAGCAGCAAAAGCGTTCATCACAACACCAGCGACGACTTCAGTGAAAAGCCCATCATCAACAGTCGCGATCGAGTCAATAAACGACCGGATAGTCTAAAAGTCAGTATCTCCTTTCAGCCAAGTAGGCGCAAAACGTACACCGCGCATCTTCCAGAACAACCCAGCGTCATCAAGATCCGTTTCCGGTCCATCGCTCTCTGCCAGCGCCCATTCTGCGTCTTCGGGCCATTCAAGCTGGGTAATGAGAACCTGCAACAACCTCAACAAAAATTGGCGCTTGTCATCCGGCAGAGGAATCGTAGGTGGTGGAGCAGGAACAACAGCAGCAGCAGTATTCGGCAGAACCGGCTGTTTCTTGTTGTATTTTTTATACTGCTTCATTAGCTCCACTCCGCTATACACGCCGACAAGGGAAAAAACATACCGACTTGAGCAAATCAGAGAGATACGGAAAGACTGAATTAGCAGTCTCGATATGGCGATCCGTCAGGAAGCGAATCAACAACCCCAACGAATCATTCAACATCGACTCCGTCTGAACCCTATTCCCCTCTTCCAACCCACCCTCTCCAAGCAACTTGACGAGCTCAATCCCATATTGACACAACACAGCTCCATAAGCCGGCCTCACGACATCGACATCATCGCCAGCGGCTGAATGCTTCTCAAGAGGGTCGATGAGATCAACGACCCCGATGAATTTCAAGACTTCGATCTTTTCTCGATGGTCTTTGATGCCTTTTGCCATCATTGCTTTGATGACTTGGGAGGCGGCGGTGACGACTGAAGGGACGTCTTGGTGTTGGAGTAGTCTTTGGAGCAGGGCTAGGTTTTCTCTGGTCAATGTAACGCCAATGTCGACCCAAGCTAGCACTGTCAGCACAAAGCATCACTCTGGGTGGAAAACTCACGCGTCCAAGACGCCAAAGCAATGATGGCCCATTCCAGAAACTCGAGCCATTTCCCCCTCTCGCCCGCCTCGATCCTTCCCAAGCCCTGCCCAATAGCCGCAAACAGCGCATTGATGACAGCAACCCCGTCTCCTCTTTCTCGAATTAAATCTCTGACAATACCATCACGCTTGAAACGCTCATCAGACCACGCCCTCGCCGACCGCAGCGTCGCGTCGTGAACCTCCCCGGCAATCTCGTAGATTAGACGGATGCTGAGCAGAGGTGCGTGGAAAGGTGGCGAGGGCGATGCAAGGAGGGAGACGAACGACTTGAGAAATTCGGGTTGTTGAGTCACGTAGGTATGTAGGAATAGATGAGCGAGCGTAAAGGAGAGCTTATTCCGGAAGACTGCAGTGTCAGTATAACTTTAACAAGCACAAGTGCCAACTTACAAGCTTGACCGTCCTCAGCTGACCCCTGCACATATTCCGTATCAACAAACTCCATGAGAGCTGTGTAAACAGCTTGTAGTGTTTCTGGCGTCAGAATGTTGGATCTGAGATGTTGTCAGCTGCACGTCCTTTGAGTGAGCTTACTTGTTAATGAGGACGTCGTCGACGACTTGTTCACAAAAGACTCGAAGATCACTTCCTTGCTTTTGTTTGCCATCTTTGCCTGTGCCACTACCTGAAGCACCTGCTCCTTGGAGATATAGGGATAGACAGTCCTGATTTGAGTCAGCACGGACAGCGAAAGCAGATTGGACAGAGCAGTGACATGAGGTAGAAATGGAGCTTGCTGCTCTACAGCAAGATAAACGAGGTCAACTCTGGTGTGTGCAGACAGCCATGCTTGCTATACCTCTGCAACCGCTCTGATGCTTCACTCACCTGCCATGTCTCCTCGCCGAGCTCCTTGACCTTGACCAAATAAGCCAAAGCCTCCTGCTTGAGCTCTTGCGATACCGAAGGATCAACACTTGCGGCGATACGGACTGCCTCTGGGATCTGGGTAGAATGCGACGCCATGCGACTCTTTGTTGGCAGTCGTGTGCGTCAAAGTCGGGTCGGCACTGGATTTTGACCCTTTTAGGCGCTCTTTTCGCAGAGTGATATGTTTTGAAGAGCACTGATAGTCGTAAGCAGCTAGCGAGAAGAGGTAGACGACTGCCTTTGCTGTTTTTGGGAGTGTTCAAGAAGGTAGACACTAGAGTGGCCAAGATGTTGGTGAAGGTTCAACTTGACACGTTAAGTCTTACCCTCACATTAGCATGCCGCGTTGGAAAGTCTCCACGTCACCACAAACACCGAGGGTATTTGCTCCAGCTCCCTTGTTCTGCTCTCAACCAGCGACTGTAGCTATCTGTACTGCTTGCAGACAGACGGAGTAATCACCATGCTGTCACTCACAAGATCGTTGACAGCAATGACTGTCGCGAGCGTGCTGCTCGTGAGCTCTGTCAGCGCGGGCATGTACCCCGTCGATGGTCCCGTCGTGAATTTGGATGCTAAAGGCTTCAAAAAGGTCATGGCTTCCGAGGTATGTTGCTGAAAGTCATCAGTGATACTGAGCGCTGATTTGCATAGCATGCTAGCGTTCGTCTTCTTTCTTGTATCCCGTGTCAGCTGCTGACAAGCTCGTGAAGATGGTTGCATTCGTTGCCCCGTGGTGAGTGCCAAGGCGTCTCGTGCCTCGCTGACCATCAGGTGCGGGGTGAGCTCTTCAACTGACTGACAACACTGCTGACCCAGTATCAGCACTGCAAAGCCATGACGCCAGAATACACGAAAGCAGCCCAATCACTAGCTCCCTTGATCCCATTCTACGCAATAGACTGCGATGCAAGTTCCAACAAAGCTCTCTGCGCCGGACAAAATATCCAGGGCTTCCCCACCATCAAAGTGAGTCCATTCCTGGTCCCTTGCTGACCGCGCAGGCTTTCCCAAAAGCTTCCAAAGGTCCTGCAAGGGATTATCAAGGCGAACGCAAATCAAAAGCAATGATCAACTACGCAGTCGAGATGATTCCTGACAAGGTCAAGAAGCTTAGAATCGCAGAGGGTCAGGAACCAATGTCTTTGCTCATGGCTGCTCTCGGCGAGGTTCGTCCGTCTCCAACTTAGAGCCAACAGTATCTGACAGAACAGAACCCTAGCATCCCACTCGCTCTTCTTGTCCACCCAGCGGCGCCCTCCGTACCGCTCATGTGGAAAGTCCTAGCATCACGTCTGGGACCCAAGATTAAACTGGCGTACATCAAAGATACCCCCGACAAAAGCGTCATCAAAGCTCTTGGGCTCGCAGAGACGTCTCCAACAGGCAAAGATAACGTTCGGATCGTGACGTGGACAAACGGCGAGATGCTGGCGTACGATGGTCAAATGAAGTTTGATCCGCTACTCAAATTCTTGACGCCCTTGGCAAACGGCGATGTGGGCGCTGCATCATCAGCAGCGACTGCAGAAGCAACACCAGACCCAAGTGTAGCGGCTCAAGACGCAGCTGCTAAGCGTGCGAGATTGCAAGCTAAATGGGATGAAGAGGAGAAGAGGGATGCGAAGAGACGAGCTAAGATGGGGTCTAAAGTTGAGAGTGCACCTGAGGCTGTCGAGGAACCCGAAGCGGTGTCAGTGAAGAGGGAGAGTGGAAAAGAAGCAAAGGAGCCCGAGGTCCCGCAGGCGCCTGAGAATGGAATTGGCCTGTCAGAGACTGAGGTTGAGGAGACGGCTGCGAGTGGAAAAGATGAGCTTTAGAGAGCTATGCTACTGTTTTGAAATGTTTGCTTGTCGCAGTGGTCAATCCGATGCCGTCGGCTTCGGCAGACACCGTATGCCACGTACGTGGACGAGACAGGTCGAGTGAAACAACGTTCATGGCGTTCATGGCGTAGACTACCAATACTTTATGAGCACAAGGCAGATAATGCGTGCGCATGTCGATCTGTTGAATTTTGTAACGATGCAAGTTCAGGCGAAGAGCGAAGTCAAAGCGGTGACATTTACCTGCTGTCGAGCCCAGTTGCAGTACTCGCTGACAGTGGGCGAATAAGCAATGGGTAAGACGATTGTCATCTTGCCCGCCTACACGTGCTTGCATTCTCCATTAGGCCCTGGCAGTTGTGCGCAGCCCTTGAATCAAGATATCGGCAGAACAAGGATTACATTAATCAGTATGAACAATGTAAGTCAAGCTACCTTACAAAAGCAGCAAGTCTCACCCTCTGAAGTGGTCCCTCAACGATCTCTCAACAAACACCCCTCTTCCCTTCAACAGCCGTCTACGCCAGAGATTGGAGCTTGTTTCAAACTTCAAGCGCAAATTGCTCCATGCGCCAAGCACAGGACGCTTCAAGGTGGTTCCTGAGCAGTCAGATTGCACCCGGCGGCTCTCATAACCAGTTACGAGGTCTTCGCTGGTTTCGGAGACTACAAGGAAGCGCAGATGACGCTCTTAAAAAGGGTCAAAGAAGCGAACGCTGCAGCGCACAAGAATAGGGAAGAGTACCTACGGCTTGAGAAAGCTGCAGTGTTCTCTTCTTTGACCCTTTTCAAGAGCATCATCTGCGCTCTCTTGACCAGCGGGGACCTCGTAAGTGGTTGTGAGAACCGGCCGGGTGGAATCTGACTGCTCAGGAACCACCTTGAAGCGTCCTGTGCTTGGCACATGGAGCAATTTGCGCTTGAAGTTTGAAACAAGCTCCAATCTCTGGCGTAGACGGCTATTGAAGGGAAGAGGGGTGTTTGTTGAGAGGTCGTTGAGGGACCACTGCAGAGGGTGAGACTTGCTGCTTTTGTAAGGTAGCTTGACTTACATTGTTCATACTGATTAATGTATTCCTTGTTCTGCCGATATCTTGATTCAAGGGCTGCGCACAACTGCCAGGTGTAAGGTTTCACGGGAGGTGGGCCTTCAAAGGTCGCGGATGGAACGTTTAGGGGAGAAGGAAAAGCCAAAATCGAATAGAATGCATCATCAGATGCGAATGCCTCTCTCTTATACCCCTGCAGTCCTCTTCTCCCTTCTCGTCTCATATGCCTAAGGTCTATTGTGCTGAGCAGGCAACAATAGGAAACAGAAAAAGAAGCAGCGTGGTAATCGTCGCCCAGAGGATCGACACGCCGAAAGTAGCAAACAATGATGTGCCACGTTCGGGTCCGATCGGGTGATCGGGTTCCCTTACACCAGGGCCTCCAACTACGCTCCGACAATGGCGCCTAATGGAGAATGCAGGCACGTGTAGGCGCGCAAGATGACAATCGTCTTACCCAGTACGATGGAAGAACTGGTGGCGACAGTGCGACACCATCCTTTCTACTATCCGCAGGCATGAGGCCCAGTGATGCTGTGTATCAGTTACTCGTCGACTGTTCATTGCTGGATGAGGCAGGTCTTCATATCGAGAAGCTTGAGCAAAAAACAGTGATTGGTGCTGGCTATCGAGAGCGTCACAGGCTGCACCTTCTGGTAAGCGCCCTTCCTTCACGTCCATCAGGCAATTCACCTTCAGGCCTTGTGCATTGCCTGGGAGACTACCAAGTTGTCAGTTCAGTCACTGTTCACTCGTACTGTCAATTGATTCTGCAGCTATAACATAGCACACCACCCTCCAGACAAACTTCACTATGTTTACGATTCTGCTGCAATGGCGGCCCCTCAGGCCATGCGCATCGCTCACAAGGTCATCGAGATGGTAAGCTTGACATCGTCAAAAGCATCACTGATATGAACAGCTTGTAGGTGAAGAAATCGCCTTCTTGCCCCCACTCCTTGATCCTCCAGAGGGCGCTGCAGATCCAGTCAAAGAAATAGAGGTCAATGGTGCGGGTCTGTTCAAAGATTTGCTGTCCGATGTGAGCAGCGACCAATTTGCTGATTCTGATGAACAGCTTCCTGACCTCGCGAAACTCTATCTTATCTCGGAGAAAGCAATCTGCACGTCTCTGCGCTCGGTGGATTGTGATCGTGGCGGGAACGATCGTCCAGGCCCTTGGCGGAATTATTCAGCAATCAAACCTTTTGAGATTGGCCCTGAAGTACAGCCGGTTCCCGACAAGCCTGACTGGATGACCGATGAGGAATACGAGGAGGCGGTGGAGGTATGGCATCGTGAAGCCAAGGAGATCCGCCCGCCTCCTGACTTGACCGATGAGGAATTTGAAGAAAAGCTGGCAGAATGGCGACGCGAAGCCGGGGAGGACGAGGATTACATTCATAAAATGCAGAAGGTGAGGCTCCCAGACACGATTGAGCTTCACTGATGTGTCAGGAAAATGACAAACGCATTTGGATAGAGGACGTCAACGAATGGGTATCGGAAGCCGAAGAGCGACTCCAATATCTGTCAACATACAACAATCACTCTCACCCTTCCACCCTGGAGGTGTCTCACAGTACTTAGCCTCTTGCTGCGCCTCGCTCTCCACAGAAATGTTTCCCGCATTGCCCAAAGACGTGAGTAGCCACTTAAATCTGGCTCTGCCGTGTAGATGTACGACTAGATGTACGACCATGGAACACTGTATCTGAGCGTGAGGAATATATCTTTTTGGGCTCGGTAGACTGTGACGAAGGCCGCGGGCCTTTTGGCAAACCGCTGCGAAACTATCCTCCTGTCAGACATTTCGAAACTGGTCCGCAGGAGTCACCGTCTCCCAGAACCTCTCGAGTGAAGTGATGAGGAGTACGTGACTTCGCAAGTGCCAGCACAATGTCAAAAGAGATCCAACCTTGTTTGCAGCATTGTGCGTCTCCTTTTCAGTCGCCCGTAGTCTGACTTGACACGACTATGTACTATTACTGGCTTATAACCCTCCGCTCTCTCGCCAACCGCGTATTAGCTCCAATTGAAATAGTTTGGAATGTAGGAGACGGAAAGGTTTATCTAAGACAAAAGTCAAGGGATACGGTGACCACTAGCTTTAACCACCTGAAGTCATAAAAGGTAGCTCCTTGTAGCGCCTCTGATGTTATCTCGAATGTGACACTTTCTAATAATCCTCTGGGATGATATCCACCTGCCTGTCCGATGGACGCCCTGAAAGCGCAAATAACAAGCCTTTCGCAGGTCATGCAGATTACACCTTTCGCCACTGATACGTTAGTGGCGGAAATGGATTTTCAATGTTGTGTCGCTGTTGTATTTGTGTGGGAAACCTCAAAAGAGGTCGGCTGGTTGATAGTAGCGCAATCGGTTGTGTTGAGATAGCTGTCTCGGAGATTTCCTCAATGGGGCGTGACAATGGACTCAGCAAATTCAACGTGGTGGTCACCATATTCCTTCCCTAACCTCACGGTTCTGACAATTTATTTGCGCCGCTACTAGGGTTTCAAGCTCCTCAGCAGCTCTCATGCAACTTGCAAGCCTGTGGCGACAACATTCCCTCCATCATCCATCATCCATCATGCGTTTGGTCGATAGTACCTACCGCGTACTCAACGAAGTTGATCTTCTCGATCACACAGGCATACATACCGATAGACTTCAGAAGCAAATTGTCATCGGTCGCGGGTATTTAGAGAGCAGACGCTTACACCTATTGGTCAGCACCCTCCACGCACCAGTAACTGACCTTCAGGCTAGTTGTGTCGCCTGGGAGACCACCAAGTAGTACGTGTTATTCAGCTCACCCCGTGCGGTCAATTGATTCTGTAGCTATAATAAAGCGCACCACCCGCAAGACGATTTGCATTATGTTTACGATTCCGTCGCGGCCGCGGCCCCTCAGGCCATGCGCATCTTCCACAAACTCCTCGAGCTGGTCAGTACGACGTTCTGAGAGAGCAGCATCACTGAAGTGACCAGCTTATAGGCGATGAACTTGTCTTCCTTCCCGACCTCCATGACCCTCCAAAGGACGCTCCAGGATCAACCCGAGGCATAGCAGTGAATGAATTTCGAGGTGCAGGTTTGTTTCCAGATTTTAAAGACAAGGTGAGCAGTAACCGAATGTGCCGAGTCTCACGTACAGCTATACGACCTTGGTACACTGTATCTGACTGTAAGGAAAAAAAATTATACGTCTCTGCGCTCGGTGGATTGTGATGACGGCTATGAGTCGCCTCTGCACAACCCATGGCGGAAATATGATAGTTTTCCCATGTTTGAGACCCGCCCGCAAACGCCAGAGGACTTACCTTCGCCCCCCGAGATGACCGATGAGGAGTTGGAAGAGGAATTGGCTCGACTGGACCACGGAGCAGGTGATGTGGAGGATTATGTTTCCCTGATGCAACAGGTTAGTCTTATAAGATTGATGCAGCTTTCACTGACATGTTAGGAAAATGATCGGCGCATGTGGCAGGAGCGCCTGGATACATGGGTGTCGACAGCCACAGCTCGGCTCGAGCTTGTTCAGTCTCTACCCACCCAATCGATCCCCACAAAGCGCGACCGACACGGGCCTTTCTCCGTTTCAGAGACTTCTATCGAGAGTGTCAGACTCGCGGAGAAGGAAACGCTGGTTGACATTGAAGCTGACCCTGAGGAGAAGGACGAGACGGTCAGCAAGGAAGAGCAGCCGCAAGAAACGAAGAAGGCGACCGGCTGAATCGCGCGGTCGTAAGGTCTGTCAGTAAAGTGTGGACCTTTTCCTCTATGACGATGTTACGAGTTCTGCATTCATCTCTTGGCTTGGAGGGCGTAGATGCGTAACCAGATCGGCATTCTTCTCCATCGCCTGGCGACCGGAATACTATCGGCTCAACATAAAATGCAGAAGGTGAGGCTCCCAGACACGATTGAGCTTTGCTGATGTGTCAGGAAAATGACAAACGCATTTGGATAGAGGACGTCAACGAATGGGTTTCGGAAGCCGAAGAGCGACTCCAATCTCTGTCAACATACAACATTCACTCTCACCCTTCCACCCTGGAGGTGTCTCACATTACTTATCCTCTTGCTGCTCCTCGCTCTCCGCAGAAATGTCTCCAGCATTGCCCAAAGACGTGAGTAGCCTCCTAAATCTGGCTCTACCGTATAGATGTACGACCATGAAACACTGTATCTGAGCGTTCCGGTTCTATTCACAGCCTAACATCATCGCGGGTCAAATACCGCGTGTGACTAGCTATAATAGGCTCCCAAGGAGCTGGTGGCAATACGATACTGCCCCATTTTCTACCAATAGCCATGCGTCTCGACGATAATGTCTACCATCTGCTTCAGGGCTGGGAAGTTCTCGAGCAGGATGGGATCCACACTGAGAAGCTTGACAAAAGTACGGTCGCTGGCACCGGTTATCTGGAGAGTAATAGATTATACCTTTTGGTAGGTGAACTCTTGCGTCGCAATCAATTGACATTTAGGCCATGTGTGTCGCCTGGGAGACTGTCAAGATGTATGTGCATGCTTGTCTTACGTTATGATGACAATTGATCTCCAAGTTATAACACTGCACACCATCCTCAAGAAGGCTCTCACTATATCTACRAGTCCGTCGCAGACGCGGCCCCTCAGGCTATGCGCATCGCTCATAAAGTCATTGAGCTGGTGTGTTTGTAGCTGTTGAGAGTATTGCTGAGATAAGTAGCTTGTTGACAAAGAACTCCCCTTCCTTCCTGAACTTCGTAAACCTGTAGAGGGCGCTCCGACAGTTAAAGACGAAGAGTTCGTTGTCAAAGGCGCAAAGATGTTCGGCGATTTGGCAGACAAGGTGAGCTGCTGCTAGGATCTCCCAATATCTGACGCAAAGCTACACGACATTGGGACGCTCTACCTGACAGTGAGGAAAGCGATCTACACGTCCTTTCGTTCGGTGGATTGTGATGAGGGCAATGAGTCCCCTCCATACATTCCGTGGCGGAAATACGCCGCGTTTCCTGCCTTCGAAACCGGTCCGGAACCGCCGGTAGATGATCCACAAGCCCCCAATTTGGATGATGACCAGTACCAGGAGGCGCTGGCGGAACAGCGCCGCGATGCTCAGGATGTTGACTGCGTATATCTCATGCAGCAGGTAAGGCTCCGGTGAATACGGTTGAGCTTTCGCTGATGTGCCAAGGAGAATGATCAGCGCATTGCGAAGAAGCGCTTGGAGGAATGGATTTCAGCAGCCAAAGCACGGATCGCGTCTCTTCCGACCCAAGACGTGTCCTCTTCCGCATCCACCCTCGCAGTCTCCCGCCTCGTTCCTCATCCCGACCCGACTCAGTCTCCGACACCATCCGACAAGTMAATTCCAAAGAAGCGCAAACATCACGAGTCTTCCTCTAACTCAGAGACTTCCATCGAGACTGTGAGCGAGACCGCACACACGGCAAAGCAAGCTGCTTTGGGCGTGCTTGAGTCGAGAGCTTCCACCGAAACCGTCAGCGAGTTCGCAGAATCGGCGGACAGTTTTCCACAGCCAGCACGTAAGGGGCACTCTCTTGTGACGGTCGATGAAGAATCACGGGCTGGAGACACACTGGGCACGAACGCCAACGAAGGCGGCCTGCGGTGATGGAGAAGACGGTAAGCGTGGTAGCTTGGCCTGCGGAGGATGCGGGGGAGGTACGACCTGGCTTTCATAAAGCCCGGCTTGCGGAGAAGGGAACGGCGGCTAGCAAGGTAGAAGGACCGGTGAAGAAGATGGTCGGTAGAGAGCTGCGGTCGGAGGAGAAGTAGAAGGCGCCGTGTTATGTCTTGATCATTCCTTAATGACGATGTTACGAGTTATTCATTCATCTCTTGGCTTGGAGGGCGAAGATGCGTCTGGGTCGCCTTGATGTGGGCAAGGCAAGCGGTCTTGTCCTCGAAGACACTCGGAAAATTCTAGTATTTAGAAAGGCCCGCTCGCCCTTATTGTTGCATGCATCGTAAAGCACGTGCTGAAGTAGCTGCAGCTGCTGCTGCAGGCCATGGTGCGTGCACGCACATATGCATGCGACGACACCTGCATGCACACGACGCTCACAACGACAATGCGTCTCTCCGACTCTATCTATCAGATGCTGAATAACTGCCGGCCTCTCGACGAAAATGAAATGCACACATAACTACTTAATGAGGAGATGGTGATTGATGCCGGCTATATGAAGCATGACCTTTTGGGAAGTAGCCCCCCTTGTGCGCCAGTCAGTTGACCTCGGAGCTGATTGCGTTGCCTGGAATACTGCAAAGTAGTGCGTGCTGCCTGTTTTACCTCCTTCATCGGCTAAGCTTGCAGCTACAACAAAGCACACCACCCTTTTAAAACCGGCAAGCACTTTAAGAATGAATCCGCCGCAGTCGCGGGACCTCAGGCAATGTACATTGCTCACGAGGTCATTGAGCTGGTCTGTTGAATCATCGCACGTTGTGTCTCACTGGATTTTCAGCTTGCTGGCAAGCCATTGGCCTCGTTGCCCGACCATCTGGTCCTCCAGACAACGCCCCACTGTTAATCACAAAGCTAGATGGACATGGTGCTGTTCTGTTTGCAGACTTGGCAGACAACGTGAGTGGCTCCTTCGGATGTGAATACTAATTCGCACAGCTGCACAATACCGGATCACTGTATCTGAAGGTGAGAAGAGTGATTCACAGACCTCTGCAGGGGACGATTGGGATGAAGACGACCAGTCTGGCAATCACTGGCGGGAGTATGCTGCATTCCGGCCTTTCGAGATCGGGCCTCAACGGCCGGAAGTCGTTTGCATGCCTCCCGACATGAACGATGAGCAGTACGAGGCGGCCGTTGAGGAGACGCGGCGCGAGTTTAAAGAAGTTGAGGATTTCCTCGTCAAGATACAGAAGGTCAGTCCCCGGCAGGGACGAAAATGCCGTGACTAACGAGTGCAGGAAAGTGAAAAACGCAATTAGAAGGAGCGCCTGGAGGAATGGGTTCCCGCTGCTAAAGCTCGAATGGTGTCGCTTCCGACAACCCACACATCCTCTTCCGCTTCCACATCGAAGCCTCTCGCATAGCCACTCGCCTTGATGCGCCTCACTTTCCGACACCACCCGGCAAGTCGATCCCGAAGAAGCGCGACCTGAACGGATCTCCTTCTGATCAAGAGACTTACATCAAGATTGAGCTCGAGGCGGTGCTCGAGGCGGTGCCGGTCAGCAGGGAGAGTGGAAAGGCAGCGAAGGAGTTGTAAGTTCCGCAGGCGCCTGAAGATGGGTCTGCGGCGCCAGAAGTTGAAACGACGGCGCGCGAGAAAGATGAGCTTTAGGAAGTCACGCTGATCGTTTCGAGCTGTCGGGCGGGTCTCGGTTTTGTATGACTCCATGCATGTGAGAAGTACTTTCAAACGAACCAACACATTCCGCTACCCAGTCAGTACCGCTCGCTGCACGGAGAAGACTAAACGGCAAGGCCGAGGGCATCTAACACATGCCCTTCTGTCTCAGTGCTTCCCTTGGCATGTTGTATGCAGCTCATGAGGATGGCGTTGACGCCGCACTTGGCCTCATAACTGTAGCTTTGTCAGGTCGAAGACAAAATGTAAAGTCAGATATCTGGAGCGCAATTCCTGGAGCGCCGCGCCTACTCACTCGCGAGTGAGTAGGCGTTCAGTTAGGCGTGTAGGTAGGGGTGTAGGTAGGCGCGCCAAGTGGTTGGGGTCATAGCTTTAGCTTGCTTTCGAGGTACGCTCTTGCATCAACAATATGGCAAGTTACGATACCGTGAAAGACAGCACAACTGACCCTGCAGGATTGGAACTTGGATAACCTTGCCAATAAGGCAGAGCTTCCCGCCGACAGTGATCTTCATGAAAACTTGACCCGAATTCCTCCTTGGAAACGGTGGTTCCTTGAATCGTGCATTACCGGCGACTTCGAAGTGGTCCAGGACCAATCCAGCTCCACGCGACCGGTTCGCGAGTCCATGTACGGGTTGGTGGGTAGTTTCTTCAACAAGAAGGCAGCCATGAAGAAATTGGCCAAAGTCAAGGTCGTCAACCAGCTCGCAGCGGACGAGAAAGCAGCGTATCTGAAAGCTGAGAAAGCCGCGAGGAAGGCTGGTTGTCGTTTGAAGACAAAGAGGCCACCAATGAGGCAAAACCTCATAGCCAGGACAGGTTACGTCGATCTCAAAGTCGGAGGTTTGGAGTTGTTGGCGAGAGCAACGGAAGGCTTGTCGTGCTTCCGTGACGATGAAGGGAGTGATGATGCAGCGACGACTCGTGCTCGAATGAGGATGGAGACGAGTCTGGAAGCTGCTCAAGGTATGCACGAAAAGTGGGGACCAATCGGGGAGGATGCTGTCGGAGGGATGATTGAGACAGCCCTCGGAATGGTTCACTGCACTCTGCAGTTCGCCGCGGAAGGACCGAGCGGCCGAGAGATGCAACGCTGTGAGTGGATTAAAAAGGTCGAGGGTGAGAAAGCAGATGCGTACAAGTGAGTCCTCTCCCGAAGTGATAACTGCATGGCGCAAGGGGCTGACACCGCAGGTCTGATTGGTATATCCTCCGTGATGCCAAGGATATTGAGGCTGCTGAGGGTTGGCCTGCTCGTCTGTGTGCAGTTGCGGAGTGTTCAGTGGAGGCGAAGGCGCATGGCCTGGTTCCTGTCGAAGAAATCAAGTTGGTGTTGCAATCGATCATTGATCGTGAGAAGCTGCGAAGAGCTGAGAAACGGGCGGGAAGAACAGTGCCGGAAAAGCAAGGTCTGCGCATCGCGTCGGATGGCTTCGTAAGTCCATTGCTTCATCATTGGTCCTTCGACTAACCTTTCGAGTCATATTGGGTTGAGCTTAGAGTACCCGTCCCCGACGTCACTCGCGGCACCCTTGACATGCTGTGCCAGAGTATTCGGTACACAACCAACATCAGCAACTGCCGCACCAAAGTCCAAGGGATGATTGTTGATGCAAAGAACTACTGGATTGTGGAGGTGGATTGGAGGGTGAAGAGGGGAGAAGTCGATGAGGACGACGAGATGCGGCCTCCGACGGTAGTCTTGAGCCAAGCGATCAGCTGCAGATCGCCCATTTGCGGTCTCAACCATGTACTTACAGCTTGGCTTGGTCAGGGAGGTTTAGATGGGTTGCCTGTGAGGGACCGTAGAGTGAGTGCATACAACACCCTCCGACGAACTAAGCTGATCAAGCAGAGGCCCGAGCACTAGATTGCGGCGGATGTGCTTGTGGTTTTGATGTTGTTCATAGCTTTGAGTGTCATACAAATGTTTTCTTTTCAGAACATCGATAGCAAGTGACGATTGGCCGCGGGTGGCCTCCGCAAGCCGCAAGCCGCAGCTTGATACTTCCGAAAGATCGCGGAGATGACACCGAAGCTGATTGAGACAATCTAGAGTAGTGTATAGAGTACAGCTACAGACGCGCATGCTATAGTAACGTCTAGCGATAGACGTACGTTCTGCTCGGCTTGCCTTGCTCAGCGCTTGGGGGTCTAATTATATCAACCCTGCCGCTGCGTCGCGACCAGCTCTCTCTGATCGCCATCAGGGAGCTTCGGTTTGCCACTCCTGTCATTTGGGCAAGTTTTGTGGTTCAAACCCATAGGCCGTTGCCTTGACGAGCTCCACATGAGACTGGATGACCTCATGTATATAGTATACATCTCGATGATGGGCCTGCTCAGCTCGTGATAGCGACTGCTCTGCATCAAGTACTCTTCACCCTATGACGTGTAGTCTTAAACCCCACGGAATTCGGCAATTCCTCTGCATAGTGGGGTTTAAGTCGGTTCCCAAGGTGGTGGCAATACGATACTCCTCCATTTTCTACCAACAGCCATGCGTCTCGACGATAATGTCTACGATCTGCTTCAGGACTGGGAAATTCTCGAGCAGGATGGGATCCACACTGAGAAGCTTGAAAAAAGTACGATTTCTGGCACCGGTGATCTGGAGAGTGATAGATTATACTATTTGGTAGGTGAACTCTTGCGTCGCAATCAATTGACATTTAGGCCATGTGTGTCGCCTGGGAGACTGTCAAGATGTATGTGCATGCTTGTCTTACGTTATGATGACAATTGATCTCCAAGTTATAACACTGCACACCATCCTCAAGAAGGCTCTCACTATATCTACRAGTCCGTCGCAGACGCGGCCCCTCAGGCTATGCGTATCGCTCATAAAGTCATTGAGCTGGTGTGTTTGTAGCTGTTGAGAGTATTGCTGAGATAAGTAGCTTGTTGACAAAGAACTCCCCTTCCTTCCTGAACTTCGTAAACCTGTAGAGGGCGCTCCGACAGTTAAAGACGAAGAGTTCGTTGTCAAAGGCGCAAAGATGTTCGGCGATTTGGCAGACAAGGTGAGCTGCTGCTAGGATCTCCCAATATCTGACGCAAAGCTACACGACATTGGGACGCTCTACCTGACAGTGAGGAAAGCGATCTACACGTCCTTTCGTTCGGTGGATTGTGATGAGGGCAATGAGTCCCCTCCATACATTCCGTGGCGGAAATACGCCGCGTTTCCTGCCTTCGAAACCGGTCCGGAACCGCCGGTAGATGATCCACAAGCCCCCAATTTGGATGATGACCAGTACCAGGAGGCGCTGGCGGAACAGCGCCGCGATGCTCAGGATGTTGACTACGTATATCTCATGCAGCAGGTAAGGCTCCGGTGAATATGGTTGAGCTTTCGCTGATGTGCCAAGGAGAATGATCAGCGCATTGCGAAGAAGCGCTTGGAGGAATGGATTTCAGCAGCCAAAGCACGGATCGCGTCTCTTCCGACCCAAGACGTGTCCTCTTCCGCATCCACCCTCGCAGTCTCCCGCCTCGTTCCTCATCCCGACCCGACTCAGTCTCCGACACCATCCGACAAGTMAATTCCAAAGAAGCGCAAACATCACGAGTCTTCCTCTGACTCAGAGACTTCCATCGAGACTGTGAGCGAGACCGCACACACGGCAAAGCAAGCTGCTTTGGGCGTGCTTGAGTCGAGAGCTTCCACCGAAACCGTCAGCGAGTTCGCAGGGTCGGCAGACAGTTCTCGACAGCCAACGCGTGTGGGGCACTCTCTTGCGACGGTCGATGAAGAGTTACGGGCTGGAGAGACGGTGGGCACGGTCGCCGACGAAAGTTGGCCTGCGGTGAAGGAGGAGAGGGTCAGCGTGGTAGATTGGCCTGCTGAGAAGGTCCGACCTGGGCCTGAGAAAGCCGGGCTTGCCAAGAAGGGAAAGGCGACCCGCAAGGGCAAGGTAGAAGGATCGGAGAAGGAGATGGCGGGCAGAGAGCCGCGGTCGGAGGAGAAGTAGAAGGCGTGTTCTGTCTTGTTGATCTTTCCCTAATGACGATGTTACGATGTTCTCCACGTTTTTGCTGCAGCGCGAATATGTATTTAAGCTCTCCAGATGAGATCACAGTATCGCTTGACAGAATGGAGACTAACGAAATTACGAATTTCGGCTTCAGGGTCGACCACCATGAGCAAAAAGGATGCTGCCTATAGATAGTCAGCTCAAGCGCGACCAGAACACCACTTCCAGAAAGGGGATTTACCATGGGATTGCTGGTCATTGCGAGTATTAATGAAGGGAAAAAAGCGCCGGCGGCTTGTACCTTTGAGACCTTTTGTTCATATCTTTGACATTTCAGAGTCAAACAAAGTGGAGAAGCAAGACATTGACTTGCATAGCGTATAGCTGGAAAAGTCAAGGCCTTCACCTTTTTGATTTCACCAGTCTCTTTTGAGTCCTAGAGTGTCAGTACATCGGGACGAGACTTCTAGCGGGGCTCACCAGCTGACAGCTTTGATCCGCTCGGACTGCTGCCTGTGACGTCCTTGCCACCAACAGAAGTCAAGGATGTCGAAGACGCCGAGTGATTCAGGGTTCGAAGGCGACTTTGTTTGCCGGCCATAGGCTCAAGCTTATGGTATGAGCTCAACCGCGCTGCGAGTCACGTACCCTCTTCTTGATTTCTTTCAAAGCTTTCGTCACTGGTCGCCACTCTACAACGCCCTGCTTCAGCTCGCTGAGCTCGTCAGAGAAGAGATCCTTCACCGCAGGAGCATCGGTTAAAGCTCTGAGAATCCAGGGGAGTTCGAAATCGTTCTTGGCGTCCCGAGCGGTGAAAGACTCGACTTCTAGAGGTGGCAATGGCGAACGAGCCGAACCTGAGTTGAAGAGGTAGGCCACAGCCATGTCATAGCATACTGGCGATTCGTATGGTGTCGAATGACCGATGCCTAGAAGTCAGCCACACCACAGGCTATTACACATACCTGTCAGTCCTCCAGCCGTCGCCTCACTCAGATGGCTGATCAGCCCTTCGTCGTCAATGCATGCGTTGCGGAGCATGAAAGCAAAGGCAATAAGCTTGGTCATGAAGTCAGACGTGAAGTAAGAAGCACCGTCCACGTAAAGGGCCCTAAGCAAAAGAGGATGTGTTGCTGTCGAGAAGCTGGAGGAATAGATAGGGACCTGACGTCAGTCATGTAGTGCACTATGACTAGGACGCACAACTTGGTCGTTAAGCGAAGACAAAAGCAGCACTTTGACCTCGTTGTCCAAAATCATCGCCAACGCCTTGTGATACGCCTGGCTCACGGATGAGAGCGTGTCTTGAAACTCGAAAAGTTCTCTGCATGATAAGCAACCTATCCAACTCCATGACTCACCTAGCAGCGTTGTTCTCAAACCACTGCAAGTATGGCTGAATGACATTGGAAGAGTTGAGTGAGTAGAAAGGTCCGAGATGTACCTTCGTGATGTCAGCAGAGCATTTAGCCGCAGTATGCTGACCCCACACATAGCCAGAAGTGCCACTCTTTGCCTGCCGTCACCTTCTTCCAGACCAAGACCAGCCTTGGCTTGACGCGGATCAGGGGGCATAATCCCAACAGGACCGAATGCCCAATCGCAGCGCGCCACGGCGTCGGCATTGTTCGCAGTCCTGATGTGCCCTTGAGCGATGAGGCGCGAGATGAGGTGGGTAGTGACGATACAGCCTTGTGAGTGCGCTGCAAAGAAGATGGCGTCTGCACGCCGAGTGTCGTTGATGTAGCTAGGACTCGACAAGTATGCCTTGTATAGCCTTGATTGTCAGCGACCATAACATTACTGTTGACGTACCTGTCCACTCGGCTCTCGATAGTCCCTTCGCCTTCAAGTGGGATGATTGTCAGACGTATGTCGGTCACGCCGCGCTCAGCCAGGAAAGAACGGACAGCTTGTGCCATCATGTTGGCAAACTTGGTGCTTGTTCCAGTTGGCTCGCCAATAAGTCTGGTATCGTTAGCTAGCAAGACTGCAGGAGTACTTACGAATTCAGCATCTTTGCTGGAAACCTAATCGTCAGCCATCGAGCTAGGTGAATTTACATACCATCCATGTACACCAAACACGACCACTCGCTTGACCTTCCGCCAGCTTTCCTTGCCCGGCTCTTCCCGCAACGGCCGAGGAAGATCACCACCGACATCTCGACCTTCCTTCTTGCCGCGCGTCTCCTTCTCATCCATAACATTGACTTGCTGAGCTTCAAGCGCGCCGCCATAAACATAGCTCGATGCAGTACCCCACGCCTTCCATGCAATGCCAGCCGCGCTCGCAGTCAGACCGCCTGGGGGTGAGCTCGCTGTCACTTGAGGTGCATGATCGACGGGTGGCAAAGACCGTGGAGGTCTATTGAAGGTCGTGTCGAACGTCGGCACCATAAAGTTGGGCTGCGTCACAGGACCCGGTACCGAGGTGTAAGCACCAGTAGCGCACGTCTTTGTCGAGGGATCATCATGCGCCGTCCCATTACCAGCCTGCGACGAGGTTTTAGACGTGATAGAAAGCCGCTTCTTGCGAGGGTCTACTTTAGTTTGAGCAGGAGCGGGAACTGAAGCTGGTGGATGCAACGCGGCGGGAAAGTCGGCATCATTGGATAGATCCATGACTTCCTCGGTTGCATTGGAGCTTGATCGACCTTTCTTGGAGCTTGACACGCTCGGGCCATTGCTGATTGTCTTTTGAGCCGCGCGTAGAGTGAGGTAGGTCAGCCATGTTGTAGCTGGTTGAGGTTGAGGTTGAATTGAATTCTTTGTAGGTGAAGTCCCGGAGGCCACATACCTCTCAGCAGGCTGAGCCGACAAGTCAGGCGCTTGCGGTGGAGAAGCTGGAGCCTCTGGCACGGGCAGCGCCGGTAATGTCACCTCAGATACTGGCGCTTGCTCAACAGCAGGATCAACTCTCACCTCCGGCGAATCGACAGATGGAACCTTCTTGGACCGAACAGAACCAGGTCTAGACGAGCTGCCTTCGTTGATCTGAGGCACCACCAGCGAATAGATGTAGCCTCCCCACCTATTGCTTGACTTGACAGACGAGCTGAACTCTGGCTCTTGACTCGTTTCGTCTGCTTTCTTGTCGGCGACTTCTGCGCTATTGGTATCCGTAGTGACGGGCTCGGAATTGACAGGCGCAGCAATGGTCGTACTGGGCTCTGGACCAAGCGCTGACGTAGCGATAGGGACAGCAGTGGGCTCCACTACATTAATCTCCGTCTCCACTTGCGTGTCTGCCTCTGCCTCTGCCTTGTCCACTGGCGCAGCTTCCGCCACAGACACCGCCTCTACACCTTGAGGCACTGATGCCTCCTTCATCTTGTCCTCCTTGTCAACCTTGCTCGGCGGCGCGCCAGGGAAGCCGAGATAGTTGTACCACCGAGAGCCACCCGTAGCAGTCGTTGATGCCACCTCTTGAGGACGTTTGGTGGACTGAGACAGCTGTTGATTGCTTGATGAGCTTTGCTGACGTGGCTTGGTATCGACCGCGGCTGGACTGGAAGCTCGTGCTGGTGGTTCTGCGGCTTCGATGCTTGAAATAGGCGAAACAATGGCGGCATCTGATGTGGGAGGTGGCACCGGTTTGCTCTCCAGCAGCTGGGTTGTGACAGCTACTTCGCTGGCAGCCACTGACGCCGCCGGAATCGGCTCGATAGTTGTCGCGTTGAGTCCCTCCATATCAACGATCAATGGCGGCATCGTTGACTCGCCGCCTTTGATCACATGCTTGCCTCTGGACCACCAGGACTTTGTCTCTGCCTGCAACGGCGGTGTAGCTTCAGTTGCCTCTGGTGGAGATGTCGAAGCTGCAGATGGCACCACAGCAGCTTCGAGGAGAGTGTCGGGTGGCTTGGCCTCGGTGGCGGGTATAGGTGTCGGTGCTTCAGGAAGAGGAGGTGGCGACTCGAACGTCGATGGATCTGCGACGCTCGCTTTCGGGAATGTAGAAGTCTGGTTCCACCTCTGCCAGGTCATTGATTTCTTCGGATTGACCTGATTTCCTCTGCCCGTCTCCTTGTCTTTACCTTTGCCCTTGACATCCAGCTGCAGCGGCTCATCTCTCAGAACCTCTAGCCACTCTGTCGGTGACGACAATGCAGGGAGTCTCGATGGACCCGCTTCAGGCTCTTCTTCCGCCACAACCTCTTCAGAAACCTGCCTCCCAACATTCCGCAGCGTCTGAATAGTAGCGCTACTAGATCTTCGACTTCTCAAACCCATCCTCTCGCCTCCTGCATCACGATCTAGCTGTCTCAGCAACGCCTCTTCGCTCGAGCCACCTAGTAAGGCTGGAGAAGAAGTCGCAGATGCTGAATGTGTATGCAAGTCGGAAATTGTAGGTGGCAGAGGTGTGGAGGACTGGCTGAAAAGGTGGTTGAGCCGGGAAGAGGGGTTGGAACGGGACGTGGAAGAGCGGCGGTACGTTGACGATGTTGAGCGTGTGGATTTGGCGGGTGATGGAGAATCGGATGGAGGTTTGAGCTTTGACATGATGCTCGTGTTGAGCTAGTTTGCTGAATACCGGATCATGAGAGGTCGTTGTCGTTGTCGCTGCTCAAGCTTTGCTGCAGCAGCTAGACGCTCGGCGCGGAGGTCGTCACGTCACCGGGTGGCGAGAACGGCACAAAGGGAAACGCATTGCTGGATCAATGGTCTAACTGATGTTCATTTGTTATACGCATGTCCGAACTTTTCGTCTGCAGCTGCGAGACACTCAATTCGCTCGTTGTATCCTTTACTTATACCGCAGGAACATAGGAACAAACTCAGTCATTGGATGTTGATTCGTCACCAAGATCACGCTCCATTATTCACCAGTGCTCCTCCTTTAATCGCCGTCACTCGAGACGTATGAACGTGAAAGGAATAACTATTTCAGCAACACGGTCTCTAGCGGACTTGGAAATACTCGAGAATTCGCGTGCCATAAGAAGGGCACTGGATGCGTCCCATTAAAATCATCCAACATGAGCATCAACAGCTTCAATCGCAGATATACTTTCTTTGGCCCAGATAACAAAGTGAGTACAGAATTGTTTCAGATCAGTCTTCTGACAGTATAGGCCAGTGAGAAGGCTGCTAAACTGGTCGCGGCAACGATGGCGGAGCTCGGAAGTAAATCATTTCCAAGTCGTCGTGGCTGACTTTGCAGAATCCGTCAGCTACCATAGCTACGCGAAGGACCCTAACAGCCCCAGTATTAACCAGCGGAACGGGCAGCCTCCTTCGACGGACGCACAATCATGGGGAAGTCGAACTGTGCAAGCTAAGGAAGATATTCCAGACTTCTATGAGACTCTGCGGTTTTGTCCAACGTTGATCGCATGGGAAACGGATTACGACCGCGTGAGTTTCGACGGTTTCGAGTCTTGAGTCACCTTGACGCTGACGCATATGAAGGATGAGTGCATGACGGGCACGCTCTCACTTGATGGTGTGAACGCCGATGGCATCAAAGATTTCGTTCAGGGTCAAGAGACTCCTTCATGATTTGGCCAAGGGTTCGACAGCGTTGAGAAATCTACCATATTGCAGTTGATACAGTGCATGAATCAAATATTGAGATGAAACAGGTCGCGATACTGAAAGCTGGGCAAGGTGACACAACTATGAACGAAAGATATCTTCTTGCTTCGATGAAGACGGCGACTCGGGCATCAAGCAATGCCATGCCATCTACGAAAACCTATGAACAAAAACCATCCCAGAAAACCACCCCCGGCCCGCCAGCCAGCCACTCTCTAAAACAAACGAGCGACTAGCCCATCACCCGCTATCGCTTAAAGGCGCTCACCCGTCCCGATAGTAACGACCTTGAAGCCGATAGCTTGCAAAGCCTTACGATCAAGGATCAAACGACCGTCAAAGACAAAGGCAGGACGAGACATGTGCTTGTAGACAGCTTGCCAGTCGAGCGTCTTGAACTCGTCCCACTCTGTAGCGATGACGACGGCTTCGGCGCCCTTGCAGGCTTCGATGGCTGATTCGGCGAATGTGATCTGGCTCTCGACTGTTTTGTTAGTCTTCCTGTCTACAAAAAGATGAAGATGAAGACTCACTTTTGTCGGCGGGCTTGGCTCCGTAATCAGTCAAGTCGAGCATCATTTGAGCCTTCTTGACTTCGGGGTCGTAAATCGAGACGCGAGCGCGCTCAGACAAGAAGTGGTTGATGAGCGAGATGGAAGCACTCTCGCGAGCTTTGATTAGCAATGCCACTTGCCCATAACTCACTGTCTCCAGTGTCCTTCTTGAACGCAAAGCCAAGAACAGCAATCTTCTTGCCAGTGATAGTGTTGAACAAAGTGTCAACGACCTTGCGAGCAAAGCGGTCCTTTTGGTGCTCGTTCATCTCAACGACAGCCAACCAGTACTTTGCAACCTGAGGCAAGTGAAGCGACTCGGAGAGGTAGACCAAGTTGAGGATATCCTTCTGGAAGCACGAGCCACCGAAACCGACAGACGCCTTGAGAAACTTTGGGCCGACACGCGAGTCCTTGCCGACGGCGTAAGCGACTTCGTCAATGTTGGCGCCGGTAGCCTCGCAGATGGCCGAGAGGGCGTTGATGGAAGAAATGCGTTGAGCGAGCATGGCGTTGGCAGCGAGCTTGGAGAGCTCGGAAGACCAAAGACCGACAGTGAGGATGCGGTCCTTGGGGACCCAGTTGGCGTAAACGCCAGCGAGCGACTCGCAAGCAGAAAGACCCTCGTCGGTCTGGAGGGAACCAATCAAGACACGGTCAGGGGCGAACAGGTCATCGATGGCGGTACCCTCGGCGAGGAACTCGGGGTTGGAGAGAATGTCAAAGTGGCATCCGGGCTTGGAGTTGGCCTCGAGGATGGTGCGCATCGACTCGGCTGTGCGGCAAGGGACGGTCGACTTTTCGACGACAATCTTAGAAGAGGTCGAAACTTCGGCGATCCGACGAGTGGCAAGCTCGACGTAGCTGAAGTCAGTGAGGTTGGAAGAGATGACTTACTTGAGGTCGGCGGCGAAACCAGCGCCGAGACCAGACTTCTTGGTGGGGGTGTTGACGGAAACAAAGATGAGGCTGTGAGTCAGCACGTGTGAATCGAGTTATTGCTGCAAGTGCAGAAGAAGTCGCCTTTACCTGGCGCCCTTTTATGCACATGATTCAGCAAACCCTGAATACTCACTCGGCCTCGGCGATTCCCTTGTCGACATCGGTCGAGAAGAAGAGGTTGCGTCCACGAGCAGACTTGACAACGTCATCAAGTCCAGGCTCGTAGATAGGAAGCTCATCAGAGTTCCATGCGTCGACACGGGCTTGGTTGAGGTCGACAATGGTGACGATGATGTGAGGGCTGACGGAGGGGTTAGCCTTCTTTCGACTGATCGCTGCGATCGCTCGTGGCGATGGGCAAGGACTCACCACTTGGCGGCGCTGTAGAAAGGATGTGGTTAGTAGGAGGATGCGAGAGGTGCGTGGGAAAAGACGAACATAACAGCGCAAGTGGGACCACCTGAGATGTCAGCTTGAGATATCTACAGTCGCGACGCGTCGCGAACTCGACGAGTCCGGAGTGCGAGACGAGATATGAGAACTCACCGACGTAACCAGCACCGACTGAACAAAGAAAAGACGTGGTCAGCACTGTTGTCCCAAGAAATAGACGCGTCAAGACCATGCTGCGGTCGCTAGAAATAGCAATCGCCGTGCACGGCCTTGAACGCTCGTGTTTTCACTCACTGCAGCAGATTCTCTTGACTTGAACAGGAGCCATTGTGGGTGGAAGTTTTTGAGTGAGAGTAAAGTAAAGAGAGTGTGCTTGAACGACGACTAGAGGAGGAGGAGGAGGAGATAGGTAGAGAAATCGAGGGAGGACCAGCCGGGAAGCAAAGTGGCACAAGGTCGCGTCCGGAATCGGTAATACTTTTTTACTTGTTTGGGATTTCTCCAGCTCAGGGTGCGAGGAACGACCTGCCCTCCTAATAGGAACCGCTAACTATAGCTAGCTAGTCCCTGCATCAACGATCACGCCGCGGATCACAGATGTGTCGACGGTAGAGGAGAGTGTCGGCTCAAGGCTGAGACGACATATGATGTTGTGCAATGCATGTTTACTCGTTCAAAAGCTGCGAATGATCCGAGACCTTGCTCGAAGGGCCCCACATTGCAGTATCTTTAGCACAAAGCTGACAAGCTACTCATCAGTTCCTACCAAACGCAAAGATATCACAATGCCCCTACTCGCTAGCCCGTAAGTCTCCTCGCAATAGCCAGGCTGATTTCCAAGCTATCCTCATGTCATGAATTCGCTCAACGGCCCGACAGCACCCGCAAAGTCCTTTCTCGTATTTTACTCTTCAGTCGATGAGACGGGGCAAATGTGGTGTCCTGTGAGTCTGATCTGCGTTGTAGTACAGTACGCCGAGCTGATGAAGATTAGGACTGTCGGGACGTAGAAGAGGTCGTGAAGCAAACGTTTGATGCGCCAGATAAACCAAGTACGTCGGTTGATCTGACAATCAGCGACGTGCAACAGCAAGACTGACGAGAACAGAAGCTATCATTTACTGGGTTGGGCAGAAAGCAGAGTGAGCCTCTTTTGCTATCTCAATTGTGAAATCTGGCTGACGCTACGAAAGATGGAAAACACCAGAAAACGAAGCGCGAAAGCATTGGAACGTCAATTCCGTCCCGACGATTCTCAGGATTGAGCAGGTCAGTCGTGAATTTGCACTGCGAATAGCAGTGAATGAGAGGACGGGGCTGATGGCTATCAGGGAAGAGAAACAGGGAGACTTGTCGAGGACGAGATTCTTGATGCTGAGAAGCTCGCCGCGCTTGTGGAAGGCGTGGTCTGATATGCATCCGTTTAGGGGAAAGAATACACCGCAGGTGGAAGGCCACCTCTGAAGACAGTCGTACATCAAAGGTCAGTTGGACAACAAAATCCTTTGAGCGTCACTTGAGACGTCAACGGAGGTGCAATACATCTTCCTTTAGCGGAGTTGATGTCGGAACGAAGTCACGGTTCGGGATATACAGAGATTTGTATCGGAGGATTGAGAGACTTACAGGAAGCATGCAACCCATCACATCCGCAGTTGAGGATGGCATACGCTTCTTGATCGCGCTGAGTTCCTACCTCTACGCACTGACATGCAGTGATGCAGGGCGAGACCGTACACAGTCACGCTTTTCACGCGGCGTTCGTTGCAGATCAACAATCCATGTGAGTCTTAGCGAATCGCTGACGACTCAGGTCAGCGTCTCCTTCGCTGAACGCCGTGAAAGGCCTTCATTTGGCGTTGAGAGGTAGTAAGCCGCCTCATCATCAGTCTCGTGCTTTCTTCGCTAATGTTGCAGTTCTCTGATATTGCCATGACATTGTCGGGAAATTCGACGAATCTTGATTTAGAACGCAGCAAACACGGGATATCTCGACATGGGACGCGCCGCAGATGACAAGAGATTGTCGCTGATATGTGGTGTCTTCGCCGTTGATTCAGTGCCAATGGACTGTCGAGATCGTGAGGTCTGAGCGGCAAGGCCACCATGTCGCTCACACGGAAAGTATGGATTGTGATACATGCCGCGTTCATTGCTTCTTTGCTGAAGCTTCAGTCGAGGTAATCACGGCGTTGGATGCAGTGAACAGACTACTGCTGCAGATTGACATCTTTTTCACCTTTCTTCCTTACATGTTTCAATTTCCGGCCATGCAGGCTGCCGGCTTGGGCCGTCGGCTCGAGATATCGCTCTTTGTTCTGGAAACTGACCACATCGGCGGATGCGAAGCGTTGCGTTTTGAAGAGCGCGGGCCACGGGCTGCTTAGATAACACGGTTAGCAGGAGAGTAGGTGAGTGTGCGGTGAGTTGCGGGTTTGAACGGCCAGCTGACCATACTTGATTACATGGATGGCTACGCTCGTCAAGCTGATCTCAATCTCACAATCTCGCACGAAGCCCTTGGTGCCCTTGATATGGCCACTTTCGACTTTCGACCCCCGTCTGCCTGGTCGGGCTCGAAGCTAAGATCTGACAATGGGAGAGAGAATGGAATGCTCTTGGTCGGGCCGAAGTCGGAGTACCAAGCGGACTGCAGCGATGCGGAGTGCAAGCCGTTAAAGCTCAGCCATGCTATAAAGGTCAGTCTTTTCCCATGGCTGACTGCAATCCATCATGACGCGAAACTTCACCTTCTTCGGAACGGACGACCCTGTGAGACCGCATCTTCTCTTACAAGGCTGACAACACAGACCAGCGCGCAAGCCGCTTCGTTGGTGAAATCCACCTTGGGGAACAGTGCGTCTTCAACTTAGCTTATAGCTTGCTGACGCAAGCAGACACTGTCCATTACTACCACCTGATCGCGGACCCCAAGGACCCCAGGTTTACCACCCCAGTCGACAAGACCATTCCTCCCCACAAAGTCGCGTCGTCATGGAAGCTGTCGGGCTACAAGCCAGAGTCGTGGGCCGAGAGCTGGGGCGCAAAGGTGTCAGAGCTGCCAGCGTTGGTCGCGACGGATCTTGTCAGTGAAAAGAAAGTGGCGGTGCTGATTCGCTCAGTCTGGGAAGAATACGGATACAATGTCACTAATTGGTAAAAACGCAGAAGACATTCGATCGTTTGCGTCAGGAGCTTGAGGGGCTCACTAACTAGCTAAGTATGCAACCTATCACTGGAGTGCATGCACAAGCGCTGAGGAAGTACTGAAGCGTCACAGTTCTCGGCGCTTGCAGAGATTGATTGCCATTGACGTCAAGGTTTCGTGGCGATCCGTGGCTTTGCTTACGAGTCAAAGAAGACAACAAGCCTCACGTTTAACAAGTAAAACATGGCTGAATTACCTCAGATGTCTGCGACCAGTGCGTCGGTTGCGATCGGCTCCTTTCCTCCAACAAGCACACCGTATACTGGCTAAACGCTCAAGAACATGGCTTCAGCCAATTCAGATAACCCTAGGGATTGGATGACCGCATACGTTCCCGCCCGCTACCGGCAGAACAACGTGGAGAGCTTGCAGAGACCGGTGATCATGGAGCTGGCGAACTACCTCGTCATATCAATCTACAAGCTTCATCCTCATCACACCCTGAACGCTCTTGTTCTGCTGGCGCTCTGGACGTTCGACCTTTGTGTTGACAATCCTTGGCTTATCTGGATTGTCGTTGCCTGGTATTTCCGCGACTCGTGGTGGAAATGGAAGACAAGTCAAGGTGAGCGAACGAGCGATGTGATTAGCTAGAGCGCTGACAAATAGGCTTTGCTGCGGAAGGATAGATTAGTGCGCGCGATGTACACGGAGATCCATTTCAAATAGGTCCACTTTTTGACACCATGTACATACTTGATGGCCATCTCCAGAACTCACCTAGAGCACTCGTGTTCACAGAAGGTTCCGCCAAGGCGTAAATTAGCGTAGACTTTGTGATGTGCCAAGCAAGCCTATTGAAAGGCTTTTCAGTCCAAAAGGTCCGGACCTCCAGCCACCGGCACCGCCTTACCCGGTATCATTTCGAAACCTGAACGTCTCAACTTACTAGATTCACCGCAGAAGGTAGCTTCTCGTTCGCAGGGCCGCATCATAATCTTGGGTGTAATCGTTGTTCAGCACCAGTTAGGATTGACCGTGTTCGAATACGAACTAATCTAATCGAGTATATCGCTACAGAACCTCAGGCGTCCCTCGTTATGGCTCCCGCTCAGCATACTATGGCTCAACAGACAGCCCAGCGACAGCAATCGCTAGGTTCATTCCTGACGCCAAGGGAATTGCTCAATTGGTTCATCCCAACCGTGTACAGGAATGACCATCTCGAGAGCACCGAGAGACCCTACGCTCAAGAGTTGTTCGTGTATCTCGTAGTGTCAATCTACAAGTTCAACCCTTTCCACACGCTCAATGCGCTCGTCTTATTCGTGTTGTGTTATGTCGATCTGGTAGTGAACACGGCCATTTGGATCTACAATAGGCCTTTTCTGATCTGGATGTTCATTGTTTGGTCCATCCTGCAGTATTCGAGGTGAGTTTTCGATGTCGCGCGATGTTAGCTGAGCCTAGGCGCCCGCAATCGATGAACCGCGTATAGACCCCAAGTCCTGAAGCATAGGGTACATCGCTTTCAGGGGCAGCATAACATAGTCCTTGACAAGCATGCATGGGTCTTTCAAGCCTATGCCAAAACTTCCAGCGTTAAGTCGTATACGTAGCGGCCACTCAGTCAACGACCACACCCTCTATACATCTTGAATTCTACCGCACAGGGACGCACAATGATGATCCAAGCTGAAGTTTCGCCTGAGCCACGCAGATGACGATACTGCTGACTTCAGACCTTTATTTCTGACGCTCAAGCTCAAAGCCTACCTTACGCTAGCGCTCCGCCCACGCGCGAACTTCATGAACATTGGATAATATGATTCTCGGATCTCTCCTATCAATCGCGAATCAGTCGACACGACACATACATCTCAGTCCAAGAATCTCTTCCACCACCTCAAGCAGCCATCCAAGCTCTCCGTTTTAGCCCACCGACACCTTTCAATCCCCATATCACCTCGCAAAGCAAACCCATGTCGAACACCACCAAACATCTGCAGCGTCCACTCGTATCCGCCCTTGCCGCATGGGTCATCCGTGCTGCTATCGCCTTCAGGGTGGGTTGGTGTTGCTTGAGCTGTGAGTTCGTGAATGAGGCTCGCGACGCGCTTGGGTGGGAAATGTGAGTCTTGTTCTGGGATGGTTAGCTTGGGTATGGAAGGAGGGCAGCAGGGTGCTGACCTGCTAGAGAGGCGAAAAGAGGTGCTTTGAGGTTTTGGAATTGTGAGTCATTGCTGAGGTATGCTGGGTGGATGATCGCAGCTAGATTATCAACAGCGATCCTCCGGGCTCTACAAGATACTCACCGGCTTGGACCTCTCCAGATTGCGCAAGCTCCATGCAGTAAGGCGCACCAAAACAATACGCTGCGTTCCCATCAGTACCATCCTTCCAGCAGCTTTCAAATCCAACTTTCCGCGACAGCAACTCACAAGTCACACCATACTTGGCACCCTCAGCCCCGAACATGTCCTTCATGATCTGAACCCACTCAAATACCATGTTTCTTGTGTATTGCTTGCCGTTCTTGGGATCGATCTGCTGATGAGACTCTTTCCACGCTGCATCATCAAATGATGGATCATCCTTAATCTTCCGTAGCTCTGAATGCTGGAAATAATCGGGTGAAAGCACGAGATAGCCTTTCCTCATCAGCACCGTTCTCCATCAGAGAGAGGGATATACCTTGAGCGGCAGTCAAGTCCATGACTTCTTGGTTGTTCATATACCTTGGTCCATAGACATCAGCCATCCAGAGGATGATCTTATTCCATTTCTTGTCTTTGGCTTCTTCCAAGGAGGTGAGGCCTGGAGGGAGAGAGACGTAGGTCTCGACTTTGGGGAAGGAAGATGGACCCAAGGTGTGAAAGGTACCTTTTGGGTCGTGTGGATGGTCGTGCGTTGGGAGGCAAGCGGAGCAGTTGTTTGGAGCTGCCATGGTTTGTTTAAGTCTAATTGCAAGCCTGAGGTGTGAGCTGAGAGTATCAAAGGCTAGCAATGTGGATGAAACACATACTCCAAGAAGTGCAGACAGGGCTTGTATCTCAAAAGGAGCGGAGGGCTCCTTTCACAGCTGCATACTGACGCGGCGCGGTCCTCCAGACCTCCACCTCTGCTTGCAATATCCTCCGCGACTCTTCGGCCAGCTTGCCAGCTTGATACTGTACATTGTGAGCGAGGCTTTGCATAAAGGAGTGCATCGGCGTGTAGGGTGGCAGGGTAGCAGTCTTCGTTCTCAAGGCTGCTTGCCTGTGCATGAAAGTCCGCGTGCAGCTTGACATCACGGGCTGAGGTCTGCCCTCCTATGGCGATACGGCCAGTAAAGACTTCCCCTAAATTGGACTTCGAGCTGATGAACTTTCAAGGGTACTAAAGTACTTGCCAACGTTTGTATCAACCTTGTGGCTGTTGATGATCTGATAAAGCGCCCTTCTTGAGAAATCAGTCGCCACTCTGCCACCTCTATCGCCACTTTCGCCCCCCCAGTTACCCCGCACGCGTGCTCCCGGAACCTAGTGTACGCCCCAATCTACCCTTTGTCCTCCTTCTCAACCATCTTCTCCTTCTCTTGTTTATCTATACCTACATCGAGGACTGTACATCATAAGACACACTGGCAGTACACAGTATCATTGAACACAACAGCAACGATGGATCGGACCGGTAAGTCTGACACAACCCCCTTATCATTCGCCACCCGCTCACACGCTCTTCTTCAGACTGGTTCGTCCGCTTCACGGCTGTAAACGAGATCGGACCCGACAGTGTCAAGACTTTTACTCTCGATCAAGTCCTCAAGGGGATTGAAGTCGGTCGTAAGCCCGGTGAACATTTGAAATCTCGCGAATCGTCTCGTGATAGTCTTGATGATGGGGTGAGTCGGCTATAGTGATTGGAGAGCTTGCACTGACATGATGAAAGCTTTACACTTCACCTGTAATCAGTAGGAATCACTGCAAGATCACTTGCAGTGCCATCACCGGCAAGCTTCATCTCGTTGACAGAGGTGCGTTCCATCCGCACCGAACCGCATAAAGGCACTAGCTGACGTTGCATCAGATTCCCGTCACGGCACTTTCCTAGGCGGCTATCAAATCACCAACGCTCAAATCCACAACGGCAACGTCCTCAGCTTTGGTAAAGCCATCATGAAGGGTACCGATAAACACGAGCCCGTACGAGTCATCATTGCCGTCAACCCTACTATTCGCTTCCCCCTCACCACAACTTTCAAGCTCAGCGAAGAACCCAAGTCGAACAAGTACGGTCTTTCAGACGACTTTCTTTACTCTGAAGAAGACGACAAAGAGGTGTCGAGGCCGAGAATGGGTTCTCACAAGAAGGCTTCGCCGTCGCTCGATGACGACGGGTTCGAGATTGAAGAAACTTCCATGGCTCCTCCGCCTCCCAAGGAAGCTCACCAAGGCGTCTTTCCGGATGAAGATTTTAATGAGTTTCTCGAATTCAAACACAACCGCCAGGTCATCTATCTCTCTGATGATGAGCCTGGAGCAGTCGCACCTGCCAAGAGCGTCACTCCGGCTTCGCGCAGCCGCTCGGTGCGTTATGACGACGACGACGAATCACCACGTCATGCGCAGCTTTCAAAAGCCCAATCGCCTTGGTCTTATCATGGTAGCGAGGATGATGAAGCTGACGGTGAGCCTCGTGCTTCGTCTGAGCTTCGTGTTTGGTCTGAGCCGGATGCCTTCAGCGAGCATGATGCTGAGGGTGAGCATGATGCTGAGGGTGAGCATGATGACGAATGCGAGCATCAAGAGGGCGAACATGGCGCCGAGATCGCGCACGACGAGAGTGAGCATGACGAGAGCGAGCACGACGAGAGCAAGCGCGAAAACGACAACGATGATCACCACCGCGTCGTCAAGCTCAGTCAAGAAGATCTCGAGGTCGAGAAGCAGAAACAACGCGCTCCATCTAGCGAGATCGACTTCCCCTTGTTGCGCAGCTATTCTGGTCACTTCAGCTGGTCCACCGAGGCTTCGAAGCAGCACCAGTTGGAGATCTCGAGGGGGCGCGGCTCCTCTGTCAATAGCCAAGGGCTTCTTGCTCTTCTTAGTGATCACGACGATGCTAGCGAGCCTGCAGACGACGACGACGATGGCGAGCGCCAAGACGTTAGCGAGCATGACAGCGAGGCTGGCGATGATGAGCTTGCTTGCTACAATCTAGCTCAGCGTCGCAAGCTCGATAGGCGCTTTGAAGAGGTCGCCAGCAGGCAAGAGAAGGTGGTGTCTACTCTAGGACTCGTGCCTGCAAGGAATGGAGCGGTGGTTGAGGCAGCGCAGAAAATCTTGCCTGCCGCTGAAGCCATGTACGATGAGCCCCTCCTCTCTTCACACCGCAGCACCCCAGAGCTTGGTTACGCCAGCGAAGATCGTCGTGGCTCGCCGAGTGGAGGCGTGGACGATGAAGAGGAGGGTGAAGATGGAGAAGATGAGTCTGAAGAAGAAGACGAGGAGGACTCGGAAGAGGAAGATGGGTCTTGGTCCGAGGCGGAGGCTGAGGATGAAGAGACTCCGGCTTCGAAAGTCGACACCGCTCACTACAAGACATACGATGACGAGCCCAACAACGAGCCTTCAGAGTCGGAGCTTTACCCTCTTGATGAGGACAAAGAACAGGCGTCGGACTCTGACATGTACTCTGTCGATGAGGAGAACGACGCGCAGCCTTCTGACTCGGAGCACTACCCAATGAACATTATCAACGAAGCTCCAAGTTGGCATCGTCCAATCCAGCCCCAGCTCGGCCCCGTCTACACCGTTCCCGAGCGTGCAGGTGGGGATGATCAAGCCAACTCCCAGTTCGCGATTCCCATCGATCACGTCCCCGAGCTGTCGTCTGGTGCTTCGCAGTCATCCCCTGTCCAGCAACATTCGTCGCCTCGGCAAGAGTCTCCCGAGGTCGGCTTTGCTGATGAGAGGGCAGAGTCCGAAGCTGAAGCAGACAACATCCCGGCTCTGCCCGCATCTCCCGGTCGCGTTCTCCCTCCTTACGCCAAGCAGCGGCCTGCCGACAGTTTCTATGCAGACAGCACCCCATTCCGTCCGATGCTGAACAACCACACTTACGCACCGGAGACTGTCCTCAGGCTTAAGGCTTGGCATGAGGCTCGAATGACTCTCCAGAAGGCTGTTACAGATGCATGCGACCAGCTTGAGCCTATCTTCAATGAAGCGCTGGTGAGTATTCTCGGCTGGTGATCTCATGTATACGCATTGATCTTGAACAGGCCCGCATGGACCGCGCTTTCATGACTAGCACTGCAGATCTCAAGGCCGCTATTGAAGGTGTCGAAGAGGTACGGTTCTGTCTACGGACTTTGCTGACGCCAGGCGCTTGGAGATGAGATGGCAATGCTTCGCGTGATTGGATACGTCCCGCACAATCGCGACGGCTCTCCCATGCTACCCTTCCCCCGTAAGTTCTAGTCTGTCATTGTTGGCTCAGCTAACGCGCAGCCGTCGATACCTCTCTCAACTTCAGGCGTCACGACGTTATTCAAAAACATCACCGCATTGCATCTGGGCTCGAGAGACTGCACACTATTCGCAGACAATTCCAAGCTCGTGCCAAGCAAGCGAGCGCAGTCGAGCAGCAGCACGGCGAGCCCGAGCCCACCGCGACCGACGCCGAGGTCTTGGTGCCAGAGACCATTCCTGCCGTCGCACCAGTCGTCCTCGAGGTTACCGCTCTTCCAGCTGCGACCCAGACAGCTGCGCCCGAGGCTACGATCGTCGAGACGCCAGATGTTCAGGTGACTGTCGAGACTGTCCCTGCACCTCTCGAAGCCACCGACGAGGGCGCGATGATCCAGTCTCTCGCTGCCTCGGCCGGTATGCGCGCCGTCTCTCCTACTCGAGGCCTCAAACGCTCTCGCTCCGAGACCGAACACGAAGGCGGTGCACCACCCGTCGTCGCTGATCGTCCCATCAAGCGCCGTGCGGTCCGCACGGCTATCGGTGCATTTGTCCTCGGCTCTGTCCTAGGCAGCGCTTCGACCATCGCCGGTTTACTGCAGTACGCAGACTAGATGGCGATCTCCTTTCCCACATTAAACCCGTTGTACTCTTTGTTCCTCTTTGTTGACTTTGTTGGCTTTGTGTATGTATGGCATGTGAAATGACGACAAGTACATAAACTCCTCAACACCTAGGATGAAGCCGGTAGGATTCGGGATGACGGTCGGCCGCAACATCGCTTGTAGATATCCACGCGTTACTTCAAAGCCGATCTTGCCTTCACAAGCCGAAAAACTTAAAAACGACCCTTGATCTTGAAATTGCTTGATCGGATTGTATATCCAGGGATTTAGAGAGAGGCACCATCGCAGGCTTGGCATCTTTAGGCATGTCTCTCCCCTTGCGCCGCTTGAATTCAGGGTCTTTTACGTCAGATCAGCCCCTGCCGCTCCTGCCAAGCTCGTGCCGGTTCGTAATCTCATCAGATTAGATGGAGCTGACATACGACCGTCCGAAAAAACGTTAGCGTAAGTATAAGAGGCTGATCTGGATGTAGCCTTTCCTCTTGTCTAAAAAATGGCGACTCAGCACCAAATGCCAGTCGCACAGCTGCCAATTGACACTGCTGAAGACGAAAAGGTGCACGAAAAGGCCAACTCTGACGATGATACCTCGACGCTCGAGGATGGAGGCCCCTTGGTCTCACCCAAGTCGTATGGGACTTTGGAGATGGAGGCTCTTGAGGCTAGGATGAATCGCAAGTGGATGATTCTTCTCCTCGGCAGCTTTTTGGTACTCGCCTACACTCTTTCCATCAGTGAGTGATCTGAGCTACTACCTACTTGACGCTGATTCGTAGACCAATACACCGCTGGCTTTTTTTTGACAGTAGCTCTTTCAGAGGGCTACAAGGCTCACGCTCTGCAATCTACCGTGGGTCAAGATGGTCACTCCTTCGAATTGAAGCTGATAACATATAGGTCTCTACCGTACAAAGTGTCTTTCGTACGTCTCACCTGCGCCGCTTCACTCCCTGACGCAGCACAGAGGCTATGAGCCAGCCACCAATTGCCAAGTTTGCAGACGTCTTTGGCCGTGTCAATGCGTACATTGGATGCGTCGTCTTCTACGTTGTCGGCTACATCATCGTCGCTGCTTCGACCAGTATCTGTGAGTGAATCCGATGCCAAGAGGCTCGCTGATCAGCAGACATGTATGCTGTAGGGAACTCCATCTACATCATTGGCATTACAGGTCTCTTCCTTTTGCAAAATGTGAGTCTCTAGCCATGGTGACTCCCAGCGCTGACAGCCAGATCATCATCTCGTACGTTTCGCACGCTCTGTGTGCATTCTGACACCTTCAGCGACGTGACCTCCCTTCGCCACCGTCTACTCTGGACCATCTTTCCATCCGTTCCATCGGCCATCAACACCTGGGTCGGCGGAGACATTGTCGCCAGTTTCCTCGGCAACAATGGCGAGCGTAATGATCAGTGGCGATGGGGTTATGGTAAGTTTTGACCTCAGGCGGAAGACTGACCTTTCAGGCATGTTCTGCATTCTCATCCCTGTGCTTGCGCTGCCCATCATCTTCACGCTGTGGAGGGGAACCCGAATGACCCGCACTGCTCGTGCCGACTACAAAGCCTCGAAGGCTGCGAACAAGCGCCCGTGGTCGCAGAGGTTTATGACTGTCTTTTGGCAGGTGCGCTCCCGCGATTAATGAAAATGTGCTAACGATTGCAGCTTGACTTTATCGGATTGGTCCTCTTCGTCGGTAAATCACAGACCGTGCTGGTTTGATCTGACCTGCTAGGCGGCTTCGGCATGCTGTTCGTGACCATCACTCTCGCCAACAGCCGCACTTCAAAGTGGTCCGACGCCCAAAGTATCTGTCTCTTGGTGTTCGGTGCTCTTCTCATCGCCGCCTTCGTGGCGTACGAGCGCTTTTACGCACCTCACCCTCTTTTGCCCTTCCATCTACTGCGCAACAAGAACGTCATTGGCTGTGTCCTCATCGCGCTCTTCCACCCTATGGCTGGGCGTATCGTCGGTGGCTACTTTACGACTTTCTGTGGGTTCGAGTGGACGATGGTGGCTGACGAGATAGTGGTTGTTGCCGCTAACGAGAGCTACAAGTCTGCACAGAGAATCTCATCGCTTCCTTCGTTCGCTGCCACTGTTGTGGCTGTCGCTGCAGGCATCATCACTCACTGGTCTAGGCGCCTGAAGCCCGTCGTGAGTTCTGGATCTTCTCGGTGGCGCTGACCTGCTCAGATCATCGTCGGGCTGGTTTGCCAGACGCTTGCATTCGGCTTGATGATCCGCTTCCGTACAAGCACTAACGGCCTCGGCGAGATTGTCGTTGTCCAGCTGCTCAAGGGTGTCGGCATCGGTGAGTGGGTTGACAGTAATCAGAAGGCTAACTAGCAGGATGCATCTCCTTCCCCGTACAAGGTATGCCGAGTGCTAACCTGGGCGCTGTCACTGATTTTGCAGCCGTCATCCAGTCCAGTGGCAAGCGCGAGCACCTCGCAGCCTTGACAGCCGGTAAGCACAATTGAAACTGGCGAAACGCTAACTTCTTCAGGCTACCTTGTTGTCTTTTACATGAGTGTAAGCAGCCCTACTGAGCCAGATCTGACTCTCAGGGTGGTATCGGCAGTTCTATCGGAGGTGGCATCTGGACCAATGTCGTCCCTGACAAGATCAACGAATATATGCCAGGCAACAACGACACCCTGAACCGCATGGCTTACTCGAATCCGCTTGGTTTTGCAACTGCCAACGCATACGGTACACCGCAGCGAGCGGCTGTTGCCAGAGCGCAAGATGAGGCTCAGGTGCGTTCAACACCTCGGTGGCAAATCGCGTACTGACTTTCAGCGCTTGATCGTCATTGTCGGCACTTGCGTCAGCGCCTGCGCTCTGCTCGTCGCAGTCTTCATGATTGATAATTTGAGACTTCCTGACACGCAATCTGTCGAAGGAGTGGAGGAGGAGGGGGTGCCTGCCGCTGGTGGACGGAGAACGAAGGAGAGTGTGCCAAAGTAGAGTTTGAATCTGCGCTTGATGCACGATGATAGACCCAAACTACAATGGCTGAGCGCCTGATGAAGTCGAGAGACTTGGAAATCGGGCTCATCTGAGATCCTTGCATCATGGTCAAGTCGCAAGCCACGCCATCCAATCCTTTGTCAAGTCTATGTACTACAGATGACTCAGATACATTCTTGGTTGATGAGGGGTTTTTCAATGACGACGACGAGTTGTCTATTGACGGTGTTGAAGGCCTGTTGAGAGGCTAGTATCCGAGAGGAAGATTATTTAACGGATTCGTGCTGCCTCAGCGAGTACGGTTGCGCTGACCACACAGAGAAAGCAAGAGATGGAGATCTATTCGGCGAAGCCATTCAAGAGGCCGTACTTCTACTACCGCGCCAACTAGGCATTGCCCTGGAAAGCCAGTCTGCACATACCTCACGCTGCAATCCAGTCTCTCCAGCAGCTCTATGTGCAAGTGTTACATAATGAAGTTGCGATGCTAAGTTACTCGAATATGTGCAATGGGATGATACAAATGAACAGTTTTGCGTCTTCTCAAAAAAAGACGTCTTAGGATTATTCGCTTTGCCACGTCAGCTCCGCTCAGCTCACGAGATGAAAGAAGGATCGTACGATTCGAATGACGACCTGGCTTCGGCGCCGCCGCTTGCGCTAGATGTATCGGTCGATTCAATGGTATGGATGTCGCGATGCCACTTTGATCTCATTAGCTTCTTGCCCTTCTTCTCCTCTCGCAAAACCAGCAACTCACATCGATCGAACCCTTTCTCGTCCTCACCCGTTTCTCACAAATCTCACAAACAGCCCACTAACCCATCAACTCTAATCCCAAGCAGACCAAAGCGACTCACCCTCGGCACCGGTACCTTCACCTTCAATTCCACAGGCGGCGTCACAGGCAAAGGCGTCAAAGGCGAAGCTTCTCGATCCGAGACCGAGACGGACGATGGTTCAGCACAGCTAGCCATGACGTCGTTGAACGATGGAAGTCTGACCAGCGAAGGACGAGGTTGTTTAGATAACGGTGATGTCAATTTCGTTCCTGCCCATGAATGCGAATGACTATGCGTCGCTTTTCATTCCATCAGCTTTCTTCCTCCCTCCCAGTGGCATACGTACAGTGCGAGATAGGTAACGGCAGCGCCACACGACTCTTCCTCTTCTTCAACTTCTCCTTGCCACCACCCGGCAGGCCGATACTGCTAAAAGGATTCGCAATCGGTAAAGCAGGAGGTGGAGCGTTCGGATAACAAGCTAAATAATCTGAAATGGGACGATTATCTGCTTTGGCTGCTTCTGCGAGTTGACGACCTTGTTCGCGGCCTATTGCGCGGACTTGGTTGAGCGTGTAAGATTGGACGGAGGTGTAGCACTGGGTTGATTGAAGATAGGTTGGAGATGTTGAGGAGGATGCCGAGGGCTGATGGACGGGACGAGATGTATAATCGACTGTGTTATCAGCCACACTCTGTCATTCCAATCGATGCTGATCAATTTACTTACGCGCTTGATGGTGAGCCGAGCCAGCCATCAAGGGCGAATAAGCAGCCGTCGACGTCGAGGCTGATACCGCCGAAGAAGAAGAAGAAGGCTGATAAGCCATCCAAGCAATCCCAGGACGAGAAGCTTTAAAGCCAGCTATATCTCATCAGCAATCATCGTCGACAGTGATACTCACATGTTCGAGCCGTCTTCAATGGTGAAAACAAAGAGGATGCGGATGACCGTCCCGTACGTTGCGGTGGAGCTTCTACTACGTCTCAGTTTTGATCCTTGACTGATTTCTGTAGAGGACTGACGCTGATTGAGGCTAGAGGCACTATAATCGGGATGATATAATCCGAAAAGCTGGGATTGCGCTTGAGCGTATTCTGACCATCAATCACCGCCGCCTTCATATCAGACTCACGTTGAAGCTGCGGCTGTAGCTGTGGTGGATAAAGCTCATAGGTGTACGGCCCTGCGCCCATCAGTCTCTTCTTTGACAGGCCGGCATACAGGTCGTAGGAGGATAGAAGCTGTAGCTGTATGGATCAGAATAGTAGCCCGTTGGTTGAGTGAAATAGGTGTAGGTGTTTGGGTCGGTGCTTGGACCTTGTACTGGTGTTGTAGCTGGTGCTGGATGTGTGAGATGGACAGGGTTAATGGATGTACGAGCTTGCTGAGTTGTGTGCTTTGCAGCCTCCAAGGCTGTTATCAGCTTGTTCCAAAAGCAAACCACATACCGCTTGGACCTGCCCACGGTGGAGTCTCCATCATGCTGTTACCTGCTCGTTCAAGCTCCCAAGTACACGCCAACCCGTCCCAATAATCTCACAAGCAGTATCCCAATCTCCCTGTCGTCG
The DNA here is from genome assembly GCA_001600035.1 of Holtermanniella nyarrowii. Taxonomy (NCBI): domain Eukaryota; kingdom Fungi; phylum Basidiomycota; class Tremellomycetes; order Holtermanniales; genus Holtermanniella; species Holtermanniella nyarrowii. Next base: position 158,583 of record BCIT01000001.1, on the reverse strand, counting down.
TCGTTCTACCCTCTCCTATACCGCTCAATCCCATCCCCATCTCACAAGAAGTCTGTGCACCTTCCCTGACCCATAGCACGTGAGTATGATGCTCATTCAAGCGTTTCATCTCCTCTTCTCCGTGTGTGCAGTGTGTTGATCAATGACGGCGGCGTACGGGCACAGGAACGGTGAGGAGGATGCGCGGGGCGTGTTTAACGGTGATCATTTTGTACAAAACACCTGTAAAAATAAAAGGAAGGAGAGCAAAAGGAAGATCATCAACTAACCATGACCGTCATGGCGATCCCCTTTTGTCTCCTATCCGCTCAAGGAAGGAAAAGATTGACCCTGAGCCCCTCATCGCGTCAAACGTCTCCTTTCCAACGCGTTTGAAACTTGGCATCAACCACCACCACCATCACCATGGACCTCCCACGTAGAGTTCTATCAGACTGTACGCGTCAAGAACCCTATACCGATTCCGCCTCTCTCCACTCGACCAGTCCAAGCATAAGCAGCAACAACAAAGAATGCGCGTCCGCGTCAATGAGCAGTCAACATAGCTTTGAAAGCCTAGTTGACGTTCTCGGCACCAGCGATCCCTGTTCCAACTCTGGCTCAGACACAGATGAAGATGATTCAGACCTAGGCGTAACACCGAAATCACGAACTCGAGTTGATCAAGATCGGACACCCACTCCTTCCCCTCAACGACGCGTCCAAATCCAAACCAAAACAATACGCGTTTCACCCCTGAAACAGCAAAGTATCAACGCACCGGCACCGACACCGATCCTCTCCCCTCTCCATCTCCCCAAACGTTCAACGCGTCCATCACCCCGCATCAGACTCACGAAAACGCACAAGCTTTCACCGACCTATCTTGATTTCGATTTCGATCAGACGTATCCTGCCGGGATCCCTTTGCCTTGTTCTCCTTCCCCCCTGGCAGCGAGCATAGACGCGCAAGCAGCAGGTAAAGGGATCGGGCTGGAGAATGGTGATCCATTCGCAGCTTCGCCACCACCGCGTCATGCCCATGCACTCGTCAACGCACGCCGAGACAGCGTCAGCTCTGGCTCGCCTTTACGACGCGAAGCAGTCTACGAGAGCCACGAGGGAGAGGGAGAGGGAGAGAGGGAGAGTGTGTGGGTCGGCGAGGCAATCCTTGATTCCTTTCCTCTACCACCTCCCAAAGATCCAGACGCGTCACCGTCAAGTAGCGACGAGACTTCGCAGCTCGGCGGTGGCAGCGGCAAGCGTGCTGGAGCTGTGTTCGGAGGAGTTGATATCACGAGAGAAGATGAGCCTGAAGTTGATTATGTGCATGTACGTTTCGGAAAGATGGGAGGGAAGGAGGGAAAGCTGATGAATTAGCAGAGACCGACTAGACCTTCTTCTTGGCGCTCACCACTCAATTTCACCGCCTCTTCCTCATCCTCTTCCACCAACAATACCTCCAGCACACAGCGCAAGACATCCTCGACACTCCGCTTCGCAATGACCGACGACCACGATCACGACCACGACCACGACCACCACGAAGACCCATCCTACCCCATTCATCATCCCAACGATGACGTCTCCGGCTCATCTTCTTCATCGTCCAGTCCAAATTTCGCCCAACCTGCCTTCCCATACACTCCGCCGAATGTGATGGAGACACCGTTGATGATGGTGATGATGGAACAGCATCGAGAGGGATTGGAAGAGATGAAGAGGTTGAGCGAGGAGATGAGGGCTTTTGTTGATGCTTCGCGGTCTGCTGGCACTGGCGAGACCGAGCACGAGCTCCAGCTCCAGCGTAAGGAGAATGAGCTTCCAGCTGCGTTCACAGAGGTAAGCCACCCTCCTTTCCCCATATGAACAGACTGATCCCCAAAAAGGCTCTACCAGACGTTCTCTCCCTCCTCCTGACACTTGACGGTCTCGTCCACCACGTCCCGCTATCAGAGCGATCTTGCGAACAGGTATTTGAAAAAGGGAATTTAGAGGCTTTGAGAGGACGGATTGCGGGTTGGGAGAGGATTGTTAGGGGTGTCAAGAGGCGGTGATGTATGCTTCGTTTGTTGCGTCGATGATGATGGGTGTCGGAGGAAGATGAGGCACTTGTTTGATTACTGACGCCGCGACGTTGCTGGCGCCGATGATGCTAATGCTGATTAGGCTTTAATGTTCAGCGCTGCAGATCTGAATCCAATCAGCCCCATTCACGAGTCTCGCATCTTGCAGAGGTCGAAAGAGCTTTAAATCTCCGTCAAGCTTATTACCGCGTCAACGCCTTCGAAGAGATGCCTGCAACACTCGAGTCAGACGGGAATGTGATTGCAAGCAGCCTTGATAGGCATTATTCAGCGATGAGCTCAGTGTAGATCTGACATCCCTCCGGCCTCTACAGATTGCGAAATTGGATCAGGTTTGGTTTTTGGTGGGCAACACAACACTGCAGCCTGAGATTCACGCCAAGCATACCGGGATCCCGACCGGATCACACCCAATCTCCGAAAGTGGCGTCTCAGACACAAAAGCTAAAACCTAATTCCAACCGTCGAGCTATCTCAACAGTCATCAAAGCGTAAAGTTTTCAATACAATCCAAAGAATGAAAAACAAACGCGTCTATGATGTTGTTTGACTGACAACGATGGTAGTGCTCGCGACTTTATTCTTTGCGGTTGCGTTGTCGCTGTTGCCTGCTGCTACGGCTGCGGACTGTGAAGATGACGAGTGGATGAGAAAGGAATTGGAAAGGGAGATAAGGAGAAGGATGCGGTTGAAGGATGGGATTGCTCAAGATCAGCACGAGTTGTCAGAGGCTGTGAGTTGCGCGAGACAAGTTTGCTGAAGCTGACATGGCCAGGCATACAGCAGCGCCACGAGCGAGTCCACGCCTCCCTTGACATCACCATCATCTACACGCGAATCCTCACCATCCAATAGCCCCATCACAGCCCGACTCGTCCTTCCTTAAGCCCACACTATGTCCAATCAATAATACCTCTCGTTATACCCGTGTACCCATACACACTCTGATGCATCTCATGACAGCCCCGTGCCTTCCCAACCATTCCCAGACCCCTCATCCTCAAGCGTAGCTTTCAATTCCCGATCCAAGATCTCACCTAGCGTCATATAGGTTCGATGATGATACCATGTCCCGTCTGGTGACGGTTCTTTCGAGTATGAGAATCGTGAGGGACCACTGTACTGTCAGCTCGTGGCGTTAAGAGGACGGACGAACCTGATTGGACTGGACATCCAGATTTGTTGATTCGGTGGTTGTTTGTTAATGACATATGTACCGCGTGAAGCTAAAGAAAGCGTCATGACACCCGACTAATCATAAGCACTGCTCATCATCTCCCCAAGACATACAGAGTATTCAACTTCCCAGGCATTAGTTCCGTCAGGCCCATATTCCTCAACGTAGATCTCGAGATTCTCATGAAGGCGATCCATGGCGTCATCCGATACATTTTCATACTCTTCTATTGAGAGCTTGCTTTGTGCGTCAGCTTGGCAGTGGAAATGAAGAGACGTACGCTTGTGTGTAGCTTGGGATCTTTGGAGCTTCTGTGGGTGAGGGGACCTCATTGCGACGGAGGGTCGAGGATGCGAAAGGGCGGGATGTCGAAGCGTGGAAAGCTCGAGTACTTCGCACTCGGAGTGGACGTGAGCAATGTGCAGATATTGAGGGTTTGCAGGTTCGTGTTGCGAGTCGTAGTGACCTAGTTAAAGGCGTTGACATGGTTCCTGAGACTTGCTCAGCTTAAAGCTTGCCTGCAGCGAGTCGAAGTCTGTAATCATGGCTGTGCTAGAGTAGTGAACAAATAATGACGTCTTTCATGTGCAAAGTGCAAGAGTGGCGAAACTGGCGAAACTGGCTGTCTGTGCAGTCCACTTTCAAGGGTATAATTCCAATCAGCAGCAGCGCTTGCGTGCTTCTAGCGTTGAATTTCGCAGCAGGACGAATGCTTTCTGTATCCCCAATCTCCTGCCCAGCCATGCGATGCCTCCGCGGCTAAAGCGGTCACTTGCGCGACCGTCCAAGCACAGCTGGCGCGATTGTTGCTCAAGTTTACCCTGCACGCACACTGCAAAGAAGGTACGATGATCGGCCGAAGAACAGATTGTGCCGTCTGTAGTGCCGATTCTTATTTCGCTCGTCTCATCCGAAAGAAACAGGCAGAATCAATTCTCGCCACCCAGCCGAAGCTCCCCGGATCTTAGGCGCCCCGCTTTCCCGTGACTCGGCGTTGGCCGATGCTTTCAGGGATCTACACGGTAATTCCATCGACTCACTGACAACGACCACCACCACCACAGAGGCCACTACAACAAGGATACCAATACAAACAGAGATAATTGGAAACAATGTTGACAAAGCAAGCGATTAGAAACACTGCTGTCATAAGCAAGGGCGTCAGCGCTCAAGTCTCGAAAAGAAACATGGCGAGTGAGTGATTGAATGACTTGACGAGGTGATCGACGCTGACGAGGACAGAGTTTGCCAAGTTTGACTGGGAGGTATGCATCTGCTTTTGATGGAGAGTATGAGGACTGATGAGTTAGGACCCGCTCAACTTGACGAGCACACTGACTGAAGAGGAAGCTGCTATCCAGTATGTCATTCTGAACGCGAATCGCAGCAGCTGACGCGTCCAGCGAAGTCGCAAAGAACTATTCACAGGACAAGCTTCAACCACGAGTTATCGAGGCATACCGCAATGTGAGCTTGGCCGCCTCTCCTGAGCACGAGAACTGATCGTTCAGGAAAACTTTGATCCAGCGATCATCAAGGAGATGGGCGAGCTAGGTCTTCTTGGAGCGACTATCAAGGGCTATGGATGTGCCGGAGTCTCCAGTGTCGCTTATGGGCTCATTGCGCGCGAGGTTGAACGGTAGGTTTTCGTGAGTAGAAGTTGACGCTGACGTGAAAGTGTTGATTCTGGCTATCGATCGGCCATGAGTGTGCAGTCTTCTTGTGAGTTCACACTTGCCGCGGTTATGACTTTCACATCCTGACATCGTACAGTGGTCATGCACCCTATCAACGAGGTATGCCGACTGAAATAAACTGCGACTCTTGCAATACTGACCGGCCAGTTTGGTTCCGATGCGCAAAAGGAAAAGTTCCTGCCACCACTGGGTATGTCACACAAAATAAGCTCGCTGACCATCAGCCGCCGGCGAGAAGATTGGCTGCTTCGGCCTCACCGAGCCCAACCACGGCTCAGATCCCTCCTCAATGGAAACCACCGCCAAAAAACTCCCAAAAGGCGGCTACACTCTCTCCGGCTCCAAAACCTGGATCTCCAACGCACCCGTCGCAGACGTCTTTATCATCTGGGCAAAATGTCAATGGGACAACAAGATCCGTGGCTTCATCTTGGAGAAAGGCATGGACGGTTTGTCGGCACCTGCGATCAAGAATAAATTGGCATTGAGAGCTTCGATTACGGGCAGTGTGTTCATGGAGGATGTGCAAGTCGGTGAGGAGGCATTGTTGCCGAAGACTTTGGGGTTGGGATCACCGTTCTCGTGTTTGAATAACGCGAGATATGGGATTTCGTGGGGTGTTATGGGTGCGCTGGAGGACTGTATCGCCAAATCGAGGGAATACACTCTGGATCGGTAAGCTCTTACTTCTCCTTGCCGACACTGACATGGCAGCAAACAATTCAACAAACCCCTCGCTTCCTTTCAACTGATCCAGAAAAAGATTGCAGACGCAACAACCGAAGCTACGCTCGGTCTTTTCGGCTCACTTCAACTCGGAAGATTGAAGGACTCAGGCATGTGGTCGCCAGAAATGGTCTCGATGCTCAAGCGCAACAACTGTGGAAAGGCATTGCAGCATTCGAGGATTCTGTTGGATACCCTTGGTGGGAATGCTTGTTCGGATGAATATGCTATTGGGCGCCATGCGGCCAATTTGCAGGTTGCGAACACTTATGAAGGTGAGTTGCTTTGATCTTGAAGGGATAGAGGCTGACGGGACAGGGACGCATGATATTCATGGTGAGGTTGTGACTTTGGTTTGGGGTGTTGGCTGACGCGTCCTTTCAGCTTTGATTCTCGGCAAGGCTATCACTGGCGTTCAGGCATTCTCATAGTACATGCAGCTCGTTTCCGTATTAGCGAGAGCTGGAAGTCAGCTTCACGCCAACAGCAGATGAGTAACACACGCATGTCTTGCTTGCTCTTCTGAGCATATACCTCGTACTCTGGTCTTTGCAGCCGCCGCTGAGCGAGAACTGCGCGTTGCGACCATGTTTCAGATGGTAGTTGTTGTTCTCGCAAAATTACGACATTAGCCCCTGTCGAGACTTCAGTGGCAAAAAATAATTTTTATAGTCCGTAGACTTTTATAGTCCGCAGACTCTCTGTTTATAGTCCTGGGAGACTTGGTGACTTTCTATCTACACAGTACATTTCCTATGACGGATCTCTTGCTGGGCTCGATGCGTCGGTGATAGTCGGGCCGGCGGGAACAAATCCTGGTCCAGGCTTTCTCGGCGGGTGGCGAACTGAATGAAACTATACTTGAAGCTCGACATGGTCCATCCAACGGGCTCGAAGAAAACGCAAAATGACAAGAAATCAGGTGGTCCTCGGATTCGAACGAGCGATGGGGCGGAGGCGAACCGACCCTAGCGATGCTAACCGTTGGGCTGCAGGGCCGGTAATTCTGGGTGGCATGATGTCGGATATACCCCTATTGTGGGCGGGAATGGAATTTCGTCGCCGTCTTTAATGGGCAAGTGTAGAGTCTTTATATTATATGTGGTATATGTTCAGGTCATGGAAAGCGTAGCTACTGATAAAACTCATGCTGAAGAAGACGAGAGAATTGATCCAGCAGGGTTGACATCGAGGACATGATAATACGAAGCCAGACTTCAGGGGCAAATTGTCTGGTGCCAGCTGCAAAGATACAGAAAGTAGTCCTTTGCACACAGTCGAATCATTCGCAAGACCTCTCAAGTCCTCCGGCCGATTTGCCGTGCTCACGTAGCGCTCTTACATTGCAAATGTCCATTACATCCCTCAACTGAATCACATAAGGAGCATCCTAGACTATGAGTGTTGTGGCACAAGACTTATCAGCGGCGCCCGTAGACGTCGAGCTTGGCCTTGACGCAAGCCAGGTCACGCTTGACGTCCAAAGATCACCGGCAATGTCGTAAAGCATTTGAGTGATTTGAGTGAGGTCGATGCAGCATTTTCGGGGGAGCTGCAGGCTTAGAGAACGAAATGGGGTGCTTCGCAGCCTTGGAAGGCGCTGGGGGCAGAGGAGCTTTCGACGATGCCGAGTGCTCAGCAGCTTTCGAGGGAGCGGGGTGTTCAGGAGCCTTGGAGGTGGCAGGGGTGTCTAGGTGCCTTGGACGACGAAGGGTGTTCGAGGGCCTTAGGTGGGGACGAGTGTTCAAGGACAGCGGAAGAGGAGGGGTGAGCTGAGAGCATCGCTGAGAACGCGCTGCAGCTGCTGGGGTGATCGAAGACGCAGATGTATGAACTGCTAGTGCCATGCGAGGAAGCTCGCAACGGCCACCGGAGCATCCATACCTAACCATACATCGACCTGCTCGCCATCAAAAGCGCGTCGCCAAACATTTCGTAATATGTAGCTCACAACGACCCGGCATCCAACGTCAGAAGATGCATACACACACAAGTGAAGAACCAAAACGCCTCGTCTCCCATCCAGCCAAAGCCAAAGCCGATCACTTGGCCTTGCCAAGTACACCCGCCTTGAGCTTCTTGCCCGCGCCGGCACCACCCGCTGTCTTCTTACGCTCTGGTGCCGCCGGTGCCGTCTTCTTCTTGCTTGGTGTCGGTGCCGACTTTGCGACTGGTGCCGAAACCGGCGCGGCGGGTGTAGCGGCAGTCTTGGCCTTCTTGCCGGTGGTAGCTTTTGGGACCTCGACGTCTTCGGCATCCTCTGCAGGTCGTTTGCCCTTGCCCTTCTTCGCGACCACGGCCGGCACGTCCATAGCGACATCACTGTCACTCTCCTCAGCGACCTTCTTCCCCTTCTTGCCCTTCTTAGCCTTGATCTGCTCCTCATCAACTTCTGGCTTCTCGAAACGACCGCTCATTGTCGAGGCCCAGATGGGCAGCATGACGGAGCTGTTGGTCTTGATGCCGATATTCAGCACGTTTTCCCAGTCGCCGTCAAGCTTGGAGACTACTTGAGGTAGAGCGGCAAGGACGTTGGCAAGGGTTTGGGCGGCTGTGTGGGATGTTGGGGTTGAGATGCGGACAGCGCTGCATTGTTAGTGACTTCGGATGCATAGATGAAAGGAGCTTACTTGGACGTCCCGGCTGAAGGATGGAAATATGTCGAAGAGATCGCACGCGACAATTCGGCTTTGAGGTCTTTTCGCCTCAGGTTGACAGGAATGGGTTGCCTTTTGCATCAGCTCTGCACTCCACTCCACAGTATAACTCACTTCTTAGCGTCAAAGAACACTTTGCCCAGCAACTTTGGCAAAATCCCAACAATCGCATCGTCACACAAGAAAACCTCGTGCTCCTTCATGAGCTGTCGACGAGCCTCATAAGGCTTGAACTTTCCCTTGAGCTTTTCGACACCGACCACACGGTTGATAAACTTGATCTTTTGCTCTTCAATCAAGTCTTTGTATTTCCGTTGTGGGTCTTTGGTGATTAGGCAAACTGATGTGGCGGGTGGAGGAGGAAGGGGAGGGTTGGGCAAACGACTGTCATATCAGTATTGCTTCTTCCGCAGCAGGGAAGTCAAGACGCACATGGTAGTAGGCATAAGCTTCTTGACCTTGCCTTCACGCTTGGTGTTGACGACGAGCCAAACATGCTCATCCTTGACGATCAATTCCGTCTCTTCGCGCTTGGCCCGTGTAGAAGCGTGATGCTTAAGCAAAGCGTCGACGGCCTTTTCAGCCTGCTTCTTTGAAAAGGATGATGGAAGGGCTGGAGGAGCTGGAGGAGCGGGCATGATGGATAAGATGTTCAAAAGATGGTGCTCTTGAGGTTCGTAGCGGCGAGGCGGCTACCAACTTTTGAGATGAGATCGGTCATACACCACGTCATTGAGCACATGTCAGCGACTCTAGCACTCAGCTAGCGAGCAACAACCCTGCGCTTCTATACCGCACCATCTACAAGGCTTATAGTTCCCTATAAACAGCCAGCAGAGACACAACAGGCAGGTGCAGGCAGTAGGATGGCTAGTGGAAGCAGTAGTACGCCTGCTAGCGCGGTCTTCAGCCAAATGGACGGTGTAAGTCGAGATCAAGCATGTAATGTCGCTGACTTCGAGCCGAGGATCAGACATATCACAGGGTACATTCCGTCTCCGCACCTTCGAAGAGAGCTGATCGAGACAAGGGTGCAGATTCATCAGTTGACCATCCATCCCAACGTCGAGAGGCCGAAAATTCTACGCGCAAGGAGTACTTCACGTAGCAGTCTCGAGCAGTCAATCTTGGCGAATGGAAGTAATCGACATCACAGGGGAAGCAGCTTTGGCGCAAGCAATGTCATCCAAGAGGAAGACAAGCCTCTGAGCTCTTCGCCAGACGCTCACAACGGTGTCCAGTCTCGAACCAAGTCGGCGCAAGGACATGCCTCGACTCGCCTCAGAACGAGTTCAGACGCTTCAACAAGCTCAACAACGTTCCGCACTAGTCGCGCCCGCGCCAGCACGCTGATCTCGCCCGAGATTCACACCAGCGCAGAGGAACAGCGCGAGCTAGGCGATTTCGTGAGGCATCAACTCGCGAGATGCTTCGTGGCACTGTTCGCCCCTGGCTCGAGTTCGCCTCAGGTTCCGTTCTTCCTCTCACCTGTACATCGGCCTTCGACGCGTCCGAGCTTTCTGGGGCTCGATGCGCAAGCAGACTTCGCGCCTTGGCTTGATGTTGCGCCTGCTGCAGAGGAGGAGGTTGAGGTTGAGGTATGGGTTGAGGTGCTGGATCCTGGAAAGGAGACGCCTTCTTGGAGGAGCATGAGAGGAGTCGGCGGGAGAGTTGCTTTCAAGGATCTCAAGCACGTCGACAGCCAGGTAAGTCACTTCTTCACTCTGATTCTTATTCTGACAAGCAAACGCCAAAGCTGCCGGACAATACACTCATGTTCACATTCAGCTCCTTTCCCAACTCAATATTCTACCTGCAATCTGCTCTGGACACGCAAGGACTAGCGGTGGAGGAAGGAGCGAGTAATGCGGAGCGCAAACGTCGTGTGGCGCTAGGACGCGATATTGTCCGCACGGCTGTTGAAAGGAGTTTGAGAGAGACGAGGATGAAGAAGGGTGCTAGTGTTAGTGCTCTGCATCAGTATGTCTTACACGTGCAGCTGTCAGACGAAGAGACTGATCTGTGGCAGATTCGTGAACATGCAGGCTGTCGTGGCGGATACGGAACGGGGAGTCTTTGACGTTCGAAAGAAAGTCGATGCTCTGCTTCTTTCGCCGAAGGACAAGATAGCGCCCGTGAGTACTTTGGGAAGGTGTAATGTGGATAGCTGACCTCGACAGAAACGAGAAGTGGTCGAGCGCCAAGCCAGAGTCCGCTGGCTCGAATCCCAAATTGTCGAAGTCAAGCGTTCCATGGAGGAAGGTATGTTTCCGCCTCACTGGACGCAGAGCTGACAATGTCAAGCCAAAGCACGTATGATCTTGCATCGCCATGCATTGGACGTGCGCAGCGAGGCGTTAACTAGGGCGATAGAGACTGAAGATTTGTTGCGCGGGCAATGTGATACGCTCAAGATGGACATTGATGACAAAATGTGAGCTCATCCTGAATGGAGCTTGATTCTCAGGGCTAACATCTCAGTGACGACAACAAGGCGTTGCAGCCTGCAATCCACGCCAGGCGCGCCAACCTAACGCAGACACTGGATGCACTCTTCCCAATTGAACCACTAGATCCAGCATCACTCCTGTACACTATCCTCGACGTTCCCTTGCCGATCCCAATCGGCTCAAAAGACCCAGCTCCACCGTTGATGATTCCCACCAATTTGCTCCCTGCTGGCGTCAAAGTAGACGAGGAGAGCACAGCTACGGCATTGGGCTTTGCTGCGATGGTTGTCTCCCTACTTGGGACTGTGACGGATCGCCAAGTGCCTTATCCTGTGACTTGTGCTGGGAGTCGTAGTGTTGTTAAAGATCTTGTGTCGGTCATGCAGGGTCCACGATCGTGAGTTCTCAAGATCGGTTGTGAGGCTGGCTGATCTGCGAGATTTCCACTCTATGCGAAAGGCGTTGAGGGCTATCGTTACGAGTATGCCGTCTTCTTGCTCAATAAGAACATTGAAATGGTGAGTCTCGGTAACAAACTTGAATTGATGAATAGCTTATGCTGGATTGCAACATCCGCACCTTGGACATTCGACATACCTTGCCTAATCTCAAAACATTGCTCTTGACACTTTCGTCACCAATGCCACTGCCGCCGTTGAGCCAATCCCTCAACACTACTCGACCAAACTCAAGACAGGGGACACGGACTTTGGCAACGCACTCGCAACTCGCACTCGGCATCGGTTCTTCCCCTTTAGCGTCAGAACGACCCCTGACCGACTCGAGCCAAATCGATCTTGCTAGCGTCAGCGATGGCCAGATCGACGAAAAGGAAGCCGCGGCGGCTGTTGAAGGTGTTTCGGCTTTAGGCGCGACGTGACGCCACTTGAAACACGGAGGAGTTTGAGATGGAGATCTTTGCCTGTTTCAGGTCGGCGCGTCAGATCAGTTGCCGAGCCAAACTTGTAAATTGCGGCGGCATTTGAAGACGCCTTTTAGTGTCGCTATTGCTGTAAGCATATGATTCCATCATCTTCTAACGTCTCTCGACGATTAACCCCATTTGGACTGTTGATCGGTCGAACGGAGTCCTGGCGACCCGTCGTTGCTGCTCGAGTATCTGTCGCTGGTCGATTGAGGGTATACTGCTGGAGATAAGGGAGCTTTGGTTCGCATCTTGGACCGTGCAAAAGGAAGATGGGTGTTTTGCTGTATCATCAATGGGGGCGCCTTTTGGCGCTTTCCTCTGCGTCCTGTGAGTTCGACCAGACTGAGGATATTGCTGATGGACAGATATGATGTGGGGTGAGGCTCTTGTGACTATCGAATCAGCTGCTCACCGTTTAGCCTCGTTCTGGGCCTTCTTCTACCGCAAATTCTTCTGGGACATGATGTGCGTATCGACGAGCTGCGCATGACTGACGCTCTCAGAGGAGCCGAGTTGGGACCAGCTGGACTGATGTCAGTTTGCTCAAACTTCAGAGTGGCTGATGACTCAGCCCTCCGCCTTCTGCTAGCTCCTTCGTGATGCTGATTGTCCAACTCCCGATACTGCAGATTTTCACCTTGCTCATCTCGATCGCAACTGTCGCAGTGGAGCTCCCGGCACCATTAGTATGTGCTTACACGCAGCCAAAAGCTCACTATCCAGCTGGTTGGCACGGCTATTCACCGGTCGCTGCACTTTCGAGTCATGTTGTATCTGTTCGCTGCCCTCTTTGGCATCTTGATCTACCAGGTGAGCTTCGTCATGCGCAGTGCTTCAGCTGACGAGGAAGACTGTTGATTGCGCCGTTTACTACCTCATCACATGCCTCGTCTACGCACGGGCCATCACGAAAGGCGAGGTTGTTCACGGCAAAGCTCAGAGCCCTCAGAGCGATGCCTGATTGATCAGCCGTAACTGTTGCATTCCAGATGATGCATCATTGCGCCTGTCCTGCAGTCTCGTATCTAGCCGTGGGAACAGGGGATAAACCTTTTGATACTTCGAGTCAGCGCGGCGTATGTAAAAAGCGTACCTCTGCCACATCCCGCCTTGAGTATCTTGGACTGGACGTTCCTGTTGCGCGTAGCTCCCGAGTGTAAATGGGTAAGCAGATGGATCGCGCATGATGTATCGAGGAGGAGGTGTGCCGCCAGCAGCTGGGATCTCACGAGGACGCGTGACGCCTCCAGTCGATGCCTTCTTGACTGGCACACCCTTCTCATCTTGTCCGAAAGCTTCTGCCATGCTCGGCAACGAAGCAGCAGCTTTCTCAGCATGCTCGCGAAGTTGCGCTAGCGTCGGTAAAGCCGGCAAGCTTCTTGGCGACGCATACGAGAAGAGCGTAGCGGATGTCGGGGCCGGTAGATGCTTTGCAGCTGTTGTGAGAACACCCATGTTTGCTCCGTCACAGACGCAGTTGAACAAAACACACGATGCTGGGGTCTGAGTTTAAGGTCTTGGATTACCTCACAAAGGTAGCATGAAACGGTGTGGAGTGAGCGGACTGTTTGAGGTACCTTTCAGTTCTCGTCAAAGGCTGCATGACGTCGTTCGTTCAGTGCTGCTTCCCTTCCTTCTCTCGCACAGTAAAGCCTCCACCGTGCCGGACTTCATCAATCTGCTCCAACGCCCATTCACGGCATTCTCGACGCATCGTTTCATCCTCGTCCTGCGAGACCCTCTCTCGCGCTGTACATCAGCTCAGTCCAGTTCATCCGCCAGACGACATACCTATCAGCGCCCAAGAACGCGTACTAGGCACCCTCAAAGGCTCACGCTCAACTTTCCATCCAGTTTTCCAATTACAGTAGCTCAGCCAGACGATGTAAGCCTTGTATCGACTTTCTCCGTCTTCGAGACCTGTTAGCAGATCTGGTGAGCCCGCTGGTGGTGTCCAGACGTTGAGCGTGAAGCTGCCTGAGAGGGTGTGCAGACAACAGGGGAGCGATAGGAAGGGAACTGGTGTTTTGGGAATGAGTGATAAGAGTGGAAGCCATGGCTTCAACGTCAGCGTACTGCTACCCAAATCAACGCACAGTCATCTCGTCTGAATGATTCCCAATCAAGAACATCCCTTCCTTGATCGGACATTTCTCACTCCCAGGCCATACGCCGGCGTCCCACTGCTCCAGAGTCTCAGGAAACCACTCTGGAGGGTTGATCCCCATTTCAATCAGATAGTCCTGCGTAGACTGAGGATACAGCGGCCAAGTCTTTCTCGAACGGAGCTCCAAGCCTTTGCCCTGATACCCTTCGCTTAGAAGAATGTGAACGAGGAGCGCGTTGCCCTGATGTATAAGCATCCTGCTTTTCAATGGATAGACTCACGCAGCCCAAGTCGACAAAGCCCCCACTAGGTCGACCCCACGAACACCACACCTCTCCCTCCTCCCCCGACGCATCACCATCACCATCGCACGCACGAGAACGTGAAGGATACATATCCTTCCACAAAAGCATCAAGAACGCAGCGAGCGCAACATCCTGTTGTCCCCAATGAGACCAATCGTCAATACCCGTTCCCTCTTCTGCACTCTACATTCGCGTCGGCACGGACAGGGAAAGAGGGACGTACCTTGAAAACATGACGTTTGGTGTCGAGGAGTTTGTTGGTTTTGGGTGGGGTGGAATCGAGGTGTTTATGTCGGTCTTTGAGAGTCAGATAGAGGTCTTGGAAAGTGTTTTTATCGACTAGGACCTGTAAGGATAGTTAGCTTGCGGGGCCGGTCGAGGGTGAAGACACTTGCATCGTGTTCTCGTCGCTTTTTGTAGCCTACTGAATTGCCATAGCCGTTCTTGTGTAGTCTGTCGAGCAAGCCAAGACAAGTTCGGTAGAGGCGATCTGGAAGTGCTGATTCGTTGGGTTGCATACCGGATCTGCTCTCTTTCGTCGTATGCGATAGGTTTGCGAGTGATCCCAGGACATTGTCTGCTTGATCTAGCATGACGGCTGCTGGCGGAGGAGTGTTACGTGACGTCGGCGGTGTAGACGGACCTGGAACCACCGAAGGCCCAGCCAAAGGTGACCTTTTCCTAGGTGGTTTCTTAGGCGCCTTCAAGCCCTCAAAAGGCCCCGGCTCGGCATTCTCCGCCCAAGGCAATACTTCAACAGTGATCACTCCCACAGGCGCCTGTTCCTCCATTTCAGCCGCTTCAACAGCAGGCGGCAGCGCCTCGTAACGAAAAGCAAGTTTGCGTACATCAGGATGATAGAATGGGATCTCATCGCGGGATTTGACGTCTGGTATAAGGATTACTAGACCTTGGGAGGGAGGTTGAGAAAAGTGGTCGCTGGATGTTTGGGGCGAGGTGCGGTAGAATAAGCAGTGCTGAGTCAGTTTGGAGTCTCTTGATGGTGTTTTAGGCAGGAGTTGCAGATGGAGAGCAGATTCTAGTTCGAAGATATCTGGAGCTTGGAATAGTGCTGCTGGTAATTTGTTAGGTGCGACGATGGGTTCAGCGCGCAAGATCATGGACGAATTTCTCTCTGGATGGTATGAGAGATCTTTCAGGGTCGTGAGGAACTACAGAAGCTCAGCTCAAGCGTAGCATTGATGTTGACGTACCACATTGAGTCCGAAATGACACTTTGCACTTAGGACCTGGACCCATGCCGAGTCGTCGCTTTCAGCCAGTGAACTGATAGCTGACGGCCCTAAGACTTGTGGTACAAACTTTGGCCTTGTTATCTCCATCTTCCGAGCAATGTAGATTGGGTATAAGCTTAAGGATCTACGGCTGCTATGGTACTCGCCAATATGCATCTTGAGCTGCACGTGACGTGACCTGGACTTTTGCTGCTCTTGCCATTATCGCAGCATTTTGCATCTCTTTCCTTTGAACAGATTGCAATCATGGCACCTAGAAAGACTGTAGGAATCCTCGGTATGTATGCCTACATCTCAGCTATCGAACAAGCCTGACTTTGCTCTCAGGCGGTGGCCAGCTAGGTCGAATGATCACCCACCCAGCTGCACTTCTCGGTATCCCACTCCTCATCCTAGACTCTACATCTCATACGCCCGCCAAACAAACTCTCCTCCCTCCGAAACCACATACATCCCACCCAGACGGACCCTTCACCTCTGAAACCCACATTCGTCAACTCGCCAAAGACTGCGACATTTTGACAGTCGAAATTGAGCACGTCAATGCCGATGTCCTTGAAGCTGTTGAGAAGGAAGGATTGTGCGAGGTTCAGCCTAGTCCGAGGACTATTCGGTTGATTCAAGACAAGTATCTGCAGAAGAAACATCTTGAGGATCGTGGTCTTGCTGTGGCTCCTTTTGAAGCCGTTCCGTCTAATCCTTCACAAGAAGATATGGAGACGTTGGCAGCCAAAATTGGTGTACCCATGATGCTCAAAAGCCGAACACTAGCATACGACGGTCGTGGTAATTCGCCACTGAAATCAACAGATCCAGCAGAGATTGCTGCTTCGTTGAAACACTTGGGCAAAGATAGACCGCTGTACGCTGAGAAATGGGCAAACTTCAAAAAAGAGGTGGCTGTCATGGTGGTGAGAAACAAGGAGGGAGAGGTGAGGTCGTATGATGCTGTCGAGACGATTCATCGCGAGAGTATCTTGCGTGTGTGTTTGGCGCCGTTGAGAGTCGAGGGTTCGAGCATGATCGGCTTGAATACAAGAGCGAGAAAGCTAGCTGAGAAGGCGGTAGCGACATTGGAGGGTGCTGGCATCTTTGGCGTGGAAATGTTCCTCATGGATGACGGTCAGTCTTTATTCACACTTGAAGCATCAAGCTGACATTCCAGGCGAGCTCCTCATCAACGAGATTGCACCCCGTCCCCACAATTCAGGCCATCACACTATTGAAGCCTGCCACACGTCCCAATTCGAAAACCATCTCCGCGCAATCCTCTCCCTCCCCCTCGGCTCTACAGAACTGGCAGTCCCATCAGCAGTCATGCTCAACCTTCTCGGCGCTTCATCCTCCATGGATGAGATTGATAAAGTCGTAGACGTTGCTCTGGGAGTGGCCGGTGCGACTGTTCATCTGTATGGAAAAGCCGAGAGTCGAGCTGCTAGGAAGATGGGTCATATCACCGTCACCGGGAACAGTGATGCCGAAGTCATCTCGCGCATTCGACCAATCTTACAAGCTATGCCTGACGCCGATCCCTCCTGGATAGACCCCATCGCTCCCTCCCCTCCTGCCCCTTCACATTCACACACGAAATCGTTGGTAGGGATCATCATGGGTTCAGATTCAGATCTCCCAACAATGCTACCTGCCACGAAGATTCTGGAACAGTTTGGCGTACCGTATGAATTGACGATCACGTCTGCGCATCGGACGCCTGAACGCATGGTGGAATATGCGAGGACAGCAGTTAGTCGGGGGCTGAAGGTGATTGTGGCGGGTGCGGGTGGAGCAGCGCATTTGCCGGGCATGGTGGCGAGTGAGACTGCTTTGCCGGTGATTGGGGTTCCGGTCAAAGCGAGTGTGCTTGATGGAGTAGATTCATTGTATAGTATTGTGCAGATGCCTGTGAGTAGTCTGAGCTGTAAGAGGCCATGCTGATGATGATAGCGCGGGATCCCAGTCGCGACAGTGGGCATCTCAAATTCAACAAACGCAGCCCTCCTCGCAATTCGGATCCTCGGGACATCGATCCCATCACTCACAGCCGATACAGAAGCCTACGCCGAGAGCCTGAAGAATGAAGTTTTGGCCAAAGCAGAGAGGCTCGAGGAATTGGGATGGGAGGAATACACAAAGACAGTGTTGAAAAAGTAAAAGTACATGCGATGCGATCTTACAACGGGTATTATTGAACTACTGCAAGCCGATCTCGAGCTCGGGTACCAGAGCTAGGATGACGCTTTCGAGAAGCATGGCAATCAGGTGGGTGTTGCACGCTGTATCTGAGAATGGATCTAGGATCTCGGATATTTTGCGATGCTGTTCTTCGAGGTTTGATGAAAGGAGGATGAATCTGACAGTGGCTGTTGCGTCAGTTCTCTGTCTACCAAGTGCGGATACGTGCATGGTAAGAGTTGATGGATCCGCAATTCCAGCTTTTCTCGCATCTCGGCTGTTTCGGCAGGTGTTGGATCTGGAGGTGTGACGCCTGGGAAACCACCTTCAAGTGGAAAGACGATCATCGTCAACTTGTCAATGGCTTTAAGAGCTGTTGACGGAGTCAGCAGCTTGCGAGCGACGAAATCAGGTAGCAAGCTGGGGATGTCAGCTTTCGCATGGAGAGGTGGTCCTACCTGTCGATATGAGAATTTATCAAGCTTTCGGTCGCTTCGGCGAGTGCGAAAGTCGTCCTGACAGTGTAGGGGAGAGTGGGTGGCAAAAGCTCTTTCAGTAGATCGAGCGATGGCTGTACGACGTGCGTAAACTGTTCGTTGACCGTCTTTCCCCGGTTCTGCGAAGATGATGGCGTGGCGCGAGATGTGATCCAGCTGCTCATAGCCTGCCACGCCAACAATGCGACACGCAGCAGCAAACTCCACGCAACAATTATCCACTGCACCAACACCCTCCTCAACCTCACTCCCAATCCCTCAATAGGGAAAGCCGGCACCTTCTCAGCTTCAGGTTCACCAAGCACCGCAAGTCCAACCTTCCACCAAAACCAAGCATGACTGGCCCTCTGCAGCACATTGCCCAATAACACATTCGCAACGATCTCACGCACGACGATCCGTTCTGCGTCCGGTGCGAAATCTTCAGCTGGCAAGTGGAGTTTCATGAGGCTTGTGACGAGTTGTTGAAGATATGTAGGGGAGATTCGGTAGGATGGAGTGTATTTTGTTTGTGTAGGAGGTGAGGTTGAGGATGCTGATGACGCTAGAGATCCTTGAGTTGGTGTTGATTTCTCTGATGGGAATTGTTGGGAATCTGGAGCAGGACTGCAAGCTAGCAAGGGTGCAAGGGAATGATAAACGTGGCCAAGGTCTCGTTGAGATGTTTCGAGTGGCGCAAGGGACGTGCATTGATGAGCTGCAGCTATGCGGTAAAGCTGTATATGTCGAGTGAGGATCGTAGGGAGGTGAAGAAGGAGAAGAGGTAGTAGCCTTATGGGGTTGATGTTAGCGATGATTGGCTTGATGAAGATGACGATGATGGAGGCGACGTGGGGGATAAAGGTCTTGTCTTGAGGAGATATTCGAGTAAACCATGACTGCTGGTCTTTTGTCAGATTGCACCAGGATCTCAAAACCCCACATACCACATAAGCCCGCAAAGCATACGCAAGAAAGGTGTACAGTCTGCAAAATCAGTATGTCATCCCTATAACGTACGGACCTTTCATTGAGGCGGTCCACTTCAACACCCTGTCCATCAACAATCTGCTTCACCGATTTATGCGGAGGCTCTTTAGGGAATAGCAGACGTCTATACAGAGGCTGCTTGACTGTGTCTCTTGGTGCTGGTCTGACGCTAGAGGGACGGTGAGCTGCTTGTGGCCGAAAGATAGGCTTGTTCGAACGAAGCGGCTGACGAGGAGTCGCGACGTGAGCCATGACGGTGCCGGTTGCTTGATTATCTGATTCAGATTACATGCGCTCTCGCACGACTCTTCACGGCTCTCACAGGAGCGAGGAGTAATAAATGCAGACTTGAGTGCAGGATGATGGAACCAAACACCCAGACAGTCAGGCATGTTAGAAGAGCGCACCACGTGATCCGCGGTGCATCAATATCCCTGCAGCTGATAACAGCTCAACACGTAGGCTGGCTCCAGAGACGCAGTGAGATGACATGAACGAGATGCAAATCAGTCATACATCATCTGTCGTATAACCTGCACAAAAGGACTCCGTTGTCTTACTCCGAAATGCGTGCCGCGGCCACACGACATTCATCTTGTAATTTGCACTCCGAGAGGGATGCTCGCGCCGGCTGCAGCTGAGCTCTCTGCCCGCTCCTTCTTAAACTGGTCGTAGACGGATGCCAGTATCATGGCTCGAATCGATGCAAGGCTGATGGAGATCTGGAAAGAGTCCATGAAAACCATAAGCTCTTTGGTTATGCCGGACGCATGAGGGTTGTTTTCAATGTCTTCGACACCGTCATCGATAAACGCCACAAATGCTAATTGCAAGACGTCAGGGATCTGCAAGTAGATGGGCGAGTTGGAAGCCGGCTGAAGCTCGTACCCTGATATCGGTTCCTGCCATTGCAAAGAGTCGTGCCGTGCAGTCCCGGCCCAGTCGATTTCCGCCACCAGTGGCGCCAGCTTTTTGTCAGCAACAAAATCGGCGATAGGACTCACCTCTGGACCAGCCTTCCTCCTGAAACTCCGAAGATCAAGAGAGTTCTTGTCCACGGGATAGCCGCAGCCATGCCCGATGCTAAACTGCTTGAGATCGAGCGCACCGGCTAGCTGCGGATTGGGTGACGCGATGAACAGTGTAGCTTCGGGGTCCAAGACATGCGCTGTCGGGCTCCCGTTTATCTTGATGCCCAAGGCCAGTATGTCTGTTCTATTTCAGCACGATAATTCAGCGAGTGACCACCGCTTACTTTGTAGGGCCCACGCAGCAGTTTCGCCGCCCAGCGCTCGTAGTGATTCGTTTTTGAACGCGACTTCAAGCGCGACAAGAGGCACGGTGCCGTCACAAGCGGAACAGAAGAGACCATCGGCTTCTTTGACTCCGTCGACCGCTGCATCAAATGGCAGGCAGTGTTCTGTTCTCGCCCCATCCTCAAAACGACGAGTGACGGAACCAATCTGCCACCTCAGCTTGATTCTTGTGCGCTGAGGATACCAACCTGGGTAAAAAGGATCTCATATATAGCCTGCCCGCGAGAGAGGTTCGGCCACATTTCTCTCGTCTCCTGGACATCGTGCTCCAACACCGGGGGGCAGCGAGGCATCGCATTCAACGACTTGCTGATGCATTCCTTGAGGTAATCCATGACCTGCGCGTAAGAAAGTCTCATCGACTTGCTCGATAATCACCCTGTGTGAGACCACTCCGTGGATCGGGTCATGATCACCAAAGAAGAGTAGCTTGCCATGACAGTCTTGCCACTCGAATTTCGAGCGCAGTCCGCAGAGACCTTGAAATCTATGTCGGTCAGTGATGCACCACTCAAATCAATCCGAGCTCACTGTTTCCAAACGTTCCTGCTGACGTCAGTCGCTACCAGAAACGGTCCATTGGAGCCGTCCAGTTGGCCACTATCCTCGATTGAGCGGATCTCGACTGCGACACGCTTATACAAGCTCTTTGCTTCCAACAAGTCAGCTGTATCTTGGTGAGCTGTTTGGCCAATCATCTTGAGTGTGAATGCGGCTGTTGTTGTAAGCGGAAGACTGCAGCAACGATCCGTAATGCAGTTGGACCGCCTCATCGTTGAATGACGTGGCAGATTACTGGAGGCTGGTGAGTTATCAAAGCACGCCCGCTGGAACCAAACAACAATCGATACACATGAAAGTTATTGTGCAGTTGAGCTTTCGCGACGAGCTGCAGCTGCAGCTGTATCTAGCAAACTCTTCTTCTTCAGTACGTTGAGTTACAAACAGGCTTCTGCTACTTGAGAGATTATGGCGCAGCCGACGAAGCATAGGGTCATAGGCTTGGTGTCAGGTGGTAAAGACAGCTGCTTCAACATGATGCACTGCATCGCAAATGGGCATGAAATTGTCGCCCTCGCAACGCTAATGCCAGAACAGGGAATCGGTGCGTTCGTGCTGCTGTTTACGCATAGCCTGACATTCCAGATGAGCTTGACTCGCATTTATATCAGTCGGTCGGCACATCTCTTCTTCCTCTGATCGCCAAGTCGATGCGACTGCCTCTCTTCACGAGAACCATCACTGGCACTGCTGTGAACAAGGGCGCAGAGTATGGAAGTCGCTTGACTGGAGGAGAAGGCAGTGGAACTATTGGTGATGAGACTGAAGATCTCACGGCTCTTTTGAAGGACGTTATGGTGCGTTTTCACGGTATAGCAAAAAGTTCTGACGAGTTAAGGCAGCACATCCGCATGTCACAGCTCTCTCAACAGGTGCAATCCTATCGACATACCAACGTCTCCGCATGGAGCACGTCTGCTCCAGACTCGGTCTAACCTCCCTCGCATACATGTGGCAAGGTCATCAAGCGACACTCGTGGACAGTATGCTTGCAAGTGGTTTAGAGCCCGTTCTTGTCAAAGTTGCTGGCGTCGGTCTAGAGGTCGAAGATGTAGGCCGGAAATTGATAGATGTCCGCGCTAGACTCGCCAAGCTTGTGAGTGGCGTTGAAGTGTGCTGTCGCCAATGAACAGGAGCGGATTTACGGTTCTCATGTGGCTGGTGAAGGAGGAGAATACGAGACTATCACTCTTGATGGACAAATGTTTCATGATCGAATCTCACTGTGGGTTGTTGTCTTTCTGACAGGTGTGCTGCAAATGCTAATGAGAGAGAGATGAAACGACAACAATCGTGACAGACCCATCGCCCGTAGCGCACATGCTGATCCAATCTGCTTCGTTGGTTGAGAAACCAGGTCACATCACGCCGGACCCTGAAGACATGCGGAGGCTGCTGAATCTCCCGCCATTGGGTGAGATGGAGCTGGATGAGGAGACAGAGGACCTTGTGGAAGTAGGATTGGCTGCCGTTGGAACAAGTCGTGAGGCTGTTTTACCGTCAATCACCAGCAAAAGCAATACATCACCAGCTTCACAGCAAGTCAGCTTTTCGAAGCGGGGCAGATGGTTCGCAGCCTCCATCAACGGCTCCTCGGGCTCTCTGCCAATCGGCAAAGACGTCACCCACGCCTTCCAAGCCATCGCCTCCACCCTCCAAGCCCGCTCTATCTCGCTGCCACTCCACACCCAGCACATCACTTTTCTCCTCTCGTCAATGTCCCTCTTTCCAGCAGCCAACGTAGCGTACAAAGCCTTTTATGGTACCAGTCCGCCCAGTCGCGCTTGTGTTGCTGTTGACTTGCCGGAAGGAGTCAATTGTAGGATTGAGGTTGTTGGTTTTGATGATGCTGTTGTTGGTTCGGAGGAGAAGGTTGGAGGACGGAGTGCATTGCATGTACAGGGTGTCAGCTATTGGGCTCCTGCGAATATCGGGCCGTATTCTCAGTCTGTTATGGTAAGTCTCTGGTCCCGACGAACACTTGCTGATGTCAACAGGTCGATTCTCGCTTGACGATCGCAGGGCAGATCCCATTGATACCATCCACGCTGACGCTTCCACCTCAATCCCCAGACCACGCGTCGCCGTACCCTTTACAAGCGGCTTTGGCCTTGCAGCATGTCCGTCGAATCGTTGCTGCACTGCGCTCGCCAAGCAGTACTGGAGGTGGATGGCGCGGGTGGAATGAAGGTGTGATCGGCTGGTGGGCTCAGCCATCTGCGCAAGCTCATGACGAGGCGGTGGACGTCCTGAAAGCTGTCTGGGCAGAACACGCAAGCAGGGACCGCGCTATTTCGGAAACAAACGGTGGCGTCGTCGATCTGCCGGATAGTCGTGGAACACCCGTCATCTTTTTACAAGCCAAGGAACTTCCTAAAGGCGCTCTGGTCGAGTGGCAATTCAACATGCACACTGGCCGTCCGTCTTCTTCCCTCGAGCAGACTGATGAGGAGGAGGAGGAGGAGCTTGAAGCTGTTTGCAAGGTGAACACGCCGAAAGGTATGAGGATCGAGAGTTGTCGAGTCAGTCGAGGAGCTGGTTCTCGGACATTGGTGTTTTGCAACGGTACGTTTGACATCAGCGAGAGTCAGCGCTGATGTGACAGATGCTGTTTTCGTTGATTGTCTGACGACGATCTCATCCTTGCAGTCGGCTCTGGCAGTCAAAGTCTATCATACGGCCTGTATCGACATCTCAACTCGTAAGTCTTTATCAGGCCTGTAACAAGAGATCAAGCTGATGCTTCAAGTTTTCGGGGCGCTCGTGGCCGCTTGGCCAGAGACGTGCTTCACTGCTGTCCCCGTTATTTCTATTCACGATCGTGAAGGAAAGCCTGCTTTGGTAGCATTGGATATCAATGGAGATTGAGATGCATACGCAATGCTCTTTAATGCCTGTATACGGTCTACGACGGATGATGCTGATGTCAGTTACGAGTCTTGCAGGTGCAGGTGTGCAGGTATATGAAGAGTTGAAAGTACTTTGACAAACTTCCATGTGCGCTGAGACTTCAAGGGATCGATACTTGGGTGCCTTGCTCAACCACAGAAGATGGCGCATCTTCATTCTCGTTTCAAAAAAAAAGACAGAGATCTAACGTCTTGATTCCAGCTTCCTAACATCCAGCCTGGCCAAGTGTCACCACCTCTGCCGTGGCTTCAAGTACCAAGGCGTTGACTGCTGTCACTACCCCCAGAACGTAAGTGGTACGAGGCGATAGCTTTACTGATAGGCACAGTACAACAGAGCGCCTTGCTACCTTCAAAGATGTAATTCTACGCCATGGTGAAGAAAATAGCAGCGAACAGAGCATGAGCGCTGGTTCAGAACTTCAGATCTGCTGTATTTCTAGGCTTTTCAAGCAGTTCATACGCTAAGAAATGTATTGTTGTGCTCTTGGCTTGATATAGGCGGCTTTCTCGACGAATGATCACATCCTACATACCTGCGAAAAGCTACTGTTGAGCTAGAAGACTTTCAGCTGTAGCCGCGCTCTGCCACCGAGCTATCTAGGCGTAGAGCGCAGCGAGCGAGCCGGCTGAAAGCGGAGCTAAGACGCCACGGCCACCTCGACTTTCTACGCAATGAGAAAGATGGCTGAGAAGCTCACTCACCAGGTTCCACGCACTTCGTGTGGACCCTCTCAGGGGAAACATCCCTCGGGCGAGCCCGGGGCTCACCGTGACGCCGGCCACAGAACTAGACTCTGATGACGAGTCTTTGATTGCCACGTCTGTCGCTGCTGTCCGCAACCACACGGCGGCGTAATTTCGTCCCACGCCCAACTCCTTCGGGCCGCAGTCTAGGCAGGGCTCACATTCGCCTGCGACACCCGTGGCGGTCGTCTCGTTCAACCTGTAGACGAAGTTCAGCAGTGTCGACGAGGGCAAACCGGGCGCCGGGTCAACCGGGTCCAATTTTAGTCAAAAACGTAGGGTATAGGCTCCAGAGAAGAGACGGACGGAGAAAGGCGCGAGATGCATCGCATCTGCTCTAGCACCTGCCTAGCATGTCACATTATTGTTCGGCGCAGCATCACAGCTGCCCGCAAACGTTGCTGTCCACTTCAAACTTGAAATAGAACGACTGACGAGCTGCGCCTAAAACTATGCTCATAGACGCGAGAAAAGTATGCGGAATTCGATGAGGAATGGTCGATTTTACATCTTTCAAAGCTGTGTTGGCTTGCTGCTGGTGTGCTATGTTGTAGCTGTACAAGCTGCTGTTGTCGATATTCAGTATTATTCTTCAATACTGCTGCTTCCTACACTAAATCAGAGTGCTACAAGCCATACAGTCAACTTTCCAGCGACCATCTACACCGCTTTCATCACCCTCAACATATGTTCTTCCTCCCTTGTACCCAACATCTTTCTCTCCCTCGATTCAAATATTCCACAGCCTCAAGCGACAGACTTGGGCGATACCAGACGGAACCTTACGAGCGGAGGACTGGTCCCTGGCGGTGCACAGACGCGCTTCCATGGGAATTGGAAGAGCAAAGACAGGAATGTGTACCAGATTGTCACGGAGAAAGGGTTTGGTAATTGGACGGGCTTGTTGTCTGAGGGCGCTTGGATGACGGTCGAAATGCCGATTGATGTCGAGGGGAATACGATGGTTGGCGATCTAGAGGTGGAGCTGGCTGTGTCCACGACGAGTGAGTTGATTGAGCGACTGGAAGCGAGGCTGATGGGTAGGTCCTGTTCATTCAGTCTCCAAGACGTCAATTCAGCTTGGCGATACCACTTCTTCTCAAGCTCTGCTTTTGTCGCCTCTCATACAAGCCTACAACTTGCCTCAACCTTCATACCCAAATTACACCCTCCCAAGCGCAGCTCTCAGCATCGCTTCCTATCCCTTCCCAGCCGATACCTCCATCGCAAACGTCAGCACTCTTCTCGTCCCAACCACATCGTCTCCGACTCTGGATGGTCTCGACTACTCTTTGTGTGCTGTGCGTCGAGCAGCGCAAGCGGCAGAGAACTCGACGACGCATGAAGTTGTTTGGAGGCCTGGAGGGTTCAAGTGGATGTCTCTGTTTGGTGGTTTGACGAGCGAGACGAATTATACAGCTTGGTTCGTCGATGAAGATGCTGGTGAAGGAGACGGGGGTCGTTTGGCGGGGCCTATCATGTTCACCACGAAACCAGGTGGGTCCTCAGCTTCACAGACACCAGCTGACAAGCAGATGAATTCCCTTGTCCTCTCGCTCATTCACTTGACATCTGTCCCGGTATAGCCTACACTGTCCCACTCGAAGTACCAGCGAACGGTCTACCCCTCACGACACTACCCAACGAATACACCGATCTCCTGACTGCCAATCTCCAAGCTTTCTCGACGTCGCTGCTTGTATCAGCTTGCGGTCGAGACCTCTATTCTCACGTTTCGTCATGCGCAGACTGTTTCGACAGCTATCGCGATTGGCTCTGCCGTACATTCTTACCGCAATGCACAATCTCTTCAAGTCCAAACAGCAATACAACAGCCCAAACCATCACGCGCTCACCAGCCGTCGAGCGAATCAAAGGTCTCCCGAACCCACCGTACCAGTACACGGAATACAAGCCGTGTTTGAGTGTGTGTAATACCGTTGATCGTGATTGTCCAGCCTTTCTAGGCTTTTCATGTCCGATACGAGGGATCACGGCTGATCAAAGCTATGCTTTTCAGGGAAAGGAAGATGAGGATGAGGGATTGGATGGGACGGGGTTTCATGAAGGGGGAATTGATAGATGGGGGAATAGATGGTGTAACGGTTTGATGCCTGACGACGCATAGCATAGCATTGCATGTACAAATATTCAAATGGCATGACAACTTGAGAAAGATATACAATATCAATGCTATTCCTCATCCTCGTCCTCCGTGGTCTGCTCGGACCCACGGACATCACTCCCGCTGCCATTCTCAAGCCGATACCAATCAAAATCAACATATTCGTCTTGTTGACCTTTGCGTATCACCAGTGCTTCAACGCAAATCATCTCTTCGCCTCGTGTCGCCCTTTCCACCTCTATCCCCGTCCCCTCTTCCTCGCTTTCGTTGAGTGGCTCATCACCCGTCACAGTCCTCACATCCGCAAAGCTCAAACTGACGCTATCAAGTGGCGCAGCTTGCATCTCTTCCAGAGGCGGAGAACCAACAGGCGAAGCTAGCAGCCTCAACGACGATGCGCGCTTCGGATCACTTTCGCCAAGTGAAAGGGAGAGGGAATGGAGTGCCGATTTGGGGTGCGTCAAAGCGTGCAAGTTTGCACTTGTCAACAATGCCGCAGGCTCGGTGGGGGCGCTGATGTCGAGATTGAAAGATAGCCAGCTGTCGGAGGATTCAAGTGTACAGCCATCACCTGCCAACAGGTCTGCGTGTCTTCTTTCACGTCGTTCTTGGGCACGTTGACGACGGGCATCGTTGGCTTTGACTTTTGAAAGTGATGAAGGTGGTGGAATTGGCGTTGCTGTCTTGGATTTGGGTTTTCGACGTTCTTTCCAACCGCCGACATCCATTACGAATGGCGTATGCTCCCCCTCTCCATCTTCCTCAACAGCAGCAGCAGCAGCCACCGCAGCCCGGCGCCTCATCTTTTCCTGATATTTCTTATCTTTGTCAACCCTCCCACCCTCGTCCCCCGCCCCCGCTCGCGTCCTCTGCCTCATGCTGAGAGGCGGCACATAAGCCAACACATGATCCCCCTTGACCGCTTTCGTCCCCTTTTTCGGTAGCCCATCAGCATACAAGTCATTACGTCTCGTGACTGATGGAGAGACAATGACGATTTCTTGTAAGATCATGACGGTTGCACCTAGTTCTGATGCCATGAGTTCTAGTGTTCGGAGAGAGGCGTCCATCTCG
Organism: Holtermanniella nyarrowii; assembly: GCA_001600035.1. Lineage (NCBI taxonomy): Eukaryota > Fungi > Basidiomycota > Tremellomycetes > Holtermanniales > Holtermanniella > Holtermanniella nyarrowii. The sequence continues at coordinate 130,844 of BCIT01000001.1, read as the reverse complement.
GGGCGTGTGAGGCCGATGACAGAGCCATCGTCTGAAATATTAGCGATTGAGGTAGCAGAGGGAGAGAAGACGCACCGTGTAGACCTATTTCGTAGATGGCTTCATTTCCTCCTTGGCTCAGCCTCCACTTCATCTGAGTTACCAGGCGCTCGAAGCGCTCTGGACAAGGATCGATTAATTTGAGCTGAGTGCGTCAGTCTTGCGCCTCTACAACCGCCCAAATAACTTACCTTGTATTCTATATGCCCCTCTTTATCTCTCTCCGCTTCGAGCTTGGGCGTCCGCGGAACATCGCCATCAGAAGTATTGGTATTCGAAGTGTCATCGCAACTACTCGCAAGGCCCAGATACAGCTGTGACCTCTTGATGTCGCTTGTACGTTCAGCAAGCTGTTGATCCCAGCTCGCCAAGGCCAGCGAGCCGTTACTCGATGTTCTGCGTGGGCTTGGAGAGAGTGAAGGGAGTGCGGAAGGGGAGAGGGAATGAGAGAGTTGTTGCCATGGTGAGGGATGACGTGTTGCTATGTCGAGTGGCTCGCCGAATGCGAACATTTCCATGATGACGCTGGTGTTGCTTTGCTTGTGGTTGTGGTTGTGGTTTAGAGGTATGCAGATGGTAATCTTAAGATCATCCTGCGGCCCCAGAGCTCGCTATTTGAGGCGTATAGGTGTTGATGTATCAGTGTGCTATCCGATCTATCATTCTCCTTCCTCCCAATGATCTCTATGAGGTCCTTTTGGCCGCTTGAAGGTCCAAGGTTGAAGAGAACAAAGCAAGGTATGGCGCCCTTTGCCACCCGTTGACTCAAGCTCGTCTAGATATTAGCGCAAGTTATCCTAATAAGCTATAATATTATGCAAATGAGAGAATGATCGCGGATGATATATGCACAAGAACCTCACAAGCAGTTGTGGAAATGTACTCTCCAGTCGAGACGCGTCCTTCTTTCGACATCTCGAGGCGGCCCTGGACCTTTTCTTATTCTCAGAATCTGCAGAGAGGTGGCTGTGGACCTGAAGCTCATTTTGAAGCCGCCCTCCGGTACTATTGCTGCTGCAGCAAACCTGGCTTGGCATCATGGCCGCCGACTACATACCTCTCGCAACATCAGCGACAAATGCAGACGACGATAGCTTTAATGAGCCTCCTCCCAAGTAAGTCCTCCCATATTCATTTCTAAAGCACCTCAGAAGTCGTCGTCGCGCTGGACCTCAGCCTTTGGCATCAATACTCAGGCCCAAACCACGTCAACTCCTTCTTTTGGCACCACCCACAATGTGCGTCTTGTTGATTTGGATCTTTGCATGGACACGGGGGAGTGGCAAGTCAGGTGCCGAATGGGACATCGAGGATGTCGAGGTGCATGAGAACCCGTACTTCCATACAGGGGATATTTGGAAACACAATACCGAGGTGGATGAACTGCTTGAGCGCTGCGAAGCGCTGTTTCCTTTGGAAATTGTGACAGAGTCGGTGGGAGAGCTGCAGATGGAGATCGGTTTTAGCGATATTGCCAAGCGGAATGAACGAGATCACTGGTCACGATGGAATGATCTAAGCAAAGATGAACAGCAAGAGCGAGAACAAGCCGGTTGTGGAAGGAATCAAACGACTCTCATCATCCTCCCAAGTCTCTGGTTCGCTGAGGCCTATTCAGGAAGCGCAACAGGCGAAGCAGTCTACGCGCAATCTATCGTACGTCCCCTCCGACTCCCATCCCCGCTAAAGCGCAGATCTCGACACTCAACGTCCAGTCCTACTCATACCAGTTCTCATCCTTAGGATGGTGGAACCACGACATGAAAAAGACAATCGAGCTGTATGAAAAGAGGCCTGGGCAGGTGAGACTGATCATGGCTGATCCGGAACAAGTGAATGAATGTTGGAACAATGGGCATTGTCTCAAGACTGCCGACAGGCCGGAGGGGATCCCGGCTTGGAAATTGGTTAGCTTTTGGTATTGGGACGAGTGAGTCTTGAGCGTCTGTGTTTCGGGGCTCATGCTGATTCACAGTGTTGGGAATCCCTTGGGTCATGATTGGACTCTTTCACCGTCCCCAAACAACGACAACCATTTCATAAGTCTATCCATCGAACCGACCTGTCGTCGACTCCCTTTCCTCCCCCCCGCCGCCCGTCCCCTCCCTGCACAGATCTACATCCTCGCCAAACAAGTCAAATACCTCTCGTCCACAGCCCAACATTCCAAATTCGCCTGGACCCTAAAATATTTTCAACAACTCTCCCGTGAGCTGGGGGTCCGATTCGTCAGTGGCATGGTAGAAGATGATGAAGAGACTGCAAAAGCGGTCAAGGCGGCCGGGGTGATAAATTGGGGGCGGTTGGGGAAAGTGAAGTTCTATGAACAGCTTGCGAGGAGTAGGGTATTTTTGGGTGTGGGGAAACCGAGGATCAGTCCTAGTCCTTGGGATGCGCTTTGTCTTGGTGTGCCTGTGAGTGGTCAATCTGTACTGCGATGTGTCATGTATGCTGAAAGAGACAGTTTATCAACCCAATCTTGAAATGGGATCAAGATGACCCGGAGAACCGCACGAAATGGTTAACACAACAATGGTGGATGACGAATCTCGAGCCGTGAGTCTTCCCTCCCCTCTATACTCATCATGCTAATGCAAGATAGACCATACGTCTACAATGTCCACGCGCACGACCTACAGGGTCTGAAGCAAGCTTTGAGCAGTGCGATCGCGACACCTATCAAGAGCTTCATTCCTGAATACATGAAGTTCGATTTCGTTGTGCGCAAGATGGGTGAATTAATTGAGATGGATTGGCGGGAGAAGGGAGAGGTGCTGCTTGCGCAACGGGTGGAAGAAGGGGATGGAGCTGTGAGTGGTTGATCTGGGTGAAAGCAGCTGATGGACAGCTTTTCGTCATGTAGCATGTCTCGCATCGTTTGTATCAAGTTTGGGAAGTAGAAGCATATAGTCTCATCCATGCATCGTAATAATGCAGTATCGTACAATCAATCGTCACCATAATAATACAACGCGCCAACAAGAATCATTGTCGCCACCGGGATAAAGCACATAGTCTTGACCAGATCCCAGCCAGGAGCAAACTTCCACTCGCTATCATCTCCACCCACTCGCCGAAAGCCAAAAAAGCACGGAAAGTCGACATAAAATATGACGACCCGCAGCGCCGGCGCAATGCCTGCTCGCATAACGACGTTACCCCAGATGTCGGTGTAATGTTTCCAGCGAATTGAGAACTGGCTTTTCGCTTCGCGGGCGGCCTTTCCGCGCTGACGTTCGAGCTCTTTGATCTGACGTCAGCTTAGCGAGCTCCCGGGACATACCTCTTGAACCGACGCCCGCGCCGCAACCTCATGACCAGCAGCCGTGGCCTCAACACCTTTCATCTTGGTGCGTATACTGATCTGATACGCCTGCGTCTCGGCCGTCGCGCGAGCAAAGTCTCGTAGTTGCTCGCTGACGTATGTGACGACAGCTGCCAGCCGACTGATAGGATCCAGCATGACTGGTTCAGCCGGTGCAAGACTGATGCGGCGCGGCGCGGCGCGAGCCGAGACGAGCGGCTGAACATTCATGCGCCAACGACCTGGAGATTGTCTTCGAGAACGATCGGAATCTGTTCCGCTCAAGAGCGAAATTCTGCGCTGCAGAGGAGCTAAAGTGTCGCCGGCTTCAGGATGGGGAGCGGCGTCTTCAGCTAGAGGCCGAGCGAGACGCTTGAGAGCATCAAACTTGGGCCACTCGGTCTTGATGCCAGCAGAAACATCGACAGACTTCTTGAGCAGTGTGATCTGCGCTGTAAGCTGCTGAGCTGATGTTTCGAGAGTTGTGGGGATGTCATTGAAGGACGCCAAATCGTGCCGAGCTCGCTCAAGACGTCTACAAGTCAGCGAAACCTTGACATGAAGAAGACTCACTGTTTCCGCAACTCATAGACTCCATCCACCACCTCATCATGCACTTGCACGTCTGGCACGACTTGCTTTCGTTCAGAAGGGATAGAAGTCTGTTTGCTAGCAAATTCGGCGATCGAAGGCTCGACGGCATAGTCGATAGCGTTGATGGATTCGACATCGTCGACATGTTCGACGATAGGCTTGTTGATGTGCTCCATGGATGGTTTCGGGTGAGCCCGATTACGGATTGCCAACGCCACTTTCGCGCGAGTGGAAGGAGCTTTCGAAAAGCCATTGACCACAACGGGCGAGCTCGTATCATCGTGATGTGATGAAGCACTCCCGTTTGGAAGAGGCTCAGTAGTCCCTCGGAAAGGCCGCAAGCCATGAGCAAAAGCGCGTGGGGAAAAGCTTGAGCGCTCCCCGCGATCCGTCTCGCTCGCGCTGCCGTCGTCGTGTCGACCGGGTATGGCGTTTTTTATGTGCTCGACGATAGCTCTGGCATGATGGCTGTGCCGATGGCGGACGCCCTGGGCTTCCCTATCGGTCGCTTCGTCCTGCACATTGTCAGCTGCTTTCCAAGCGCAAACCTTCAGAACTCACCGCACTCTCGTGTCGCACTGGCGGCAATTTCACCAGCTTGGCAGGCCGCGTCTCCGGCGTCTCCTGCGAGACAGACCTCGAAAGATCACTCTCACCATATGCGCCCGTACTCGCAATCCCACTCATCCTCCGCCCCTCATGCAAATCGCCCATCGATCCCATATCCAGCCCCGTCGACGCGCTCTTCAAGCTCCGACTACTCCCATCCCTCCCATCTGTTTCGCCATTGGCATGCAAGAAGCCTGAATCAAGCTCAGCGTCAGGCTCGTATTCGCGAGGAGGAGGCACGAAAAAGTCGACTTGACCTTTGCAGTGTCTGAATGACTGCGCATCCTCGAGAGTCCATTTCCAGCGATTGCGTTGCTGTACTTGCTGAGCCGACGACACAAGCGACGTCGTCGCAGTCAACGGCGTCCCGCGATGCCTTGCTGAATACTCTGATGATTCGCGCCCGCCATCACCCGATCGTCGACTACGAGCGGGGATACTCACAGGACTAGAATGCAAGATATCGGCATAAACACGATGTCTTGCGCGATCTTCCGCCTCCCATTTCGCCCGCGCTCCAATCTGCTGATCTCGTCGGTGGACCCAACGGATGATCAGTAGCGGATTGATGTATTCTTGTGTTGCGATGCTTTCGTACAGGAGGTTGTAGTATGCTTGGAGGTGAGCTCGCGCTTCGTACGCTGCTCGCTCGGCATGTGGATGTTGATGTAAGACGGCAAGAGTCGCTTGTGTTCGCTCTGATCTTGTCAGCCTATGCACTTCGGGTCAAGTACAAACCTTGGGCAGCTTCAAGCTCCATTCGCTCATGTTCGATCTCCTGCCGCCTCCGCATTTCCAGCAGCTGCTCCTCTGTTATCTCCGGCTGGACAGCTTTGTGACTTTTGGTAGTAGCATGCGCCGCCTTTTCAACAGGCTTCTCGACCTTTTCCTTCTTCTGTCTCTTGAAGAGCAGACTCAAGCCCTTCTTGCGCACAGTCGATTCAACACCCTGTACAAGCATCTGCTTCAACGGCGGATCAGGCGGTCCACTAGGCACAACCTCCTCTTCGTTCTCATCACTCGACAGCGAGACAGAAACAGAAGCCTGTCGCGCATGATGCGTGAACGGCACATGTCCTCCATCCTCCGTGATCACCGTCGATCCCGCCCTCGCCCTCCCAAGCGGTGTCTGTCCCGCCGCCGAATCACGACGTTTATGAATCGATTGACTGAGCGAGACTTGTCTCTGCCTTGCAAAGACCGGGCTCGTCTGAGACTGAACGGTACTTTGCGTTGCTGTTGAATCTGCTCTTTCACGCGGGACAAGAGGAGGAGGAGCTCGAATAAGGAAGGGTTCATGATGCGTTGGTGGGGCGGGTTTCAATGCTTGTTGAAGTGATGAACGTTGATTCGAACTCGATGAGCGTGGAAGGGTGAGTTTCTGGTCTGAAATGATCCGCAATGCTCCGTTGATATCGATCGAGCTGACGAGTGCAGCGAGTTGTTCTGCTGGTCAGCTTTCGGGGCAAGAAGAAGAAACTCACCTGAATCAAGACGTTGTTGCTGAGAAGCGCCATTCAGACCAGCTTCAAAGCCCGAGCGCGACGTATGCGAATGCTCTCTATCCATATCCCTAGCTCTTCCCTTTCCTTTGATGTCCCTACTCGCTCTACTCTCACTCCTCGGCAAACCGCCAACACGAACTTCATTGTCACTCGATCTCGATCCCTCACGATGTCTACTTGACTTAGCTTTCTCCCGTGGAGGAAGAGAGAGCCGACTGGTGCCTTCTGAACTTGGTTCTCTCGTCCGTCGTGGACGTGGAATGGACCCATTGTTTGAGAGCCGGTCTTGGGATGGTTGAGCTGAGATACGACCCGAGCTGTACGGTCGAGCGCTACTTGAACTTGCGCGTGGGTGCCTTGACGATTCGCCAGATTGCCTGCTTGGCTGCTGCTCTCTCGAGATGAAGTCCATCGAAGGAGGCTGTAGACCTGACCAAGATGCAGGATAAGCAGATGAATGGGCCCTTTTGCGGTTTGATGACGAGGAGATCTGGGGTAAGGGATGGTGGTAGGATGATGAACTTGGTAGACGTGAATGTGGCTGTGGGAGGGGAGGTTGTTTTTGTTGAGTGGATGAAGAGGATGTGGAGGAAGAAGAGGGAGAGAAAATGCTAGGTCGAGACAATGAAGATGAAGGTTGACCATTTGACGTTAGTGCGCTTCTGCGACGATCTCTCCCTTTGCTTGGGCTCGTCGGCCGAGAAGGACCGTGAACTACCTCTACCTCGTGTTCATCCTCATCTGTAGTCGTCTCGTATCCACCGAGCGTAGTAGCCGTACTCTCCGACCTCGATCTGTTCATCTTGCTCTTGCCTTGACCGACAGCAGTCGGCGTCGGCGTCGTCGATTGCTTGAGCTGCGATGGCGTATAAGCATGTTGACTTTTCGAAGGCCCCGCTATAGAATTCAAGGAAGTCGAAGGAGAGATTGAGGGAGATCGGAGACTACTTGCCGTTCTTGATGAAGAGGGAGGAGGAGAGGTTGTGCGTGGGAGAGCAAAGTGGACTGAGGAAGGAGATGATGAAGGTGCGAGCTCGTGTTTGCTCAAACCTTCTATGCTGTTCTCTCGTCCTTGAGAGTTGATATAGGGCATCGACTGTATACTAGTCATGCCCCTCTTGTCCTCAATACGCTCTACGCCGCCTTGAAACCGCTTTCGTCACCTCGAGCGCTGAGCTCGCTACTCGCTCTGACGTACATGGCCAAAGGCCGGATTACAAGTTATATTAGGATAACTATCCTAATTAGGACTGAAATAAAATCGTAATGAGATATCGGAGTAATGCAGGTCCCGGCTCGGGTCTTTACTCCCGATCTCGCATCACCAGTCGTACCCCTCTCGTCCTCCTCGAGTTCGAAAGCACTACCAGCATCCATCCATCCATCAAACATACTCGCTCACCATATCTTATAGGTCTTCTTCATGCCGACTGCCTAGTCAACAACTTGAACTACACCTCCAATCACCCTTACATCGCGAGCTAGCATGTCACGTTTACGTTGGGGATTCAAGTCTCAAACAGCGTCCAACCCTGCTCTGTCGCCTTCACAAGAAAAGACACTGGATTGGGAACATGGTCTGGCTTTAGAGCATGATGAAACGGAAAAGAGTAAAGCTCAGGATGAAGTCGATAGACTTTGGGGCATGGAGAACGTGAGTCTGACCGAGCGTTGGTCGGATCGCCGCTGACGTGTCTCCTTTGCTTCTGCTGATCTGTGTGTGTTTTTCTGACAGTTTGGTAATACTTGGTATGTTCCGACTGCGCTAGCCAAGAGCAGCGTAATGCTGACTCAAACTTCAGCTACTGCAATTCCGTCCTCCAATCACTATACGCATGCGAGCCCTTTCGAGCATTCATCCTCTCCTATCCAGACCAAGGACCACCCAATATCCCCTTAGGTCCCCCTCCTCCCGACCCAAACGCACCACCAACACCCCAAAGTCCGGCCGTCGTCAAAACCGATCCATTCATCGATACGTCGACGATACCCAGTAGTCCACCTACGACCAAACGTTCGTGGACAGGTCTGGGGTCAAGGAAATCTGTACAAGCGGGCACGCCGACTCTATCTGCTCTTGCATCGCAGCCTATCCCCCCTCCTACACCTGTTGTGCCGCCTGCGCAATCTCAGGGACAAGGACAACAGGCACAGCTACAGCATCAATACGCCAATATCCCACCCATCTCCATGTTCGCGACTATTCAAACCCTCTTTCAGCATTTGTCTACCTCGGCTCCTCATCCCGCACCACCCCCCAAAACACCAGGGAACGTCTCAGGCCAAGCCGGCGCTTTCCCTGGTTTGACACCTCTTGTAACTGCATCGAGTCTGAGCCAACCTTCGCCGACGTTGTTAACGAACTCATCAGGTCTTCCACCCGGACCTGCGTGGCTTGCGTCGCTCCCTCCACAAGCAGCTACACGAGGCAGTGGGCCAAATGGCGCTGGGACATTGGGCAGAGGCGTCGTCAGACCTGAAGAACTCATTCGGACCGTCAAGCGAGAGAATGCACTGTTCAGAGGTCCGATGCAGCAGGATGCACACGAATTTTTGAATTGGGTACTGAATCGGATCTCGGAAGAGGTTGTGGAACTTGATAAGGATGGTGAGTGGTGAAGGGAGGGGGGGGGCATGGGGCTGATGTTGTTGTAGCTGCGCTCAGTCCGACGTCGCCGAGAGTACCGAAAAGCAACTTTTTCAATGCGGTGACGGACAAGACGTTTGTCCAGGCGCTTTTTGAGGGTGTTTTGACGAACGAGACGCGCTGCTTGACTTGCGAGACTGTGAGTTGAGCCCATCAACGCCGAGCTGACGCCTAGACTTCATCTCGAGACGAGACTTTCATCGACCTATCCGTCGATATCGAGCAAAACGCCTCCGTCACAGCCTGTCTCCGCCAATTCTCTGCCTCCGAAATGCTCTGCCAGAAGAATAAATTCTTCTGCGATGCCTGCAGTGGGTTACAAGAAGCTGAAAAGCGCATGAAGATCAAGGCACCTCCGAATGTTCTTGCTTTGCATCTCAAGAGGTTTAAGTATCAGGAGGATCTGGGGAGATATGTCAAGCTTTCGTATAGGGTTGCGTTCCCGACGGATTTGAGGCTTTTCAACACCAGTGACGATGTTGAGGATCCGGATCGGCTCTATAACCTTTTTGCAGTCGTTGTGCATATTGGAAAGTGAGTTATCTTGCGGCTGGGGGCTCGGGCTGACGGATCAGCGGCCCACATCATGGACATTACGTCGCCATTGTTCGCTCAGGTCCGAGATGGGTCATGTGCGACGATGAAAACGTCGAACCACTCCAAGAAGCCGACATCGTCAAATACTTCGGTGATCACGCACAGGGGTCAGGTTATGTGCTGTTCTATCAGGCTGCGGATCTTGATCTTGCGAGTTTGGGATTGAAGACGCCTTCGCCGCCGACGAGGGCGGAAGCGACTTTTGGGGATCAAGTGGGTGTTGGAGGCTTTGTGCAGCCTTTTGAGATGGTTGGGACTACGCCGCTGAGGGTGCAGATCCCTGAAGGGAGGAAGGAGGTGCCTGCTGCTGCTGCTGCTGCTGTACCGGCTTCCGCAGCGACTCCGTCTGCACAACCTGCTCCGGCCTTCATTCAGCCCAATTCTGCTCCGCCGGCTCCGGCACCTGCGCTCGTGCCGGTTGCAGAGCTTCCTTCGTCGGCTGTCACTGCTGTGCCAGCGGCGGCACCTTCGCCAGCTCCTGTCGCTGCACCTGCGGTGCTTGCTCCAGCTTCAGCTCCATCTCCTGCCCCTGCTCCTGTGGCGACACCCTTCATCCAGCCAACACCTCGAGCGTTCCCAACTTCTCCTGCTCCCGTTGCATCTGTCCCGGGCCCTGCACCTGCATCTAACCCCGCATCAGTACCTGTCACCCGTGCACCTTCAGTCACAGCTTCCTCTGCCAGCTCATACGGTCGAGCAACACCCGCTCCAACAATCAGCTCGACACCGGAGAAAGCGAGAGCAGCACCTGTCGTCCTTGCCAAGCCGATCGAATCGCCCAAGCTCGGTAAAGAGAACGGCGGCAGTTGGTTCTCGCGCAAGTCGGGCAAAGACAAGGACAAGGACAAGAAGCGCATGTCTTTCCTTGACAATGACCCGACAACCAACAGTGTATCGGAGCGTTCGTCGATTGCGCCGAGCTACAATCGGGTGGATTCTGGTGAGACCACTCGGGCTAGGCTGCCTTCTGCTCCTGGTCTGCTCGAATCGTCACCGCCTAGTCGCGGTTTGGGTCTGCATACTGGCGAGAACGGCCACAGCTCGAACGGTTCAAATTCCAACATGTCGAGCTCGTTTGTATCGTCTGCGTCTGCTGCGTCGGTGTCGACAGGCAGCGGCACTCGCTCAACACCGATTAACCACAGTGCTCAGATGCCTCAAGCGGCTCCTGTTCCCGTGGCTCAGCCATCTGGCTTTGGAGCGCTTGGCCGCAAGAACTCAACTGCAGCCGAGCCACCACGAGACCGCCAAGCTTCAAGCGGGTCCTACGGCGGAGGCGGTGGTCTTGGACGGCGACTGAGTGCCGTGGGAGGCAAGGGCGGTTTGAGCTTGACGCGCAGTAGCAGTGCCGCGTTCAAGAGCATGGGCTTTGGCAGGAACAAGGACAAGGACAAGGAAAAGGAGGAGAAGAAAAAGGCTGAGGGGGAGAGAAAGGGTCTGCTGGGATAGATGGAGTGGACAAGGACGTTGTAATCATTCGGCTTTGCTTTTCTTTCTTGTATCGTATCGTATGGGAATCATGCTAGCTTTGGCACTGGATGGATTTGCCACTTCATATTCGCCACCGACTTTGCCGAAGCCGGTTTCCGCAGTAACGCGCTCGCCAGCGTTGCTCCAACACGTCGACGACCACGTCGAGCTACAACTGCAGCTCTCCCAATCAGATCATAAGTTACCACACTCAAGATGATAGTAGGGCTTGTATCCAAGGCTGTATGGTACGCATCTCACGATCATCCCGCACAGCAGATGCTTATCCAAGCCATGTCTCGTGCTACCTCTATCCAGCCTATGCGTCCTACAAGGCGCTTGCTGCGACACCAGTCTCTTCACCTGAAGTCACGAGGGAAGTTGAGCGGTGGCTGATGTATTGGAGTGTCGTTGGGACTTGGACGGCGGTGGAGGGTCTTGTGGGCTTTGTATTCACTTGGTACGTTTACGTCTCGCGAGAAGCAGACGCTCTGCATGTCCTGACGTGCAGGATCCCATTCTACTCGTTCTCCAAGCTGCTGTTCTTCCTCTACCTCAGTCTTCCTCAGACCGAAGTTCGTATGCGGGAGAAAAGAGAAAGGATGACGCTGACGTCAGTAGGGATCAACGTACATCTACTCTACACAGCTTGGCCCTGTCTTCAGACAGCACGAACGCGATATCGATGCTTTCCTTTCTACTCTGCGATACCGTGCTGGCGGTTTCCTATCTGGCTTCATTGGCTGGGTCTGGGAGAAGGCTCGCTCTCAGTTGAACGTGAGCCCCTTGATAAATTGCGGTTTGTTTGCTGACAGCCAGGTAAATGGCCAACAAGAACCCAACTACGCACATCAGCACGACGTCACAAACCCATATGCACAAGGTCAACAACTCCCACCCACTCTAGCACACCCAGCAGCCGGTGCAGCTCAACAAATGTTCTCTCTCGCAAGTCGATACGCAGTCCAATACCTCCCCGTTGCCGTTGCAGCCATGCGCCCACTCCAACAGCAACAGCAGCAGTATCACGCCGAAAGCATCCCCACTCCACGCGACGCAGAATACAGCGAGATGCCAATCCCAAGACCTATGGGCACGCCGCGCACGAGGCCTTCGGACCCGGATATGAACCTTCGGTCGAGGATCTCGTCCAATTCGGAGATGGGCTATGAGGAGATTGAGAGGTCTGAAGTTGAGCAGTCTGCTGCTGCTACTGGCGCTGCCGGGCAGAGGCCAGGATTGAATGAGCAGAGGTCGGGGAGCTGGTTCGGCTGGTCACAGCAGCCCAAGTCCAAGGCTGAGTAGGCTTGTATATGTGTATTTCCTCATGTCTATGTATCCTTGATGAGTCATACTCACTTGATTTGCGCTGCCAGTGAGATGGACAAACAGTGAGATGAACAAAGGGCTCACTCGATGCCACGTCGCGCCGGTGGATCGAAAGGCATGGACAGTCGTGACGGACGCATTGACAGCCGCTTCGCTTGAAAGATGCATGACTTCTGAACTAGCTCATGCCCAAGCCCTAGAGCTCATCATCCGCTCTACGGTTCTTGATACCCAAGAGCTCAACCTCGAAGATCAAAGTCGCCGCAGCGGGGATGACGGGAGGGTGACCTCGTGCACCATAACCCAAGTGAGAAGGGATCGTGAGCTTGCGTTTCTCGCCGACACAGATGCCCAACAAGCCCTGATCCCACCCAGCAATGACCTGGCCCGCACCGACTGCACAGCGTCAGCAAGCGTGTCGGCAAAGGAAGCATTGGTACGCACGCGTGAATTCGAAAGGCTGGTTTCTGTCGAGCGACGAATCGAATTTGGAGCCGTCTGCAGCTAGTGTGCCGGTGTAGCTTGTCTGTCAGCTTGCATATTGTTATCAAAATGAGAGAAAGACGTACTGCATGGAAAGCTTGTCACCTTTTTGAGCCTTGATAGGGCACTCGTCAGGTAGGTATTTGACGCCAATCTGGAGCTGCTCGCTTGCTGGTGATGGTGTCTGTGCGGCTACGAGCGCGAAAGACGAGAGGAGCATGATGAGCGCTGTGGGAGCTGAAAGACGCATGGCTGTTGGAGTCTCTGAGAGCGCTATCGGTGCTCAAGGTGGGTGAGCTGGAAGCAGGCGGCCCCACACCTCATTGGTCGCGGAGGAAGCAAACGGCCGGTGGCATTAACCTTCGCCACGCAAAGTGGCAAACTTCGGCGAGGCAGTTTGACTGGGTCACCTCGACGTGAGGCGCGATACTTTGAAGGAATACCAGGATTTCATATCATAGTACGTAGCATGATGATACACGTTGGAGACTGAGAGAAACGGGTTCGAAAACGAAAAAGGCGGTGGGGTGCCATCATACAAAACAACCGATTTCGGACCCAGCGAGCGCAAGCTCCTTGAGCCGCTACACAGGTTGCGCGCGTTGCAAGGAAGCTCGTGACATTTGTTGCCATTGCGGCAGGTATCGATGAGCTCGACGTCTCTCAGGCAGCCAAGTCACTGATTTCGATGGCCGACGCCCCGCCACATCCAAGGCCAGCCTATTGCCTTGACATTCCAACCCTCATGTGGTCTCTTTATACTTATCCATACCCAGTTTCTGAGACATCTGGTGCATCTCTGAGCGTTAAGAATACCAGGAAACAAGCACTTCTTGGAGGAAAGAACATATTGAGGAGATGCGACACGAAAGACCGGGTGGCAAGCATGCCACAGATACCACGTCATTCTCTGATGCGTAACCCCTGCAGGGGCTAAGCTTGCGCACGCTCCTCTGTATCGGTACATCGACCATCATGGGCTTTCTCCACGTAGTATGGGTGTCAGTATACATCAGCTCGCCAGTCACGCTTAAGCTGACCAACCCTAGTGCAATCGTTTTTGCCGCCATCGGCGTTCTCACATGGTTCTTTGCGCCCAAGGGGCCTAGCCAGACGTACGTCCTGATCCACTTGCAATTAGGCTGTAACTGACCTGTCGTAGCTTGATCCGCTCGAGTGTCGCTATGGCACTGACGTGCTGCTACCTCATGTGAGTATCTTATCGAAGCTTGCAGGAGAAGCTGACGGTGTAGGTGGGCAATCACATATCTCGCCCAACTTCACCCTTTGATGAGTGCGTCGCTTTGTACAACTTCAAATGGCCAAGAACTGATGTTCAGAACCCCATCGCTCCGATATACGGCCAGACAACATGACGATCGATGCCTTTGGTCAATTGTAGATCTCATCAGCATGCAACATGTACCATCACTATCGCAAATCAGGCCGCCGTAATACGCAGCAATTCAAAATGGATCGCGATGCCTTGCATTGCTTTTACATGAGACGAATACGAATAGAGAGACAAAACTCGGCCTAGTTGTCCCCGAAACGATCCGGCATGACAAGAGGCGCAAGACTACGATCAGCAACACCCCACGTTCAGTCAGACGACGTACAGACTCCACGAGTACATGGCATAGCAAATCCAACTGCTGATAACCCTCATCCACATGGCAGCTTCTGATCTGCCAATATAGACGTCTTGTTCCATCGTGAACGCAGGTTCAGTTGGGTGCGCGACGGGTGTTGTTGAGACAACGGCCCTATGAAAGTCAGTCTGCTTTGTTGATGACACGAAAATGAGACGTACCAGTCTGTGAGAAGACCGCTGACGTACATGGACGCCATGACAAAGATGATGTGGAACCACGAATACTACCATCAGCTCACCCCTTCGAACGTGAACTCACATTGTACTTTGTCCCGGAGCGCTCATCATCCCGATCCTCACCCGTCACCTCCATATCCTCATCCTCATCCTCCTCCTGCTCATCAAGTACGGAAGCAGGTAAGGAACCAGCATTGACAGCTGCCAAAATGGCTTGATAGCGCATCTCATCTCGTCTCGGCTTTGGCTGGTTCGTCACAAGTTGCACATGACCATCGTCATCTTCAGGCAGGGCAATGGCGCCGCCTGAATTGGCACCAGCACGGTGACCCTTGCCTACCAGCGCCTTGGACTGGGTAGCGGCGCGACTGGTCGAATAGGCGATCGCGAGGAAAGTGAAGAGCGCACCGATGACGACAGTCGTAGTCTTTGTGCCACCTCTGGCGTGAAGCGGGTTGCATTGCCCGTCATCCGAGTGGTTCGCAACGGCCGAAGCCGTCAAGTACGAGCAGTAGGCAGCAACCATGGATGCCTGCGTCAAGCCTGATTTCGGGTTGGCTTCTTGTACCGGATGCGAGATGGAGAGACCTGTGACGATAACGGCGAGGATGAGGTTGGTGGTGATCAAGAAGGTATTCAGACCGCATCCCGAGCCTGCAAAGAAGACAAAGAGGACAGTTGTCAAAGCGATAGCAGCTGCGAACATTCCAAAAGTCGAGCCTACAAGGATGAATTGCCAAAGATTCGATTCGGAATGTTCCCATCGATCAAGACACGTTTCAGACCACGTATGCGCAAAGTCGACCAGCAAAACCAGGCCAATGAGGATGAAGAGGAATGCGCCGATGGGAGAGAGGTAGGAACCGTAGGTCATGAAGAACTCGTTGGGAATGAGGAAAGAGAGGAATGCAAGGAGGAAGTAGAGGATGATTTTTAGGCCCCACCACCCGTTCTGGATCGCTGCGCGCTTGGTCCTTGTTGATTTGACGCCCACGAGGGCGGCAGAGAGGATGAGGTGAAAGAGAGCTAGAGCGAAACAGAAGCGGTGTACCTGAGTGTCAGCTTTGGTTTATGCTTAGAGTGCACGTACTGCAAGAAGGCCATAACATTTACCGCCCGAGCAGTCCATCTTGATCCAATCCCAGCTAAGCTTCTCAATCTGCCGGATCGCAATATCCGTCCGTGAGAAGTACGCCAACATTGAGCTCAGCGCAAATATGAGCTAGTCTATCAGTTTCACAGAGAGCTCTTGCATGTGCACATACACCAAAGCCAACACGCGTCGCAATGGACGAGTTGCAGTTACACGACTTGCAGAACGCAGAGGCGGCCGTACCACCTGCAGACGTCAGCTTGGACGTCTCGTCAAACATGGACAAAGGACGGACCCATGAACAACAAGCATCCTGAGAATAGGGAGCTACCGATAGCGCCAATACCACCTGTGAGGAGCGGAATGGAAAGAAGAGCGCCCATGCTAACTTGATCTCCTACTCCAGATGCTGAGACGACGACGATCTCTTACGGCGGTGGCGACTGCACTGAAACGTAACTCGGTGGAGCAGATAAGAAAGCAGCTTATTCACACATGAATTCATCCCTGTGCTCCGCGCTATATATGTATCCTAAACATGGTGCTGCTTCGTCTGGTGTCGTTTCAGCGCATCCATCCTATCCCAGTCAGCACTGCTTCTTTTCCCAATCAACCAACTCACCTCGTAAAACTCTCGCCGCAAGTAGGACAATGAACCCTCGGCTTATCCTTGATAGTCTTCCATAGAGTCGCTTCAGCTTCTGTCAATTTGCCCTCGTAGACCAGCTCTCCTTCACGACGCGCATGACGCGCCATGTGTCGAGGAAGATCATATTTGCGCGTGAAAAAGTCTTTGCACCTTGGGAATGGCTGTTTGTCAGTCTGGCTTGCTTGGAAGAGAAATACGTACAGCACGAGGAAAGACATAGTTGCACTGAACACCGATGGCACCACCACCAGCTTCCGACCCATCCATCGAGACTTTGCGCGCCTTGGTAGTCGTTGCCTTCTTTGCGCGTTTTGGCGCAGCAGCCTTTGGCCTCGCAGCACCTCCAGCCTTCCGTCCAGCTCTGGCAGCAGGCGCACGACGACCTTTAGCCGACCCACCCGCATAATCCGAGTTGTCATCGTCGTCCTCCGACGCACTCAAGCTATACACCGACGCCGCTTCTGAGTCCTGCTGTTCTTCTGGGCTCGGAGGCGCTAAGGCGGGATCGAAAGCGTCGAGCTGAGAACGACGCCTCTTCTTTGGACCGCCGGACGTAGCGGGTGAACTCGCACCGCCGTTACCGTCTTCGGCGCCTGATGCCGATGGACTGCCGCCACGGAGAGCAGAGACGGCTGGTTGGTTGTTGGGACCACTAGAGTTGGAACCGCCATAGCCACCGCTGCGCCACTGCGCCACGACTTCTTGACCTGCCTTGCGCTTGCCTCTTGCGCGATCTGAAGGCGGTCCAACGGAAGGCTGGGGCTGAGGCGTGGATGGTACGCTCTCGTGATGGGCGACGGCCTTCCAGAGAAGGTCGAGACCGCTCTGTGCAGACTGGCTCGATGTACTGGGTGATTCCCTGCCTTGACCGACTGTAGCCGCGTCATCATCCTCTTCCGCCTCGATAGCGGAATCAGGGATATTGGCATGACCGCCAGCGGTACCATTGGTGCTCGTTGGACCAGGAAGCGATTGGTTCTGCGTGATACCAAGTGGAGTACTGGCACTGGCCCCAACAGCAAGATAAGGCGTACGAGGCTCAGGTGGAGGCGGCATCTTTTGAGCATAGAAAGGCTGGCGCTCGCGTTCATGGTTGACCCACTCGATCGAGGGAATACAGAGATCGGATTCTTCAGATGACGTTGAAGCCGTACGCGTTGAGGATTTGGACGATTGGCGACGGATGGCGGCGGCTTGTTCTTGATGACGTGCACGAGCTCGAGCGGTGGGCGAGTTGGCTGCTGAAGCGGATTGAGCAGTGTACATGAGGCCGTTGCTGTTTGCGTTGGGTGCACCGCCGAAAGAGGCTACTTGAGCAAAGGGGTTGTAGGAATATGCAACGCCAGCGCCAGGAGCGGTGTTGGTATTGGCGGTGGACGCTGCTGCAGCTTGCTCTGCTACATAGTTGAGCGAGTTTGTCGATTCAGTGCGACCAGGACTACGCCAGCTCCTTCTCGTCCAATCACCATTCTGACCATCACCTTCTTCCGTCGGTTCAGGCGGAACAGGACCGCCTTCAGCTGGAAAAGTGCTCTGCGCAGCTAGAGCATACGATCTCGCGTCTTCATCGGGCTGCCACTGGGGTGTACCTTGACCCTGTGCCATCTCACCTGGGGTCGTACTGAGGCCACCATCACCTGCCCATGAAGCAGCACCGGGAGGAGGGTTGGGTGTACGAAAGTGAAGTTGACGCATGTCGGGCATGGGTTCTGTGATGGTGTTGGGTTGCAGTGCTGCTTTAAGACCTTGTTGCGGTGTCATGGCTTCATCGTCTTTGTTGGGTGATAAAGGAGTTGGCGTTGTAGCGTTTGAGCCATGTGAACGACCTCGACGCATCAGAAGCTGTGAAGGCGTAGGAGGTGAAAGAGTTCTGCGATGTCAGTCTTTGCTTACACGTCGTCTTCTCTTTCTCCGCCTCATCTGGTCCATGTCAACTACTCACTCATTCTTTCCTGATCCATTCAACACTGGATCAATCTCCATCTGTGTTGCTTCAGAAGGTTCTAGAGTCATAATGAACGGGTGGATGCAATGTTTGGGTGGCGAGCCACTTGGGAACTCGGTGGCCAATTTGGAAAGGGACAAGGGGACCCAGGCGTGATCCGCGGATCATGGATTATGGGACGTGAGCCAGCAATGTAAGTGATGGAGGGTGAAGATGCATGTGGGCGACAAGAGGGTATGCGACAGCTGTTGGCTCAGCAAGGCCGTTAAAGCTGGCAATCGTAGGTGCAGGACCATCCGGATTCTATACAGCTTCGAGGATTCTAGCGAGCTTGCAAGATGATAATGTCCAAGTTCACATGTATGAGCGTCTACCAACGCCGTACGGATTAGTACGCTATGGCGTCGCTCCAGATCACCCAGAAGTCAAAGTGAGCCTCTGTGTAGCTCTGTGTAGTGTTCCCGCTGACAGACAGAACTGCCAGCACAAGTTCGACGAGCTAGCAGCAGATTCACGATTCCAGTTCTTCGGAAACGTCTGTGTCGGCAATCCTCCTTCACGAGGGTACACCTACCCTCACGCTCTATCCCTTCCATACGCGTCACTTCAAGCGCACTATAATACCATTCTTTTGACGTATGGCTCAAGTACATCGGCCTCATTAGGTGTTCCTGGATCCTCATCCGACGCAGCCGAATCAGCACTCGAGAATGTCCATCCTGCACTCGACTTTGTATCGTGGTATAATGGTCATCCAGCCTACGCTGATCTCTCCCCGAACATCGATCATCTCAGTAAAGCAACAATCATAGGGCATGGTAACGTCGCTCTCGATTGTGCACGCATCCTGCTCAAATCACCAGATGAACTCCGAGGCACAGATATACCCTTGCCAGTCCTTGATGTTCTTGCATCAAGCAAGATCAGGGAAGTTGATGTGGTAGGCAGAAGAGGGCCTGGGCAAGTCGCATTCACGACGAAGGAGTTTAGAGAGTTGTTGGCGTTGCCTCATGTCGAGTTTGGCAAAGTCGATGAGGAGTTGCTGGCGCAGGCAAAGGATCTTGTCGGCAAAGACAGGATGAAGAATCGTCTTTTGGGATTGATGGAAAAGGGCAATGCTGCAAGCGTACCAACAGGTTCCGGGAACAAACATTTCCAACTTTCCTTCCTCCGTTCGCCAGTCGAATTCCTTCCCTCTGTCTTCTCACCCTCAGCTCGCAAAATAGGCAACATCAGATGGAGTCACAACACCCTTCTTACTCCATCACCGGCTCCTCCTTCCCCTCCGACCAACTCGCCGGCTGCTACGCCTGCGGCTGGTCGAGTCGTAGCGCAGCCGACAAAAGAGACGTCGGTGACGAGGACGGACTTTGTGATTGAGAGCGTGGGGTATAAATCTGAGCCGATCAGTGGGGAGGTGCCTTTTGATTTTGGGAGAGGAAGGGTGCAGAACGTCGATGGACGGGTGGTGGATCCTTCTGGCATCGTGGTGCGTCGCCTTTTTCCCCACCCTCGAGCTACATCAGCTGATTTTACAGATACCAGGTCTCTACGCAGCAGGCTGGGCAGCCAGAGGACCGGTAGGCGTCATAGCATCAACAATGCACGACGCCTACGCTCTCGCAAGCTCCATCATTAGCGATCACGCCTCTCTGCCGCTCTCGCATACTGAAGGCGGTGTACCGGACGAGCTGACGAGGCATAAAGACATGGTTGTTGGACTTGAGGAGTGGAAGCGCATTGATCAGGCGGAAGTGAAAAGAGCGGGTCAGGGGAGGGTGAGGGAGAAGTTCTTGAGTGTGAAGGAGATGTTGGCTGTTTTGCAATAGATGCATGGACATTTCGTGGACTACTATGAAACCTTGCGAGGCATCGACAGACGCCCGCCATGGGTAAGTGTAAATTAGATTTACCCGATGATTGGCTGTCCACCATGAACCCATCCGGCCGGGGGCGCAATCGAGCTCTGCGTAGTTGCGAGTAGTTTTCCGAACTCATCAAGTTCTGCATCCGTCATGGCGTCAAGCTGTGCGCATGACGCGTAGGTGGTTCCCTTCCACCAACGCTTTCCGGTCTGTGCATGACCGAACGTCACATACGTACCAAGGTGTCCGTTCGTCAGCCAACCGGGATTCTCGACTTCTATGACTTGGGGATAATCTGGATGCTTCTGCAGAACTTCTTGTAGAGTTGTGGTGCTGGACATGTTGGTAGTTGTTGATGAGAGGGAAAGTCGAAGTTCATTCGCCGTCTTTACAGCTTGTAAAGTCAAAGGAGTCGTCGGCAGTCCAAAGATTGAGGCAGCTGTATCGCGTGAAAGGAGGCTTTTCGCAGGCCGTCGATCAACGCCGCCTACAGCCCTTTCACGCAAGCGAAGCCTCGTGTGCGCATGTTCGAATTCCACGCCAGGTAAATGGAGCGTTTCTCAGCCTTCCAGAAGGCGACGCTCTCTTGTGGCGTACAGCAGGTCGCACAAAAGACTCATTAGCGTTCATTACACTGGTAGCAAACACGGACAACTTTGGGTTGCTCCATGAGTCTAACGCGGCTGACGAATAATGATGCAATCCGAGCTAGATTTCTGGTGAGCTCGTCTAGTTCAGGGTTAGTCATCTTGTCGTGATTGGCGACTTCTTCATCGCTGATACGTTTCCCCCATCGCTTGGTATCCGTAAGTCGGTGCTGACCTCCGAGTTTCGAAAGAGGGGGTCGTCGACCTCACGTACAGAGGGTCATGCCGACCGGTTGGTTGCACCCGCTACCAAAGGAGCGAACACGGACATGAAAGGTCGAGCCGCTTCGCGATGTGTTCGTGGATCTACATACTACCGGGAATTAGTCCCAGTATCATATGTGAAGTCGGCATGCGCTCTGTGACTCTTTGTACACTGTCGGTTGAGATGCCAACAGGTCAAGTAGAATGCGTGGACACCGTAAAGGTGAGAGAGGATGCCTGGAGGGTCACGGCTATGTTTGGCATGACATGGACATGCATTACATATTGTATATTGCGCTCATACTAAAATGCAGACGTTCAATGAGTGAACAGAGCTACTCGAGCGGCCATTATGTTAGCGACGCAGCAGTTGTGATGACATTCGGGCGGTCGTTGACAGACCATCCCTTCGCCGTCGGGATTGAATCTCGTGTTTGAGCCAACTGAGATGCGTAGGCGGTGATCTCCCCCGATTTCAAAGCTTGTTCACTTCGTCTTGCTTAATACAACCACACCAGCGCTTGTAACCGTTCTCAACGTGGTCGACGTACCAGCCTTCGTTACCGTTGGCTTGCCATGAAGGGTTGCTGACTTCGCTAACACGCGGGAATTTTGGATTCGTCTGTAGAAACGTGCTCAGAAATTCCTTCAGCGTCGGACCTTGCGTTGAATTAGACATGTCGAGTTGTGAAATCGTTGACCTGGTTACAGACAAGCTTTGTACCTCAAGATCTTGTATAGTCACTGTCGAAGGGTTGAAAAGTTTGAAGAGAAGAGAGGAGGGAGAATACTCCGCTGCACTCCGATGGTGAGGAACTCGATCAACTCAAAGGAGGTTTGAAAGGTATCTATTGTCAACGGATCGCTCCTCTATCAATTAAGAAGGTTGATCTCAAGGCAACTCCGATGAAAGATTTCGATAGGCTTGGCACCCGCCACCAGTGATCTGAAGATTCGTCAAATCGTAGCATTACTCGTCACCCGCGCGCTAGGTACAAAGGCGGTCATATCCGTGACTTTTCCGAAACATCACATACTCTGACAATCAGATCATGCACCATCGAAGCAAGGTCTTACCTACAAAGCAGCTGGCCCACCAGGCCATCGACTACCGCCTTCACCTCTTCCAAGGCTGACACCTCCAACGATCAAGATGACTCCTATCACGACGATTGTGCCAATGACCGCCCAAAACACTTTGGGTCTTCGATTGGAGGTTGATTGCTCGATGAGAGGCTGAGCTTCGGGGTCATCATACGATGATACACGTTGAGGTGGCGATGACATGGTTAAGAGGATTGTTGCTGAGGCAGGGTGTGATATCAGTGGGCGGTGGAGGTCTCGGACGCGTCAAGTAGCAAGTGGCATTTGAGAGTGGCGAAAATACGACTCCTCGAGAAGGGATGCAGTCGCAGGCTCATACACATGACTCGATCAATAAGAAAAATTCGGCAGAGAGGTAGCTGATACTCAATACTGCCCCCCAGTACTCGCCTTGAGCTGGCCGCAATCATACGAAGAACGTCCGTAGATCTCGACCGTCTCGCATCCCGAGGGCGGCCGACAAACAGCAGCTTTGCGCTATGGGCACATGTCACACGCTCCTGCTCATACTTTAGCTGGGATCATGCTTGTACACAGTCTGTCACTCATGCTGCTCTTGCCAGAACTCGAAGATACTCTGCGCCTCCGAGTCTCGAGAGCATAGACCTGCAAGCCTAATCCCGAAGGTCCGGCGTGCTAACCCCTCTTCAGCTGCAGTGCCGCAAAAGTCAAGAGTTGAGCTTGGACATCTTTAACAATCCTCTAGATTTCAATACAAAAATGTCAAACAACGAGCAGACTTACATCATGGTCAAGTGAGTAATGCCAGCCTCCATTTTCCTGCAAAGAAGCTGACAATATGCAGGCCTGACGGCGTCCAGCGTGGGTATGTACCTCGACAAACGTCCGAGATAACAGTCTGACTTTCGAAAGCCTCGTCGGTGAGATCCTTGCCCGCTTCGAGAAGCGCGGCTTCAAGGTGATTGATTAGTGGAGGAGTTTGTGAATAGGAGCTGACTCGCACAGATCGCTGCCCTCAAGCTCGCTTCCCCTTCCAAGGAGCACCTTGAGAAGCACTACGCCGACCTCAAGGACAAGGCCTTCTTCCCCGGTATGATCCAGGCCAGTGAGTGCTCCTTTCTTTTACTCCTGTGGCTTGTTCTTCAGGGTTTACTTCAAAATCGGAAAATCACATCGGCAAGGTCCATGCAGCGGACCCAGTCTTTAGCTACTTGGGCATTCACTATGCGGGCCGGAATTTCGGCGCATTGACAATGCGCTAGTACCTGGGCAAACATGTGGCTATTCAGCGCTGGTCGAGGTCCTAAAAGGACTTTGTCAGCAGATCGTATCGAGGTCATGATGCAACAGTCTCACTGCTGCAGGCCTCTGACCTTTGAGCGGTCTACGTTGTTGCCTTGCGCTTTTGATATCAACGTACATATCCCCGCGCCAGCCGTCATCTAGGAGCCTGATGAGCTTGTCGCCGGAACCCGGCGATGACTGGTCACCATCCCAGTCGAGGCGTGTGGAAGAGTCAGGCTAGGCGGAAAATAGTTTCATCAAGCTCCGCGAGCCTGCTTGCAGCTGTTGTGAAACGACTCGTTCGAGAACTTTGCTCGACGAGAGTCGCGGAGTCAGCTGGGTATCGAAGTGGAATTGACGTAGGCGGCTGTGCTGCCGGGTGTGAAAGTCAAGCTGAGGTGTTCTTGTCATGTGTAGACCACTTCGCATCTGCGAGGGCGCAGTCGCATACCAGCGCGAATGAAACACGCCTGCAGCATTGCTGCCTGACATATCTATCACCGGCGGTGTGCACTCAAGGATGCTGCCAATGCAGCTTGCATTGAGGTCTTTTCGCTGCAGACGGCGTTGTGTGTGTACAGCTGTGGTTGGAGGGCTTGCAGCTGCGGCGTTGTACTCGGAAGCTGCCGGTAGTCGGCAGTCTTGGGAGCTCTTACTCAGCTGCATGATCTCTCTACTCAGACTTGCTGTGAGACTTGTATGGGCACCCATCGTCCTCAAGCCTTGCATTAGTCTATACCCGGGGCAACCATCACGTGACATCCACTACCAAGAGAGAGTGACACCTGTTGCCTCGATACCTGTACGCGATTCGAGGCGGACACTCGGTGTGGAGAGGTGGTCGCTATGGTCATCGATGCTTGCCAAACGGATCGTTCGGGATGGTCAAGATGCTGTAGCTACGATAGCCGTCACTCCTTGGTTGCAAGTGGCAGCCGCGTGTTCACGTCAGTCATTACCCTCCATGGCGCTTTGCCATGGTGGAGACCCAAGGGCCCAGATTGCTGCGTTGAGGCTCGCTTTCCTTCCAAGAGGCACATTGGAAAGCACTGCGCCGCCCTTCACGGCAAGGCCTTTCTCCCCGGTTTGATCCAGGCCACCGAGCGATTCTTCTTCGAACTCCTGTGCCTTATTTCATCGACGGTTCTTACAACAGCTAGATCGTGCAGCATTGGCCCGAGGTATTAGCTGGTTCGTGCATCACTGCTCCGACGAAGCTGTCGGCGTGTTGTCATTGTACAGTCAGCTGTGCACACGTACGGCTTGTCGGCGTCCGCAGGAATTCACGAGATTCTTTTGAATAGACAATTCGAGCACCGGAAGCAGCAGAGCCACTGCTATACTCTCAATGTTCGTGGAATTGTCTGCAGAGCTCAAATCTTGATATTGACTTCGATGCTCGAGACGTCACTGAGACGTCTGAGGGGCAAACTTCAGGCGGTGAAGGAGGGTATTGTATGTATGTGAGCGCTCTTCGCTGGCCGAAAGTGGCTGCCATCCTTCAGTCTGTCTGATACGCAGCGGCAGCGTTAGTTTGTCTCAATTCCGGTGGTCATCGGCTTGACTTAACTTTCAAGTACTATGCTGACATCCCCAGTGCTCTCCGGCCCCGTCTGCTGCATTGTCTTCGAGGGCAAGGACGCCGTCAAGACTGGCCGTGTCATGCTCGGTGCCACCAACCCCCTCGCCTCCGCCCCCGGCACCATCCGCGGTGACTACGCCCTCGACATGGGCCGCAACGTTTGCCACGGTTCCGACTCTGTCGAGAACGGCCAGAAGGAGATTGCTCTTTGGTTCCCCGAGTGAGTAGACTGCGAGATTGGGAGATTGATGCTGACGGATCAGGGGCGTCCAGCAGTACAACCTCTCTGCCTCTTCTTGGGTCTACGAGAACTAGAGTACCTTCTGCCGTATCTAGCTCTCCATGAATCGAGTCAAGTGACGCCACGTTTTCCAGTTTCTGTCCGCGACAAACACAAGCACATCATGCCATCATCATTCAAGCGTACGGTACAATCCCTTCAAGATCTCAACGCCTCCCAGCCGGCTTGGGCCTCGCAAAGCCCGGACCTCCCGCAGGCGAGCCGACTCTCGGACCGAAAGCATTGAAAGCCGAGGCGATCGCTGCTTTGCGATCCTCTTCTTCTGCGCCACCATTGACGTTGATCGAGCCTGTAGGGGTTGGAGGCAGAGGAACTTGACTCGCTGTGGAGGCAGTGGCTTTGCGCACGGGCATCGGCGCTCCGAATGGCCTGGCACCAGTCTGCGCTGGAAGACCAGACGTCTTGATGGCCGGTCGCGAGAACGAGGACGTCGAAGATGCCTGCTTTGGCGGGAAGAGCTCGGATTTGAGGTAGGCAGGCGTCAAATCTTCCAAATCCGACGTCTCGAGCTATGCGTATCAGCTGTATTCACCTCTGCACAGAACGCAGACGGACCTTTTTACTAACGACAACACCCGTCTGTGATTCGGATTCTTTGATGACGAATTGGACGCTACTGGAGTAGAGCATGCGGTGGCGGACAGGACTGCTTGATGGGCAGGTGTAGATGAAGAGGATTTTGGGTAGTTCGGCTTTGGTGATAGATACTGGTGAAACAGCGATGGGTGAAGACTGTTCTTCGTTCTTTTCGGTCTCGCCTTGTGTCACGGGCTCGTCGACTGCTTTCGCGTCGTCTGCGCCTGGTGCAGCTGCCTCGGTGAAAGACGGTGCAAGGGTAGAGGCAGCGGCGCCGGAACCTGGCCAAGAGAAGAATGTAAAGCATGGCGCGGAAGGAGGAAGAGTCTTGGGAATCTCGGCTGCCGAGACCGTCTTTGAAAGCAGCAGCGTCAAAGTCTCCGTCTTGGGTTCGATTTGCTATCTCCATCAGCCTCGCCTCGTCAACAGCTTGGCCAAACATACCACACAGACAATCTTGCCCTGCTGATCCCCTCCAACAGGCTCATTGAGACCCTTGAGCGCCGCGACAAGCTCATCAGACCACTTCATCTTGACTGGTACCACAGCGTTTCCACGACGCTGAGCGCCACCAAGCTGCTCGCGACGTGATTCTTCAGCTTCGGCGGCTTTGACGTCTGCTAGGGCTTTCTCGGAGGCTGTGAGGGGTGGAGGGGAAGACATGTGGTTGATGTGCGAAGTGAATGAGGACGTTGTGAGATCGTTCTGGGGTTGTTAGGAGGTGATAAGTGGACTGGCTGACTTACGAGCGAGGTTGCAAAGAGGTTGTCTTTGAACTTGCCTTCGCCTAGTGCCTTCATCAGGCCTGCGCGAGAGGACGCCTGCAGCATCTTCTGACGGACCTAAAACATCAGCTTACAAAAATGAAAGATGACGCACCCCAGCCCCATCCGGCACGAACGTCACCATCATCCACTTCCATCCACTTCCATCCTTGGTATCAGTCCTATACACCCAAGATGCGCAGCTCGTTGGCGTTGGCAGCGAAGGCGGCAGCAAGGCGATATCCTCTTTGTAGTTTCCCTTAGGTGCAATAGTCGACTTGTGCTGGAATTCCTCTGTTCAATGTGAGCTTGGCGTACAGACACGCGCGCAGGAGCACTGACCGCCTTCGATGAGAAGCAAGAGAGCTCGGACTTGAGTTGGCTCAGCTACAGCTGTTGCAAAGGCACCTGTTACAGAGCTTGAGACTTTGATACCTGATGATGCTGACATGGTGAAAGGTGCAGAGGCCAGTCTTGGAGGATGTGCAGTTGCAAGACACGAGCTGCAGCTGGCCAATCATTGGCGGACGTCCGACAACGCCGAGGCGCAATGCTCCGGCTCCGGAAGTCCGGTTTGTCATAGATACTCCCGGCCATCTTGTGTGAGTACTTATCTACAGGTGGTGCTGGTAGTTAGCCAAGCTGCAAAAAAAGAGGCCATAGCTCTAGCCCAGAAGCTCTGTGTTCTACTGTCTACTATAGACCAGTCTCGGTCAGTAACCGTCAGTACCCGCTAGTACCCCGGAAGGTTAGTGGCGGTGGCAAACTGAATGAAACTATACTTGAAGCTTGACTTGGTCCATCCAACGGGCTCGAAGAAAACGCAAATCCCAAGAAATCAGACGGTCTTCGGATCGAACAGTCGACCTTGAAATGTCGAGCCGGCCCTTTCGATGGTAAGCCATTGGGCCACAGGGCCGGTACATTTACAACCTGCGAGGTTGGTGATAGTCTGTTCTGCAATGTGTGACGTTTTCGTAGCAGAGAGCATATTGTAAGATCGCTCGTGCTCTATGATGACATGAAGCATAAAGCTGCCTCGTGCTTGAAGCGCATGGCCTTGCACGAAGGAACAGGGAGGACTGGTGGCGACGCGCCATGTCAATCTGCATTTGGTGACATTTGACATCTCTTGAGCATTCAGGTATCGTGGATCGATGACGACTGACAATGTGATTGCACGTCTATGGCAACGAACCGAACCCTTTCAGCATGAACATATATACCGCCCATTACCGCGTTGCCTGCTCTCGGGACCCCGGCATTTCAACCGGAGTTCAGCTCGCTTTATGACCTCACTGCAGCTGCAGCTGTTGGGTGCAGGAGCTGAGATTACATCAACGACGGTATTCACGAACTCTCGCCGTCAACATGCCTTGGCAAAAGACTTTGTCAGTCGCTCAACATTCTAAGATTAACAAGCTGACCAACCAGCACCCTCTCACGGCGCTCAAAGGGCTGCCATCTCGTCACAGATGAAGTCGTTCGAAACATTCAAGAGGGCTTGAACCAGACACCAGTCGGGATCTGCCAGCTTTTTATCAAGCATACAAGTGCGGCTTTGACGGTCAGTCCAGCGAATTACTCGGCATCGCTTGGTCAAGCTGGCGCTGTTGTAGAAAGGCTGACTTGAGCAGGTGAACGAGAACTTTGATAGGTGAATGCGGATGGGATGGGTAGTTGGGAAGTACTGATATAGCGAGTGACGTGAGAAAGGACATGGACATGGCGTGAGTGGCTGAGCATACTTGTAACGAGCTGACGCGCGTAGGCTGGACACGATCGTGCCAGAAAGCCTCCCATGGCAGCACACCGACGAAGGACCAGAGTAAGTCTTGGCCGACAGCGACACTCCTATCAGAGCCATGCTGACATCTGTCAGCGATTCGTGAGCGCAAATCTTCCGAAGAATGACGCTGAAAGAGATTCAGCGTCTCTCACACTAAGGCTTCGTTGATTGGCGCAAGCGTTATGATCCCCATTACGCAAAAGAAGTTAGCTTTGGGGACATGGCAGGGTGTCTATCTTACAGAGTACGTTCTCCGTCATTCCCTTGACAGAGGGCGAAATTAATGTTGTAGGTTCAGACACATGTCTCATACCCGGACGATTGTAGCTACCATCTTGTGAGTTGCGGTTGCAGCTGTGAATAAGTTGGGGATTGACGACTAGGCCTTGAGAAGTAGGAATGCATAGCATATGACAGAATGTACCTTTCGATTCTTGAACAGGATAAAGGTCAAGATCTGTAGGCAAACGCCACCCCCTTTCGACACGCGGCTGCAGATCTTGCCTCCTTTGATGTCGAGTCAACTTTGAGATGCGGTCGAAAACGGAACTAGTCGAATTGAGGATGTCTTCAAGCGACCAGCCAACCGTGAACCATGCAAGATAATCAGGCCGCAGCGGATATAGCTGCCATCGCCGAAGACAATCAGCAGCAGCCAAAGAGCATGAGCAAGAATGGAGGTGAGTAGTCGTTATGTGTACTTTGCTGATTCCCAGCCAAGAAGGAGGCGAAAAAGCTTGCGGCTTTGGCTAAAGCTGCTACGAAGACTCCTGTCAAGGCTGCCTCCTCGGAGCTCAAGGCCAAGGTCACTGCCGGCGTCGCGTCGGAGCGTGCGCCATTCGTCAATCTCACGCCTGTCGGCGCGAAGAAGGGTGAGTTCGAGCTCAATAGATCAGGGGTATACTGATTTTCAGATGTCATGGGGGACATGACCAAAGATGCTGCGTATGACCCCACTGCAGTCGAGGCGGCACATTACGAGTGGTGGAAAGCCAAGGGTTTCTTCAAGCCGCAATTTGCATCCGACGGTGGCATCAAGCCTGAAGGCGTCTTTGTCATCCCTGCTCCCCCTCCCAACATCACTGGCGCTCTTCACATCGGTCACGCCTTGACAATCTCCCTCCAAGACGCTCTCATCAGATGGCAGCGCATGAAGGGCAAGACGGTCCTTTTCTCCCCCGGCTACGATCACGCCAGCATCTCAACACAGTCCGTCGTCGAGAATATGTTGATCAAGACGGGGGGCAAGACGAGACATGACTATGGTCGTGAGGCATTTGTCAACAAGGCGTGGGAATGGAAAGACGTCTATCAAGAGAGGATCTCGTCGCAGATGGCTCAGCTGGGCGCTTCGTATGATTGGGATCGCGTAAAGTTTACCATGGATCCTGATTTGTGCGAGGCGGTCACCGAGGCGTTTTGCCAGATGCACGAGAAGGGTCTAATTTATCGTGCGAACCGTCTCGTCAACTGGTGTGTCTACCTCAACACTACCATCTCCAACCTCGAGGTCGACCAGAAAGAGTTGACAGGTCGGACTATGCTGGCTGTCAAAGGCTACGAGGCGGAAGAGAGCTTCGAGTTTGGCGCTATCACCTCTTTCGCCTACGAGATCGAAGACTCTGAGGAGCGCATCATCGTTGCGACTACGCGTCCCGAGACCATGCTTGGTGACACTGCTATCGCTGTGCACCCAGATGATCCTCGCTACACTCATCTTCACGGCAGGTTCGCCGTCCATCCCTTCATCGACCGCCGTATCCCTATCATCACCGACGCCATCGTTGTCGACATGACTTTTGGCACTGGTGCGGTCAAGATCACCCCTGCGCATGATCAAAACGACTACGAATGTGGCAAGCGTCATGGTCTCGACCTTATCAACCTTCTCAATGACGACGGCACTTACAATGCTAATGCTGGTCCCTACAACGGCATGAAGCGCTTCCACGTTCGCAACAAAGTTATGGCGGACCTCAAGGCTCGAGACTTGTACGTCGAGACCAAGGACAACCCGATGCAAATCCCTGTCTGCTCGCGTTCGGGCGACGTGATCGAAGCCGTCATGAAGCCGCAGTGGTGGGTCAGCTGCGGGTCTTTGGCGGGTGATGTGCTCGAGCGTACGTTGGCTGGAGAGCTGGAGGTCAGGCCAGCTACATCGGCTGGCGATTGGAAGCGTTGGATGGCAAACATGCAAGATTGGTGTATATCTCGTCAGCTCTGGTGGGGTCACCGCTGCCCAGCCTACTTGTTCGAGCGCGAGGGAGAGACGGTTGATGTGCGTCATGACCTCGGTAGATTTGGCTGACATCAGTCTGCTGATCCTGCCAACTGGATTGTTTCTAGGTCACCCGAGGCAGCCCAGGAAGAGGCACTTAGGCGCGCTGCTGGACATGGCTACAAGCTTTCTCAGGATGAAGATGTGCTAGACACTTGGTTCTCGGCTGGTCTTTGGCCGTTCTCTACCATGGGCTGGCCGAAGAAGGTGGGTCACCAATGACTGCTGTGCTGATGAAAGACTCGCGACCTTGAGCTGTTCTATCCCAACACGTTACTGGAGACAGGTTGGGATATCCTACCTTTCTGGGTCGCTCGTATGGCGATCATGGGTGTTGCCTTGACTGGGAAGATGCCTTTCAAAGAGGTCTACTGCCACGCCATGGTCCGTGATCCTGACGGCCGCAAGATGTCAAAGTCACTCGGCAACGTCATTGACCCCCTCCACGTCATCCACGGAGCGCCATTGCACAAGCTGCACGACGACCTGCGCGTAGGCAATCTCCCAGACACAGAGATCGCCAAGGCCAAGGCAGGCCAGAAGAAGTTATTTCCTAATGGTATACCTCATTGCGGCACCGACGCGCTTCGCTTCGCTTTGATCAATTCGTCAGCCGGAGGTAAGTGCTACCAGTCTGATTCGCAGCTGATTGTACAGGTCGTGACATCGCTCCCGAGGTCAAGCGTGTCGAAGGCTATCGCAGACTCTGCAATAAGATGTGGAACGCTACCAAGTTCTGCCTGTTCCGCATGGGCATGTTGGACTTGGAAGGACGCAGGCTATCAGGGACCTTCGTTCCTCATGCTCTCGGCCAGTCCGCGGGTGGCAAAAGTCTCATTGAGACATGGGTCCTGTGCAAGCTTGCGGAATGTTCTAAAGCTGTCAATGCCGCTCTGGAGTCTCGGGACTTTCTACTAGCGTCCAATGCTGTCTACAAGTACTTCCTCAATGAGCTTTGTGATGTCTATATCGTGAGTAGCGCTCTCAGTCTCAGACGTCTCTGACGAACAGGAGGTCAGCAAGCCAATGTTCGACGACGGCGCTGCATCAGATCAAGCTATATCTGCTCGCAACACCCTCTACACAGCGCTCGAAGGCGGCCTCAAGCTCATGCATCCCTTCATGCCCTACATCACCGAGGATCTTTGGCAGCGCCTACCTCGTCTCGCCGGTGAAGACTGCGAGTCAATCGTGATCAGTTCGTGGCCAGCCGACATATCCCCTGAAGCCGTTGTCAAGGCTGCTCGAGACTTTGAGCTCCTTCTGGACTGCGCCAAGGCTGTACGCTCGATCGTCGCATCGCACGGCCTGCCGGTCAGGTTTAAATCTCCGGACGAAGGCAACTGCCTCATCATCCAAACACACAATTCTCACAACATGCTTTCTCGGCAGACCCACGCCCTCCTAGCCCTCATCAAGACCTCTGGCGTATCGAAGATTGTCTTTACTGCTCCAGGCGACGCCATTCAAGCTGGTTGCAAGACTGAAGTCGTCACTGCGGACGTCACTCTGCATGTTTTCTCCAAGGTGAGTTGCCAGGGGCACAGGGCTGGGTGAGCTGACGTCACAGTGCCGAGTCTCGTCACGCGACGATGTCAGCGCACTCAGAGGAAAGCTTGCGAAAGCAGAAGCCACTGTCAGCAAGCTCCGACTGCTTATGGCTCAACCAAACTACGTCAAGCTAGCCAAGGAGGACGTCGAGAGAGCGAACCAGGCTAAGGTGAGCTTTGTAGACATTTTGAGGGGTATAAGCTGACTTCAAGCTTGAGAAACACGAAGCGGAGATTCAAGCATTGATCAGTGCGATACAGACTACGTCACAGTGATGCATATGTCGTCGCAGATATTACGTGGTACCACCGTCAAGTCCAGTTGTCTCACGGCACTGCCAGATGAGCACAATTTGCCCGGCTGGCAACACTCTGCCTTCCCTTCATGAGGTGAAGTTGGCCTCGGATGAGGCAGCAAAGTGACCTCGGCTCAACGGGTACAAAAGTTTCCGGCGACGGTGTCTTGTTCTCATCTCTCAACATGTCTACTTGCGCTGGGAAACACAACCAAGCGTGCATCGACACCAACAAGTACTTGAATCGCCGCTTACCGGTCCTGAACTGTGGTCTAGGCCCCAGCGGTCGAACTGTGTATGCTCATCGTGATGAGAATACCTGCATCCACACGCTGGAGAAGTTCTGTGAGAACTATTCAAGCTACGTGACTAATTCCGCGGAACAAGAAGTCGACGATTTGGACAAGGAGACTTTTGAGTCTGCATGCCAGGAGTGGGCAAAGCGTTACAAGTGACCATATGCATGATGTTAGCGTTCGATTCGTGACGAAGGGTCTCCGACTGATGTCTTAGCTCTCCGTTGACAGAAGTCTGACGACGCCGGGACTCCCGGGAGCCAATTTGGCCTTTGAGAGCCCGACTGAATCCTTTGCTCGTCTGCCAGCTGCGTCAAGTCCTCTTGTCATTGCGAAGGCCTCGTTTCCTTTGTGACGTGCTGGTATCAGTTCTGACTTTTATGATTATAACATGGGCAATTCGAGTCTTGCCACGTCCCTGTTCGAATTTGAGCATGCCGTCCTGCCACGGTAGAGATCACAGCGAAGCTTGTACCGCCCCCAGTGACTTGTGCGTCAGACAAGAAACTCTGTACTGTGGTATGGCTCCAGAGGTCTAGCTGTGTAGGCTCATCGGAGGGAGTACACCTGTACCCTCACGGACAAGAAGTTCTACGCGAGCCTCGACAGTAACAGCTTCATCAACATCAAGGCAATAATTGCACGAGAGAACGCGCAAACGTTTCAAAAGGCGTGCAGGCAATGGTCGAAAGAGAATTGTCATTAGCAGCGCGCTCACCAGAGCATATGACAGCCGATGCTGACTTTCCTCCGATCCCACCACCACACGGCGTAATCCGCTACGAAGAGTTTGCTTCGCGATTGCTTTATTTAGGCCGTGCGGGCCCTTTCAAGTTCATCAAAGAGCACTGCGTACATGAGCTTACTAGAACATCGCAGATCCCACTGTGTGATCGATACGAGAATGTGGCAGCTATGTACAACCCCAGCCGACCAAGTTTACTAGGGATACGGACTGCCACGAAATTACAATGCGCCACGACGCACGCAGCTTACACGTGCCTGGAGGGTAAAGGTGCTTAAAGCTCACAAGCTTAAGCTTAAGACCCTGCCTTCCTCCGTCTTCTTCGTCTACCGCAGTCATCGTCAAGTCTCTCATCACCATGTCTAGATTCTATGGCAGCCAGATGAGCTGTAATTTGAGTTTGTACGACCCCCAAACACACTTGTACTACCCATTGCTTTCCACTGGCGTCACCGCGAACATCAGCATCCGCGACGTGTTTGCTAAGGTCAAACTCTCCCAGACCTTTGTCAACAAGGCAGACAAGGTCTCTGCAGACCTGTCGGGCAAGCTTGAAGCAGTGTACACATTTCCGCTGCCTCCTGCCTCCGCCGTTTGCGCCTTCGAGGCCGTGTGGGATGACGGCACAAAGACCAAGGGCGTCGTCAAGGAGAAGGCTCAGGCTAAGGAAGAGTATGAAAAGGCCAAGGAAGCTGGCTTGCAGGCTGGGATCGTGGAGCAGCAGAGAGATGATAGTGAGTGACGCTGCGCCAGTGCAAACTGACTTTTAGTCTTCACCATGCGGGTTGGTAACATCCCAGCTGGTGGCAAGACTACCATCAACCTTACTTATGTCATCGAGCTTGCGGATGATGGTGAGTGGATGTCACTGATCGACTCGAGGCTGACATATAAGGTGATCGCGACCATGTCCGCTTCACTTTGCCGACAAGCATTGCACAAAAGTACTCGAGCGAGCCGACTTACGATTCCACAATCATCTACAGCAACGTCGACAGTTCAGCGTGCGACTTCAATTTCGAAGCTAGCGTTGAAATGGCCGAAAAGATCCAGTCGGTCTCGTCGCCATCTCATCAGCTCACCGTTTCGCCGGTCAGCGAGCGGCAGATGAACGTCGCTCTCGGCAGCACCGCCGCTATGACCAAGGACTTGGTCTTGATTGTCAAGGCCAGCGGTCTTGATGCACCTCGAGCTTTCGTCGAGGAATACGAGGCGCCTGTCAAGACTGCTGATCAGACCTTCACTGAGGAGAAAAGCTCCTCGAGCAAGAAGACGAAAGCCATCGGTCTGACTCTTGTGCCGAGATACACTCCGTGCGTTATCAGTATTCAAAGCCAAGCTGACTTATCAGCAAGCCTCTTCCCGCTCAAGAGTACATCTTCCTCCTCGATCGCTCAGGCTCAATGAGCGGCAGTAAAATCGAATCCCTGCGTAAGGCCATGCAGTTCATCCTTCGATCCCTTCCTGCGCCAAGCGTCTCTCAAACCTACATTCAAATCCTATCCTTTGGTTCAAGCTCGTCACGTCTTTACAAAAAGGGATCAGCTTTGTACGACGAGCAAACTCTCAAGACAGCCGGTGATCATTGCAAAGGCATACAAGCCGACTTTGGTGGCACCAAGATCGCGTCAGCTATCGACAATGCTATCAAATCGCGTCGCAAAGATGTGCCAACCTCGCTCTTCGTCCTTACTGACGGCGAGACGTCGAACCTCAAAGAATGCCTCGATCTCATCCGCAATGCCAGATCCGCCGTCGGTGTCAATCCTCTCCGTGTCTTCTCGCTCGGCATCGGAGACGCCGCGGATCACTTGCTGGTGCAGAGCCTTGCAGACGTCGGTGAAGGTATCGCCATGTTTGTCGGAGAGAATGAGAGGCTTGAGAACAAGGTCATGCGTCTCTTGCGCGCTGCCAAGGCTGAAGGTGTGCGCGTCAGGGAAATCTCGTGGGGTGCTGCGGGTGTTGCAGGCGGGTCCATCTCCCTCACTCCGTCGCGGACTCCAGACGATCAATTCGAGATGATCGAGGCTGATGAGGGTGGGAAGAAGACTTCTATGTCGCTCTTTGATGCGGATCATCAAGAAGAAGCCATGCCTGACAACGACTCTTCGTCTCTCAAGAAGAGCACCAAGTCAATCTTCCTTCCGCCTTTGCCGGGCATCCTCACTGCTCCGGCTTCCATCCCTCACCTCTACCCCGGCTCGCGCTTCACGGTGTACGCTATCTTGTCCGATGACAAAGCTGCCGCTCTCGATGCCGGCGATCAGACGATCAAGATCCACGCCACTACCGAGAGCGGTGAAGTCATGGAGCTTTCCGTCCCCATCAACAAGACTTCGCAGCTAGCCAGAGTCTCCCCCGAAGACACTCCTCTCATCCACACCCTTGCCTCGCGCAAGCTCGTCAAAGCCTGGTCTGACCAGGCAGATTCTCTCAACTCCGAAAACGCCATGCCAAGCAAGTCGAACGATGATGCTCTCGCTATCCTCAAAGCGCAGACTGTTCGTCTCTGCATCACGTACGGCTTGGCTTCGGCACATACCTCTTTCGTCGCCATCAAGGAGAACAACGATGGCGAAGCGGCCGAAAAGCTCCCGTGTATGCCTTACGAAGAGATGATGGCGGCTACACCGCGTGCCGACGCCATGTACCCTCAACTCTATCAGATGGTCGGAGGTGGTGATGCTTCAGGTTGTGCTCGCTCAACCTTCAGCTTGGCAAG
Source organism: Holtermanniella nyarrowii (assembly GCA_001600035.1). Classification (NCBI taxonomy): domain Eukaryota; kingdom Fungi; phylum Basidiomycota; class Tremellomycetes; order Holtermanniales; genus Holtermanniella; species Holtermanniella nyarrowii. Next base: position 94,785 of record BCIT01000001.1, on the reverse strand, counting down.
ATCAGGTTGGCCACCTGCTCCTGGAGGCCCCTCTCTGCGCGGCGGAGGTCATCCTCCTTCGACTGCGTCAGCTGGCTCCACTTACGGTGCAGCACCGCCTTCCGGTCCCGGCGATGCGCTTGACGAGAAAACTCGTACCCGCACCCGCACAAGCGCGTCCGCACCCACATCCAACGAGGACAAGCTCGATGCTCTTGTCGAAGAGCAAGCTTTCGATGGATCGTGGCCATATCTCGACAAGGTCAAGTCTATTCTCGCCATGGTCGCCGATAAGAAGGCCGCAGAGGATGCGATCTGGGCAACTGTGCTTGCGCTGACTTGGATCGGTGCTCACGATGCGCAGCAGGTCTATAGTGCTATGCTTGAGAAGGGCTGGAATTGGGTCGACGCCACTGTCGGAAATGAGGCAGAGGTCAAGAGGTTGAAGTCGGAGGCTTCGTTCAAGATTCTCGGTGGTCGCGCGATTTGAGGAGAGGAAAGTTCTTTAACGTTACATGACTTTTACGTCTGCCTTCATGTCTATACTTTATGATCATCCATGTGCTTATGCTGAGCTGTCAGAGCTGCTTAAAGGCACTTGAAGACCTTCCAAGTACAGCTGTCATGAGTACAGTACAGACCGCGGCTTTCAAAAAGTGCCACATCACCCAAGAATGACGTGCTGAGTGACTCGATTGATAACATGCCTGTCGTCAGCCAAACTTCCATGCTACCCAGGTGTCGAGTTCTTGTCTTTCATCAACATCTTCGCCCAAGAATCGCAGATCTCTTCTTCTCTCCGCCTCAGTCTTACATCGTAAATACCGAACAGTGAGTCTCCTTCTGCGCACCACCCCATCTCCATATCTATGACGAAGAAAAAGCAAATAAAATAGGAAGTGCCATCTGCATTACGCTTCCCCTCTCTTCCCATCGGGAAGATGAGCGCAGGCTATGCTGTTATGCTATCTCTGATACGACTTCTTTTCTTTCATGTTTGATTAGTAGCTGACGTTTGCCAGATGCCTCCTCGACAAGCTACTTCCCTCGCCTCGGTTGACACGGAGTACTCCGCGGATTCGATCGAATGCTCGAGACACCATCTGTCAATCTTTGTTTGCGGCACGTATCAGATTCAAAAGATTGAAGGCGTTGCACCGCCATCACCACCGCATGCTTCAGGATCATCACCCTCGGAACAACTCGCTGCGCTGACAGTCGACGACGCCACAATTTTCACCGACTCGGATGACGAAGGCGAAGAGGAGAATCTCAGTCCACCTACTCGACGGCTAGGCAGGATGCTTCTGTATGAGATTCGAGAGGACCGAAGCTCCTTGTAAGGCTTTGAGTCCCAGTGTAGCATAGTTCTGATCATGTATCTTCCTTGTCTTTCCCCTTGCAGTTCCGAGCTCCAGCGTACAGATTTGCCTGCCATTCTCGACATGAAATGGTATGCTCTTGATCATTAGCCGCGCTCACATGGCAGGGCGCCTCATCTCTCGCCTTCAGGCGTCTCACGGCTGGCCGTCGCAGATGCTGAGGGTGGAGTGCGGCTTTACTCTTATGACGCAGAGAAGGTAGGACACTGCGCCAGCCTGAATCAGTTCAGCTGACCGATCAGAAACGGCTTGTTGAAGACCAGATTCTGGAAGTCGCACCGTCCTCACATCTGATTTTAAGCTTGGACTGGAGTGATCGACTCGACCCGTACGTCCTGTCGTCGGCTGTGAGTCTGACAAGCAGCTCAGCTTCATCGCGCATCATTACTTCCATCTCCTCCGGTTCCCTTGCTCTTCTCTCGCGAGAAGACGGCACAGGCGACTTTGAAGTTGAGGAGGAGTGGAAGCTCGCGCATGATTATGAGGCTTGGATCGTTGGGTGGGATAACTGGGATCGCAACGTCTTCTACAGTGGTAGGTTGTGTGCTTGTCAGTGATGGCATGGCTGATTGGAACAGGTGGTGATGATTGTAAACTAAAGGGATGGGATGTCCGCATGCCAGGCATTGCAACGTTCACGAACAAGAAGCAAGTGGGACAGCATTGTTAACGTACTAACTTGTTAGATTCGAAGGCGGAGTTACCACAATCGCGTCGAGTCTACACAAAGAGCACATGCTTGCCGTCGGAAGGTTCGTTGATCGTCAAGCTCCACTGATATCAGCTACGACGCAACACTCCGACTCTTTGACACGCGCTCAATGCAGACGCCTGTCCAAACACTCGAAGCAGGTGGCGGCCTCTGGCGTACGCGCTGGCATCCCGATCCCACAAGAGCAGATGAGCTACTGCTAGGCTGTATGCATGACGGCTTCAAGGTCGTCAAGCTCGGTACGAACGTTGCGCAGGTCGTGACGCGCTTTGATGGACATGAGAGTTTAGCGTATGGAGCTGATTGGAGTTCTTTGAAGGGACCGAAAGGGGATGGGTCGTTGGTGGCTACTTGTTCTTTCTATGATCACCTTATGCACATTTGGGAAGCTTAGGCCCCACTATGGTTACGAACAAGTTGGGTGGCATCAAGTCATGGCATGTCTCATCATCTACATAGTCTAGTCACCGATACCCGTGTACTGAACCGCCACCAATCCACGCTTCTCCCATTCCTCCTCCGTCTCCCCCAGCCACATCTTCTTTCTCGCCTCAGCCTTCACCTGCGCCTTGAGGCCTGCGCCCAAGATATCAATCACACCCATCCCATTCGCAACAGCGTACACCAGCGTTGCGGCGTAAAAGAAGTTGGCATTACCAGTTCCTGTAAGCAGCCACAGTGAATGCAGTAGCGGCAGAAGCAGCAGAGTGTAGAGATGCGTTGTTATGGTCACGAGTGGGTGTCGGAGGTTACTGACGACTTCGGGAAAGCACGCCAGTAGCCCGGCCCAGAGGGCTGTATCGCCTAACGCGGGATAGGATTTGAAAGTCCCAATGACACCTAGAAGGACCAGAATCGCAAAGAGGGGATCATAATTGAGTCTGATGCACAGCGGTGCAACGTAAATGACGAGGTGAAGTTGAAAGACGCCAATGAAGAATGGCCGAAAGTGGTCAAACATTTCAGTGAAGAAATACCACCAGACGCCGACGTTGGGTTTCAGATCCGAGAAAGTCAAGCTGCGACAGTCAGTGAATAAAGTCACGCGCTACTCACATTGTTCCCCAAGTGTTGCGAGTCCATGACCAGTCTCCGATCATAGCGTATGCCACAACGGCACCTAGACCGACAAAGGCAGAGAAGGCTGTAGTGTGCCAAACAACTGCTGCAACCTTGCGCGAGGGAGATCTGGACGCCACGAGCATGAGGAAAGTCGGGAGGAGCAAAATGGGGTAAAGCGACGTATGTGCGGCGGCGGCCACCAAGCTTAGAGCCAGGATGTTGAAGCCTGAACGTCAGCTGAGTTTTACGAGTGCGCAAACGTACCCTGCGCTATGCATGCGACGGATAGGACGATCAAGGCGTTATCAAAAGACGTGGTGGACCTCGCAAGACACGAGAGGATAGTGTAGGGATTGAGGAGGTAACTTTGCTGTCAGTTTCGTACAGTAGTCACGGTCAACTCACATTGAGGCGACCAGACTATCACGCTCTCGTGTTTGCGTTCGACATCTTGCGATAGATACCAGCCCACAAGCGACGCCAATATCTGCGATCGTCCACAGGAGTGCTGTTAATGGCACGGATGTTGGATTCAATATTGTGAACAAGCCAAGGTAGAGCGGCGACTGCATTTCAGCGGTTTGTTGCGGGTCGAAAGCGCCGACGTACATGATAGAAGACGCCTCCGTCATAAGGGTTGGCTCCATGAGTCCAAAGGTAGACGCCTTCGCGCACTTGAAGCCATCAGCATGGCCAGCGACGTCTGGTCTGACTCACAGCTTCTGATAGAAGTCAATGGAGTAGCTAATTCTGGTCTTCGCTCTAGAACGCTGGCGACGGATCCCGCTGAAAAGAGCGCGATGCGTAATGCTGCCGCAAGGGCCAGCGTGACAGGCAGAGGTATTTGAAAGCGCTGCAGATTTAGCAAGCCTCTTTGAACATGGAGAACTTGCACTTCGAAAATGTAGATCGCTGGCAGATAAGCTGATCAGTTCCACTGGCTTTGTCAACACTGCAGCAAGTCAGTTTCAAGTCAAGCGTTCGGTGAGCTTACGTCGCACGCGCGGCTCTGGTGCACTTGCCGCATCATTTGTCCGCTTCAAGAGCGAAGCTAGAGCACTCTCGCGACTCTCCATGGCGTAATGAGCCTGTGATGGATCGTATAGATAATGCAGACGTTTGGTGAACAAGCTCTTGATGCCAGCTGCAGCTGCAGCTGCTGCACCAGCTTCAACGTGCGCGTCAGACCGGCCATTGATACTCGAGTATAGTCGTTCTAGCACACATCTAGCACGAACGCGTCGACACATGTAAGATCACCATGGCCAGAAAGTTGGCATGCCATACATATACTGCTGCAGCTACTTGCCGGCCGCGGGGGTCCCCGATGAGCAACAGCATAACCGTTCATCATGAAGGCAACAAGGAAGCAAGCTTATGCCTTGCTGAGAGATGCCAGCAGGAGCCTAGCTAGTCCTGCTAGCTCTTTGCGCAGGCCAGCGTGTCAGATCTGCAGCGGCCGAACGCATACAAAGTGAGTCATGACTTTGTCCTGCATGTATTCAGCTCACCTTCAGTACCGTGCTCAGAGCTTCAGCTCCATTTAGGATCTCATCTAAAGGCTTTGGCACGACCAATGCTGTGTTTGACGCTCCTGGGAGCAGCAATGGCAAGGAGGCTGCTCGAACGGACAAGTTGTTGGCAGCTGTGAAAGCCAAAGCAGACGAGTTCAAAGCACTTGCTGACACCGTGAGTCGCTTGCTACCTTGTTTGCTATCACTGACGCATAAAGGAGCTGGAAGAGTCGTCTGTGCAGGAGTCTATCGCTCGTGCAAAGGCTATGAAGGAGCTTGAGCCACTTGCAGCAGCTTGGGACGATTATCGGAGTACGCAGGAGGTATGTTCAATTCGGCGACTTCTTCGCCGGTGCTGACTACAAGGCGATCGAAGAGTCTAAAGAGCTTCTCGCAGACTCGGACAAAGCGCTCCGACAAATGGCAGCAGAAGAAATCGCATCTCTTGAAGCGCACCTTGATGATCTCCTGCGCACCCATCTCCCCTCCCTCCTCTTACCGCCATCGGCTACTTCACAACTACCCTGCATCTTAGAACTTAAAGCCGGTGTCGGAGGCTCCGAGTCCTGCCTCTTTCTCGAAGAGCTCTCGCGCATGTACGCGCGTTTTGCGAGTAAAATGGGTTGGCAGGTCGTCATGATCAACAAGGAAGATGCTGGACTGGGCGGCATGGGTGGGCTGAAAGAGGCTACGATGGAGATCAAGGGTGAGGGTGCTTTTGGGTGGTTTGTGTGGGAGCGAGGAGTTCAGAGGGTACAGAGGGTGCCTGCGACTGAAAGTCAAGGCCGCGTGCATTCGAGTACTGTGACGGTTGTCGTGAGTCCCTGACCTTCATTTCAGTCTATGCTGACGACTAGGTACTACCTGTCTTGCCTGAGCAGCACGAAACGACAGCAGACGACATTGTCGACCCCAAAGACGTCAAAAGCGAAGTCATGCGTTCAAGAGGCGCAGGCGGTCAAGTAAGTCTCCCTCCTCCACCTCACTAACATCCCAGCACGTCAACAAGACCGAATCAGCCGTCCGTCTGACACATATCCCAACCGGCATCTCAGTCTCAATGCAAGATTCCCGCTCGCAACACCAAAACCGCGCGTGGGCGTGGCAAGTACTTCGCGCTCGTCTCCTTGATCGCAAACTCGCTCAAGACGTCGAAGATCGGCGCGCAACGAGGAGACAACAGGTTTCTGGCGCTTCGAGAAGTGATAAGACTCGCACATATAATTATGCGCAGGATCGCATGACAGATCATCGCATTGGATTGAGTGTTAATGGGATACAGGGGATTTTGGATGGTGAAGGGTTGGAATACGTGTTGAGGCAGTTGAAGGAGTTTCATGATGCTCAGCGGATGGAGAGCTTGCTTGAGACGGGTGAGGATCTCGATTAGAGGCTGATATGCATGGTTGCATGCGTCAAAGTCTTGCATGGATGTATTCAAGACGCCACGTACAGCAACAAGCTTGTCATTCAGCATTGTAAACACTGAAGCCTCGAGTGCAATCGGTACCGACACCACACGCTGGTCGATCTACTCGCTCAAGCCCATGGACCGGCAGCCACTACTGCTTGCTTTCGCCCCTTCACTCGGCTGCTCCCCGAATACAGAAATGGCTCGCGACAGGCCTGTTGCCAAGTTGCCCTCGTGAGACTTGATTGAAGACTGTTGCATCTATTGACCAGTCTTGCTTCTTTGAAAGCTCCCCTAGCGAGGTGGAGGATGCGGTCGCAGACGGGAAGGATGGCGATGACCAACAGAATGCCAATGCGATGCCAGCAGGATCAGTTCCTGCCGGAGTGTCCGCAATCGCGCTGCAAGGAAAGGCGATGAGGTTAACAAGCACGGTGTGACGAGGGATGACCCTTCTGGGATAGTGGCAGACCTCGTCGTGACTAGGAGAAATAGACGAGGAGTGCAGCAGAGAGTGTGGCGGGGCTCAGCGTGAGAGCTTCATCTTGTCAAAGCTTCGGCGTCAACCTACCGAACAAAGTGGCGACAGACTGGTAACGCGACTGATTCCGAGCTGCTCACCGAACAACAGCAGCAACATTAAGCTGCAGCTGCATCATCTGTCGGAGTGCCACTTGCACGTGTCACTAGTGATTTTGATTCCGCCTTCGCCATCGTTGTACTGACCATTCGGTCAGTGGCAAACAAGTAGATATAAACGTATACTCATCTTGAGCACTCTGCACAATCTACATTCACAACAATGCGTCTCGATGATGAAGTATACCGTCTTTTGGTAGATTTCAAACTCCTGGACGACGAAGGCCTTCACATTGATCGCTTGCGAGCGTTCAAGCCCGTGGTCAACAAGTTTCCATACCGACAGCTATCCAAGTGGTATATCCTGGGTCAATGCGTGGGCTGGGAGACTGCCAAGTAGTACGTATGCATTCACAACATTCTGTTCGCGTGCTGACTGACAGCTACAACATTTCCCACTTTCCTTCAGATGGCCGCCTGCATTACTTCCATCCTTCGCGTGAAAATGCCGAATACCAGGCCATGAGGATCGCAAATATCATATTGGAACAAGTGATTTTGCTGTTGGTTTCGCTGGCTCACAATCTTTGCTCTCAGGAATCTGTCTGCCATATCTGCCGCTTCCGCCGGCGCCCACATATCAAGCTCTATCTTCCGACAGACCTCCCCCCTTTCCACACGATATCAACGTCGGTGGGGCCAAGTCAATGTTTCCCGAACTTGCCAAAGATGTGAGTGATCAGCCAATGCTTCAGTGAGGCTGACAATTCAGCCGCTCATCTTGGCCGAAACTTACATAGCGCTCAAGAAGACTGTCGCTTGGGGCCTCTCTGAATACGAAGACTACGACGGCGAATGTACTAAGATTTATCTTGTCGACCCTCGCCCCTGGCGCAAAGGTAGAAAGGTCCGGCCCTTCGAGACCGGTCCCCTGCATGACGACGAATTTTCCGGTTACTCTCATATCCGCGAGCCGGCCAATGATCCAGTAGTGGCAGTCGAGGTTGAGGCTATGTTCGAGGAAGAGAAAATGCCTTTGCGCAGGAAGCAGAGGTATGTCATGATGAAGACATGAATCTGACTATGCAGGAGACTGAGAGGTGGATGCGGGAGAAGGAGCTCAAGGATTTCGTACAGGTCGTCAACGCGTACACGCCGCCATCCCCTTTGACTTCGCGCAGACCAAAGCAGTAGAGTGTTTTCTCGCCTTGCGATTCACTCGAACATTATTCGTCTTGCGGCTAACTCATAAACAGTCTCCATTCCTCTCCTGATTTCAAAAGCTCCTGTTACCCCGCCCAATGGCCTTCACTACGTTCCGAAAGCGGTGTCGCCGAGACTTCGCAGACGAAAAGTAGACGATGTCGAGTCGGCTGGCAGTCTTGTGCATAAGAACAAGCGCAAGAGGCTTGAGACAACCAGTGTGTCCAATGCCTCACAAGCGAGAAAGAGAATTTTCATGGGAACGTTCTATTCGGTCGAGTCGAGTACGGAGCTTGAGCCTCGGAGTCTGCAGAGCAAGCGGCTCAAGACTTGAGAGGTGAATGATGATTGGAGAGATACGCTTGTAATTTTGGTAGTGTGTTTGTAAGTGTACGAGTACATCAGGCATGGATCGTTCTTGGACTTGTCAATGAAACGCGTTTGAAATGGAAACCACAACCTCTGATCAGGCAATGCACCGTTTCGCAAAGCAAGCGAAGACTTCTGTTCCAAGTGTCGTAATGCAACGCATGCTTGTCATTTCTCTAGATTCGTCTCCCTTTAGGACCACCCGGCGCTGCCGAGGCTCCGGCTTGATTCCATCGCTGAATGAGCATGTTGACTGGTTGCTGTCGCTCTGGTGAAGATGCGCCAGAAGGCAGCTCGACTGACCCCTTTTCTTGACTCTTGTCGGTAAAGACGTGGGCGTTGGGTTTCGGCTTGTCTGTTTTCGGTGGCAGGACCCGCGCTGGCGCCGAGCGCGTCGACGATATCGAGCTTGCTCGCTGCACAGATGACGCCTCGGCAGGCGGCACAGACTCGGACGTGCCAGCCTGGAGTGTCTTGGCTTTTGTCGGCACGACAGGCTTTAGTCGCGGAGCAGATGTTGAAGATGGAGGTGCCGCGCCCCCGGAGGCACCACCACGAAAGCCACTAGGCTTCGCAGCAACATCAGGCTTTGCTCTGCGCTGCTGCTGATCTGACAAGCTGCCATTAACAGGCGCCGAAGACATCGACTCGAACTTGGTAACCATCTCGTTGATCGAGTTGCGCCGAGGGAGGGGAGCCGGCATAGTGGATGGATACGGTGGAGCCTGCCCTCGCGAAGTTGCTGTCGCGATGGGCATTGGCGGCATGAGGTTGTTGGGTATGAACATACTCTGTGGTCGTGCTCTGTCGGAGACGCGCCTTGCTGGGTTGGACTTGGTAGGAGAGCTGCCACTGAAGAAGGACTGGCGAGCAGCCATCTGCGGCGACGGTGGTGCGCGAGGGGAGACTGCTCTAGGTGGCGGCGCGACTTTCGAAGAGCGAGACGCATCTTCAGGACCGTCGGCTTCATCATCACTGCACTCTGGCCCCATTGTCTCGGACTGTTTGAGAGCCGGAGGCGATAAATGCGTGGAGCGAATGCTCAAGCTCGACAAGCTTCTGCTTATTTTGGGCGCCGAACCATCAGGCAGCGTCGGCTGCATCGACGGCCCAAGGGAGTCATGCCTGTTATTGTCGCCTGTCAACAAGTCCCTAGCGGGCGGCGCTGCAGCCGACAGCAGCGACGACGAGCTCTCTCTCGTTTGCGCCTGTGGGCGAGGCAGCTCAGTCGTAGCAGCGACTGGACTTGTGGTGAACGCGTCCACCTTGGCGAGCGGTGAAGGGGATCGCGCAGCCTGTGAAGACGCTTTGAACGCCGTGCCGGTGACTTGCGTCGATCGCGGCAGCGGCAGACCCTTGCTTGTAGACTGCATCGCCGAATTATGCGAACCCGCATCTCTGTGCTCGCCCGTCAAATTTCTCATCGACAATTTAGTCTGATACGGCGGGCGTGAAGTCGCAGGCTGAAGCGGCGAGATGAGACCTGAAGCAGAGGATGACGAGGAATTGGTTCGCGAAGGAGGTCGGCCGCTGTTTGTTGGCGTCAAGCCATCATCAGAGGAAGACAGCACTTCAATAGATGGAAAGCGACTTTCGAAAGAGGTGTTGCCGTCTGGGATGGACGATGAGGGTTCTGGCGACTTGACTTTCAATGCCGGTGATGGACCTCGAGAGGTGGAGGAAGACGCAAAGGAGTCTGCGAAGCCGCCAAAGCTTCTTTGACTGCTTGCAGAGCTCGAACTCATTGCTTGTGGTGATGTCGTGCGCGTAGGCTGAGAAGCCAAGCTCGAAGTAGTCGTCGTCGGGGAGAAAGGCTTGACTTTGCTCATGCCATGAAAGCGATTCGTATTGAACGACGACTGGCCAGAAGCATTGACTGGTACTTGAGGCGGAGGAGAGAAGGATGACGCGCCGAAAGAATCGGAAAACGCTTGCGGTGAGACGGTGTGAGACGGAGGGGAAGAGGTGCCAAAAGCATCGCCAAAGCCATTCTTGGCTGTCGTTCGCGATGATGATGAAGATGACGAAGCACCGAACGCATCACTGAAGCCACCAGCGCTACTGGTACTTGACTGTGCAGCTCGGGATTGCGACATGCCGAACGCCTCGTCGACACTGTTTTTGGAGATGGGTGCAGAACTTGGCAAACGCTCACCCGTGACTTTGGGACGCAAAGCCGATGGAGAGGAAGCGAGTTGCTGTGCAGGAGCAGGGACATGAGCAGGTGACAGCGCCGCTTTGGTTGGTGTCGGCCTCCCTCTTCGACCAGGCGTGACTGAATCCGCCACCGAAGTCGTAGCCGCCTGAGGCTGTAAGCCAACAGGGGAGGACGTGAAGTCCAGAAGATTTTGCGACCCGCTGGGCTTAGCAGTCGTCGTCTTTGGCGAACTCGCGAAATGACGAGTTGGGATTTTCTGCAAATCATCAGCCATGCCAAGGACACGGTCGTTACGCACATAATTTGTCTCTGATCGTGTACCACTCATGCTGTGTGCAATGTTGAGAACCTCGAAGACACCCGGCCGGCGAGCAGGTTGTTCCATCAACATGGACGCTAGCTGTCAGCTCAGCTCGCGATAAAAGTAGCAGCTCACCTATCAGGTGCTGCAGCTGAGGCGAATACACTGGAAAGCTTGGAAAGGTGTACTTGGCATTCACGATTGCCAGTGTCCCATGCTCCTCAAATGGCGTCGTATAGTAGCAAAGCTTGTAAAGAAGCACCCCAAGAGCCCAGACATCTACAACATCAGCTCTTGCTCACATCCGAGCAGTAACTCACCAGCAGGCAAACCAACAGCCACTCCAAGCATAGGTTCCACCATCTCTGGACTTCGATATTGCAACGTCGTATGGCGATTTAAATCGTACGCCAGAGCATCGGCTTCAGCTTTAGAGCGCGGTGGATGAGGAGAGGGAAAAGTCGTGGATCCGAAATCGCATAACTTGAAGATGAGAGGCCGGCTTGAGCCTTGTGGGAGGGGTGTGGAGAGGATGTTTTCGATCTTGAGATCGCGGTGAAGGAGTGGTTGGGGGCGAGAATGCATGAACGCGACGGCCTGACGTGAGTGCGTGCTAGACTCATGCAACGGCGTACCTCGCAAACATCAGTAAAGATGTTCAGAATCTCATTCTCTTTCAGACGGTCTCGTAGTCGTTTGTTCAAGAGATCAATGATGCCACCCCCTGTCATCAGCATACACTCTGCCAAAGCAAGGACGCACCCGAGCAAAACTCCATGAGGATAAAGACCTCGTTTATGCCATTCGGCAGCACATTATGTGAAGATCCAAGATATTGTGTAATGTATGTGTTCCCTTTGAGAGATTTCTGCGCAATCAACATGCGCCATCAAGCAGGCTGATGAGACGAACCATGGTGTCAATCTCCCGTTTGACATCTTTCAGCATCTCCTTGTCTGTGAACGCTATCCGCTTCAAGCAATGTTGAGTCAAGCGTTCTGTTCCTATTGGATACGTCGAGGATGTAAGATACACATGCGCATAGCCACCTAGCGCCAGTCAGCTCCAACGACCTGCCGCGCAAGCACTCACCTTCACTCAAGTAGCGCTGCACGACGACCTGCTCTTTGCCGACATTGATTACCTGGCCAGGTCGAAGTGTGCCTTTCTGAAGAGGCTGCACTACAGGTGCCGGGGCAGCTTGAGGTGGAACGGCTCTGGCTTGAGCTTGCGACTGGTATGGGTTGAAGACTGGTGCCGGCACGTAAGCCTGAGCCATTGCTGGTGGATGGGACGAGTACATCCCCTGTTGGGGAGGTGGTGAGGTATACGCGTAGGGTTGAGCCATCCCTTGAACCCCTTTCGGTCTGCAGCTTAGGCGCTATACCCTCCTTCTTGTACTGCTATGAGTATGGTCAAAGCTCGAGCCAAGCCCCTCATCCTGGTTGGCACGTGATCTCACCGCAGCCCGGCCTGCAGCTGCGGGAGGTTGATTAGCTATGATCATGAAGCACACAGCTCTATTATGACGGAGAGAGCGTACAAGCGGCTTGCATTGTGAATAGTGCGATAACTCTTCACGACCAGGCGACTCGTGTGAAGTCAAGGAGCGAAATGACGAGTAGCCTTCTGCTATGAGAAACGGCTCTTTGTCGGTTGTCCTTCTAAGAGTGGTTATATGAGATCCTTTGCTTTCGCAGCAGAAGGCGGATGTTCAAAGTCAGCCGTCGCAATAACAAAATCAGCCAAGATATATCTCGAAACCCCAACATGCCCAACTACGCAAGAAAACAAAGACACCGTCGTTCGGCACATGGCGACCCTGTCCGGGCTCTCCGGGGTCGTATCCCACCCGGTCTTGGAACCAAAGTGGAACGCTGCCGTCACGGAGACTGAAGCTGCTGTGAAAGGGCTGCGAAGCGAGATGAAAGCGGGAGAGATGATCCTTGGCACTTGGACGCTTGAGGACGTCTCGGCTTATTGTCAAAAGCCTCCTTCGTAGTTGAACGTCTAAAGACAGTTGGTCGTTCCGAGGCCAATGGTATCGGGGCCTTTGAGCTAAGGCTCTTGCATGCATGTAATGAGCGTACAGACATGTTGCCACTACTGCTGCTGTGTCGTGTGAGCTGGCACATTAACCACAAGACAGCTTGAAATGCCACTTTTAAGATTTGCCGCTCGCGCCCGCTGAGAAGAAAGAGTGAGCGCGACAGTGGCGCTGCGAAGAACTGATCAGCCTGCATTGCACTATGATTGGAGTCACGGCTTTTAATTGCTAAACAGTTGATCAAACGCAAAGGAGCAAAGTCTATGAGAGTCGCCTTTCGTCTTGCCCGGCGTCGGCGACTTCTCCGGCTCCTTTCTTCTTTTGCCGTCGGGAGAATTGTCTCGTGTCTGCTAGGTTGATGACTGGTCGTAGCGATGCAGAACGTGTTCTTGCCTTCTTGAAGCTTGCCAGTCGAGTTATTGCTATACTCGGCAAGTCAGCACCCCATCTCTCAGATGGCACGGAGCGATCAACAGCCGGCTTCCTCAAGGCCGGAGAGTTTGTCTGCTGAAACGCTCGATACTCGGGGTCAAAAGAGCTTCCTTTGTCCTTGAGCCCCGAATTATTATATAATCGCAGCAAGCGAGCACAAGATACATCTCTCAAAGAACAAGTCGCAATGTCAGCTCAACAACTCCACAAAGACATTATCAATCGGCATCTCTACACGCTCTCCGCGTTCTCCGGAGTCCCATGCTCCGATTTCTTCCGCAAGAGATGGAACGAGGCCGTTGCAGAAACAAAGATCGCGGTCGAAGCATTACAGAAGGATCTTGATGATGGACTGGTATCGGAGGGGGAGAAGGAAGAGGTGAAGGGATTGGTGAAGTTCGTGAAGGGTTATCATGCGAATGAGCCGACTTAGGTTTCAACGTAGAGAGTTCGCGTCGCGCGATGACGATGTTATTATTGTTATTCGAAACGCCCGCGTAAAGTGCAGGGATGGCTGGCTTGAGCATTCAGTTCAAGGTTTTTCGTGGCAATTAGCGTGCCGAGAAGCGTTCCTTGTTTTGAAAAGTGGAGCAAATCTGTGGAGCCTATGTCCACCTTGCCGCCGAAGCTGTCGAGGACACTGAGTATGAAGGATTTCTACCTGAGAAGAGACGACAAACATGTATAGAACGATAGCCCTTACTGACGCGTCTCTCAAATTGTTCTGATTTACGCGTCCGGGGCTGCTCGTTAGGGACAGCTGTTGAATGAAACCCTAGTCAAGCCTAGGCTATGTTACGGCATGTTGATTGCGCCCACGGGAGAACGCGACTGACTTTCGATCTCGGCACCCGCTTCACGCTATCATTTTATCGGTTGGCTATTGAGAAGTGTAGTGGGTTGTCTTTGAAAACTATAGGGTTCCATCACTTTGTACCCTTGTTTACTTACCCACCCTCCTTCCTTTCAAACAAAACCACACATACACACACAAATACACATACACACAGCGCCGATCCATCATTTCTCCTCTTTCGGATCATTAAAAATCCCCGACACGTCAACACACAGTCACTAGATAAAACCAACCCTACGGACGGGTCAACTGTCTCACCTTTAACAACCAACTCCTTACCATCCATCCTTACATCCTCACATCCAACATGCCTCGTATCCCCGTACGAACCACACCGTACAGTACCATCCCTCGTCAAACGAGGCATTTCAAAAACAAGCGCGATCTCATCCTCAAATCTCTCGGCAAGTCATCTTACATCAACGGTGGCCAATACATTATTTCATGGATCAGTCCCAAAGGCGAAGTCGAATCGTATGCGAGTGAGATGCTGCAGAACGTGGTCGAGCGCGTGATCAACAGTCATGAGCTGCGTGAAGAGGCTCGTCGGATCGCAGAAGAGCAGAATAAGCGCAGAGAGGAGCAGAAATTGCTTGAAGAGAGAGGTCAAGGGGTCGATGCCAAGAAGACGCCGGCAAAGACTGTGTACGCGGTGAGGAACGCGTATGCGAGTGATGAGGAAGAGGAAGGAGATGAGGATGAGGATCCCGATCGTACTTTGGTCGACGAAGAAGAAGAGGTCTCGTCGCGTCGTCCGGTCAACAGTATTTCCAAATCACCTTCACCCAGCCTCCCCAGCGACCCCGTTCTCTGCACACCTATCAACGAACCCTCCTTCCACGCCCTTCGTGTACCCTTCCATCATCTCGCAGACTACTACACTGAGCGCTTCACAACCATCCAGCAGAGCACTTGCAAACTCATCGTCAAGGCTTGGATCAAGATTATCGAACCCAAGAAACAGATAAGGTTTCCTTATAAGAATGGAGAGGAGACGAGGCCGAGTTGGTGGCCTGAGGGTGTCAAGCACAAGGAGCCGGATCATCTTAGCAAGCCTGGTGAGTCTTTTCAGCGTTGGATGGAGCAAAACTGACTAGCAGAACGCATCGCATTGTTGATTGCCATTATTCGTTCTCCCCTCATCACCGTCTCTGCACTCGAAATGTCAACAGCAGAAGCAGGCGCCTTCATCTCTCCTCCTCGCCTCGTCATCCTTCGAGAAGTCTACCAAGTCGCACGCGAAGAAGAAAGACGTCGCAACAGGTCTGAGAACGGCTTTGACAGCTCCGATATCCTTGTCCAGCTGTCTTCGGCTTCGGCTCCTCAAACAGAGTCACCTGTCAGCTACAAGCAGCGCAAAAGGCCTTTGGAGCCTTCTTCGGCATTGTTCACTTCACAACGCGACAACATGGCTTCGTCGCCTGTGCCGCCTATGGGCTCGTATGCTCTTCATTCCAACAAACGCGTCAAGCTCTCTGCTCATCCCCATTCCGAAGCTATCCCTCCCATGCTCGCTTATCCCCCTCAAGAGCAATACCATCAATCATCCCCATACACCTATGCTCCTCAGCAGCCTTCCATCTCGCACTGGCGCGAGCAGAGCATGGTCAGCGCATACGACTCGCCTGCAGAGTCTGCAACGTCTCATATGACGCCTGATCTCCAGATTGACAACTGGGGTTCGCGCGCACCAGGCATGAGTCAAAGAAGATCGGCTTCGGGCTTGAGTGTTCCTCAGGCTTTGTCGCGCTCCAACTCTTATGGCGTTCATCTGCAGCCTCCGCAGACTGATACTGGCGCTACTTCCCCTACCGACTCGGTGCATTCACCGTTTCCTTCTTACTACCCTCAAGGCATGTACTCCCATGCTCACCAGCCTCCACAAGTCGTTGTTGGCTATCCCCCTCAAGGCCTCAACTACGGTACCCCCTATATCGGCGACTCTTATCACATGAACCAAGAGACGCCGAGGTCGTTTGCGGTTGAGCATCAAGAGGCGTGGGCTTCAACTGCGACAGAGAATCTTTAGAAGAGAGAAGTGGGAGAGGGAGGGAGAGGTGTTTAATATGTTGAGAGAGAGAAAGAGAGGTGTTGGATTTGGTTTTCACGGCTACGACTTTTATGCATCCTTTACGATTTCACATTTCTAGATACATTCATGCCATCCAGCCCTGCCAACGACGACGCTGCTCGTCACTTCCTTCGAATACAAAGTTGACATGGCGTAGCTCGTCGAAACCTTCGTCTTCTTGAGGCTCTTCAAAGCTCATGGAGAAGGACGAGAAAGCTGAACCGGGTAGGATGGTTCTTGTTTCTTCCTGCGAATGTCAGTTATCGCTAAGATCGAAGAGAGACTGACGTCTACTGGACCGTAGAATGCTCGATAGGCGTTGTTGTGTCTTGCGAGGTCCTCGGAACATGTAAAGGTAAAGCATCTAATCGTCAGAGTCGGCACAAGCCTTCAGCATCAATGCGCACCGGATTTTGACGCCCAGCTTCTTCGCGAGGTCGATATAGATCTTGCGGATTCTGCGATCGCGATTCGTGTTATCTGCTCATCAGCTTGAGCCATCAACCAAGGACTCACCGACAACGACGCCTTGCTTGCCTTTGCCACTCAGCACCTCTTCGACGCGACGGATGCAGCGTTCACGCGACTTGAGGTGATCTTGATTGACGTGGACGTATCCGTGAGGTTGGAAGTACTGTCTGTACATTGTCGTCTTGCCGGATGCCCTAGAAGTCAGTGAAGCCAAGCTGAGGGCGACGACTCACGGCAAGCCGACAAAGATGACTATCTCCTTCTTATCCTGGCCAACGACTGAAAGATGGCTCGGGACGACCATTGGCACTGGCGTCAGCTGAGCCGCAATTTGACGACGTACAGTCGTCTGGGAGGTTGAGTAACGCCGGACGAAAGCCAGCCGGGGGGTTGGGGTAGGGGACGTTGGTCTTGCCAAGAAAAAACTCCTGCAAAGTCAGTAACAGCTGGTTTCCTTGACGTACCTCTGGCAGCATGAAGCGAATACCAGCGTTACGAGCTAGCTTGAGATCGCAGTTGCTGTGATCTGCCGCTTTGCCGGTCTTGGTGACGCGACCTGCTGCATCACCGACATAAAAGGTATCGTCCAGGTCTGAGGGCGTCAGCATCACCCTGGCAGATAACATGTCGTCACTCACCGATAGAGTAGCCTTTTTCCTCATACAAAGCTTTGACAAAGTCGAACATGCCAGTAGCAGGCTTGCGGTACTTGTCAAGATTCGTCTTGTTGCTCAAAGCGCCGAGGATCCTGATCGGTGTACCAGACGGCAACTGCATACATCAGCAAGACGTCTCACACAATATAAAGCTACTCACGCTCCGCGCAATCAGCCCGAGCTTCATCTTCCATTCCTTGACAAGCTTCTCGCGCCCACTGCCCTGATTGCTGAGGACCACAACATGCCGTCCACTATTGATCTCCTTGACAAGCTTGATCGGGACTTCTGGATAAAGCCACATCCAATCACTCTCGCTCTTCGGCCATTGACTACCCGTCCTTGGCTTGATCAGCGTTCCATCAAGATCAAAGAAGATGACTTTTGCTGGCATCTTTTCTTTGCCTTTTGCGCTCGGTGGCGGCATTGACGCGAATGGGTCACCGTGGAGAAAGTGGACGAGGGTTGGCGGGGATGGGAGGATGCCATCAGGTAAACGAGCGCCTTGAGTCGGGTTCGAGAAGAAGCCGTGCATTGCTGGTATTGGTGCAGGTGCTGGTGCAGATGCAGAGGTGCCGGAGGATGACGCGACTGAAGCTCGAGCTTGCACTGCGGACGTTGAAGCAGCCGTCGATGCAGGCGAGGAAGTCTTGTGACCGTTTGCAAATGCAGCAGCTGGTACGAAATGAGGAGCGTCGGCGCGGAGAGAAGGAGGAGACGCTTTAGCATTCAGTGTCAAACACGCAGAGAACTCACGTTTCTTGGGTAGAGGGCTGCTGCTGATTCTCGAGTCTGGAGCGGCCCGCTTCTTGCCGTTGGTACCGGCAGACAAGGTGACAGTAAGGCTCGCCTCTTTTTGCGACGTTGTCGGCAATGGAGGCAGATCGTCTGTCAAGTCGATAACCATGGGAGGGTCAGGCTTCGTAATCGCCTTTTGCGCTTCTGTCAGCCATCAGCATCTGCTGATCAAGAAATGACTTCTGACTGACCCGGCACCTCCTGATCAAGTTCCTGAGAGCTCGTCATCAGACCCATCTCACCAACAGCCAAAGACTCTTCCCACGCCACCCTCTTTTCCAGATCCTCAACAGTCTTCGTCTTACTCTGCACCAAGCGTTCAAGCTTTCCAACGTCTCTCTCCATGTCAAAGTTTGGAGGTGCTTTCTTTGCGGAACCGTTGATGGATAAGAGTGGCGGCGAGGCGCGTGCGTTGCCGTTTGATTGTGCGTAGGAGAGAGCGTCGCGGAGTTTTTGGATCCTTCGGTCGAGCTCTTTTACTGATTGACGGAGTGGTGCGAGGATTAACACTTCTTTGAGAGCTACATAGGCTGTGTGTGCGGTGGTTTGGATATGCTGGAAACGAGCGGGCTGACACGTAAGCACTTGCTTAAACTCAAGATTGACACTCACGCCAAGCATGTCTCCTCCATACTGATCATCAGTACGCGTTTCAGATTAGATTGAAGTATGCAGCTCACCCATCGTACGCAGACCAGCATGACATCGACTCCACCTTGATCCTTGAGCACCTTCAACAGCTTCTCGCCACCCCACTTTTCCTCATCATCTTCAAACTCTTCCACAAGCTATCACATCAGCACCTTCTCGCCATCCTTCCAATAACACACCTCGTAATCATCCTCTCCACCAGTCCCATCCTTGCCCTGCTTGGTCCTCAAGCTTCTAAATGCCCACATCATATGATCCGGCTCGCGCATGAGATTACTCTTCTCGAACGCGCCAAAGTTCTCCATCTTAAGCTTCTTGATGACTGGCTTGAGATTGAAGATAATCTTCTCGGCTTGAGCGCGCGTCGGCTTCGCATGCTCAAAGTGCAGAGCATAGCTTAGGAATGTCGAGGTCGAAGCGTTGAGGGCTGGCGAATGTGTGTACAGCGGCAGCGTCGTTGACTGGCCTAGATACGCTTGGAGTGACATTCCAGTGCGCCCACAGTGTACACAGCCAGAACGCGATGTAGTCGCAGCTGTGAGATGGTCAGGGGCCGAAAATGAAGCTGCATTGAAGCTCGCCCAGCTGCTAGTTGAGCTAGCAATCAAGATGAATTGTTAACAACTCTCACAGCACAGACCGTTCAGGTCGTCCACATTTGCTGGAAGTATCACTTGAGTCTTGCGTCTCCATACTTACAGAGCGTACAGTATTGGAATGAAGACCATTGCAGTAGCAGGTGTGCTATCCAGCTGGGTTGATGCAAAGTCAACCTGAACAACCGCTCGTGGTGTCAAATGCAAGAGGCTGGAGATGCTCTTACTCTGCAACTTGCAAGTGGCAATCTCGAAAGTGGTAAAGGTGCAATGGCAATCCAGCTTGACTTGGTCCATATTTCAAACAAACGTCCTCCGTAGACCTACTTGGCCTGCCTAGCACACATATCGGAACCCCTCGGCAAGATCATGCTCCTTGATTACGTCCACAGCTCCACCCTTGACGGGCTTTCCTTCAACCTTGTCTCGCCTCTTGTTTTCCCAACGGTAGTGGAAGTCGTGGAATGGCGATTCAAAGCCAAATGTCTGGAAGGCGATGTTGAGCCGAATACCCTTCGTGAAGAGGGGTTTTTGAGTCTTGGGAAGGAATATGAGGCGAGACAGACACACACTGGCCGACGGTGCTGAGCATGCCAAGCGAGACGGCGCGTTGGGATTGAGTGCCAGTGTTGTTGGACTGCCACGAGATATGAGAGGAATGGCAGAGTACCCAGCAACGACCACGCATATGCACCCGAAATAACGAGCGGCATGCGTAGCCATACAGGTGACACAACGAGCAGAATCGACCAGCCCAGAATGCCAACGAGAAAAACGCAAGCGACTGAAATGCTGTACAGTCAGCTTGATGCTCTCGATTGCAGCTCACCCTCGAGTCTGCTTGCGGTCTGAGAACTCAGCTCAGCCAGGAAAGTCATGTAGACAAGCGCAACATCGTAGGGTGGCACAGTCATTCTGTTGTAAGATAAGAGGGCGGATGGACAGACTTACAATTGCGCTTTGGCAGCGCCGTAGCCAAATCCGCCTTGAATGATTGTGGGAAGGAAGCCTCTCACAAAGCCCGATCCCAGGTTCACACAGCTGTCTTCACGTTCGCTTGAGGCCAGGGGTGGAGGTAGAGAGAGGAGGAAGACAAATAACCCTACCCTTGAAAAAGTTTGCCACCCAATTTCGTGCGAACCCCATCTTGCGGACCCATGGCTCACCCACTCCACATGACAGCCACAATGTGAGTTTTCCAATCCAAAAAAGCTTGCTTGACACCGCTGATATCGATTCCTGTGTGAACTTCAGCAAGAAACAGCGAGTTGGTGCGTTCGGTTTCGGTTTGGTGGTGGTCGGACGCGATGGCAAGAACAAGAAAAAGGACGGATGGAAACGCCTTCGATGAGGAAGAGAGTTCTCCATAGCGCGATCTTCGGGTCTTTGATGCTCAAGACGCCAGACAAGACCAATCCGCCGAGTGCGCCGGCGAGTGTCCCGACAGAGATGAAGAAACCGACGCTTGAACATGAGCGGATTAAAGGAGCACGACTCCACTCTGAAGATCCGGTCCCTTTTAGCTCCCCACGCTGTGCACTGGGGCAACGCGTTCAAAATCAGCTCTGGCCTTGAGAGGTGTCATCCATTTGCTGAAACGGCGACGAAAATTGTCTTGGGCGGCTGCTTGACCGCCCAGGACCGGGCCGCCTCACTCGATCATCAAGGTTGCAGTCGGCCATGGTCTTGATGGCCGGTTCAACGCGCACGATGAAAGTATCGACATAGGCGGAGGTCAAGCGAAAATGCCATGCGCTGCAAGTCATTTGAAGATGCACTCACTGCATGATTCAACTATACGACTTTCGACTCTCCTCCTCCCAAGCGAGCGACCTTCTTTTGATTGAACTGGGGAATCTCAGCGAGCCAGGCTTGCTGAATGACCGAGACGTTCCTGGCGTAGATCCCTGAAGTGACAGCCTGTCGTCAGTAATGAATGGCTGAAGCAGCTCACAAGTTCATCATAGATGATGGCGGGCACCTTTTTGCTCATGAGAGTTGAAGATGGATGGATCTTGGGGAACTGTACGTCAGTCGAGCAGCACGAATTTAGACTTACCAATGAGCCAACAGTCTGCTTGTAAGTCCCATCTGGCTGGATGAGAGCAGTGTTGAGGTACAAGCCCTGCACCAAGCACTTGAGAACAAGCTCGTGCTCCGAATCACAGCTCGCGGTCCAATCTTGACCATCCTTGGTGACGAGCTCGCGAAGCTGATCGCGCACCTTGCGTGCCGCAGCCAGAGTCTTCGAATTAACAAAGTTGTCTCGACTCCAGCCGACCACACCTCCCACAGCGACGACAGCATCTGCCGTCTTTGGCTGATCGACCAACTCGTTGTACGCTCGAAAGACGTTGAGCGCTGTCAGGTGATCGCCGTCGCGATGTACGAACTTTGCGCGAGCTGTGAAGGCCGATTCGCGGGTGTCGGCACGGTCGATGAAGAGAGGGCCAGAGACTGCAAGGGAGAGAACGTCGATGATTTCGGAAGGACACCCCAGATCAAACGAGGCCACGAGAATGCGGCTGTAGACGGGGTCGAGTGGGTAGCGGAGCATGTGGCGGCCAAGTGGGGAGACCTGCTGCTTGGATTCAAGAGCTCCAAGGCCGATCAGATGTAGGTACGCGTCGATGACTGACATCAGCCTGTACCTTGAAGACGCACTCACTTGCTTCGTGATCTGGCGGATCCAGAAATTCGAATTCGAAAGGATTGGCGTTCATAGCGATCAGGGTGAGGACGGCTGAAGCGAGATTGCAGCGTTGAATCTCTGGCACCGAGTCGCGTGGCAACGACTTGTAAAAGTCGTGTGTATAAAGGCGATAGCACCACCCAGAGCTCTATGGGTCAGTGATGTAACAACTTTCTCTACTCACCTCGCGACCAGCACGACCAGCGCGCTGCATAGCCGAACTCTGACTGACGGCTTGCTTCTTGAGATGATCCAGACCTAGCGTCAGCCAGTTCCTTACTGCAGCTCACCTCCACTACTCCCTCTGCTGATCCACTCCTTCTCCTTCTTAAAACCCGAGTCAATCACAAAACGAACGCCGGGAATCGTGAGTGACGTCTCTGCAATGTTGGTTGAGACGATAATCTTGCGCGTGTTGTCGGGTGCCGGGATGAAGATCTTGGCTTGTGCCAGTGGGGAGAGTGTCGAATAGAGCGGAAGAGCCATGATCTGGTGTTAGAGAGCTCAACCATGCGAGCGCACCTGCTGATCATCCTTCTTGAGCTGCTTGGCGTACGACTGCAGCGACGCCACGAGTGTATCGATCTCTTCCTGACCTGATGTTAGCTCGAGAGTCGAAAGCGCGTACCTGGCATGAAGATGAGGATATCTCCTTTGACAGCTGACTTGTCAAGGTGGATCTTGAAAGTTGTTCTCAAAGCTGAGTCGACGAAATCATCCTGCGGCGCAACAGTATGCGAGATCGTGACGCCAAAGAGCCGTCCCTTGACGTATACCACTGGTGCTCTACTATCAGCGAATTCAGACTTCGAACCACACTTACGAGCTGAAGAATCGCGAGAACCGTTCAGCATCGAGCGTTGCACTCATCACGACGACTTTGAGTTCCTGCACTTGACTCGCTGGATCCGCAGCTAGCTCTTTGCGTATTCTTTGGATGCGCTTGAGGCTGCCGAGTAGAAAATCAGTGTTGAGTGTCCGTTCGTGCGCTTCGTCGAGGACAATGATGTCGTAGCGGAGCAGCAGATTTGGCGGGAGCGCTGCAGGTGGCGGTGAAGCTGATGAAGGAGGTGTTGGGAATGCAGAGTTGTACTTGTCGGCATTTGCAAGTTCCCTGCCATCAGCACCGCTCAGCTGTGTGCGACCGCTCACCTCATGAGAACACCTTCAGTCAAGTAGCGGACCTTGGTGTCTTTACTCGTACAATCCTCGAATCGGACGCTGTATCCTACTTCTCCGCCGCAAGCCACGCCCATCTCGGCTGCTACGCGCGTAGCGAGCGACATGGCTGGTAGTCGTCTTGGTTGAGTGATGGCGATGGAGAGCTTGCGAGGTGCTGAGAGCTCGTGTCGCCTCAGAAGAGATGGAAGCTGAGTTGATTTACCGGAACCTGTTTCACCAAGAATCTGCTGTCAGTGAAGAGGTTGCACAGAGTACTCACGACGACGGTGTCGTTGTCCATGATGGACTGAACGATGCGGTCACGAGCTGCCATTAGCTTTCATCTCGCAATAAGGACTCACCCTCCCAGAACGGCAGCTTCATTCTCCCTTCTTCCAAACGCTTAGCTTCTAGCACTCTCTTGCGTTTCTGCTCCCCATCATCCTCGCGCAAATGTTGACGTTTTGCTTTCTTCGACTTTGGCGAAGTCGCGTTCGCCGACGAGCTTGAAGGCCCAGCATACGGAAGCTGGATACTAGTAGGAGAATAAGGAAGTCGCAAGCTCGATGGTCCTGCTTGCGGCTCTTCATCTTCTGAATCTGAACCTGAGCGGAGGGTCACGACTTTGTTGCGCTTGAGTTTGGAAGCTGCAGGAGATGTTTGGACGACCGCAGTCTCGTCAGGCTCTCCAATAATCTCCTCTGCGACTTCTACCGTCTCTGCCTGGACCGGAGCGACATCTTCTTGAGGCTTGTCCTCGTCATCTCCAAAATATTGATGCGTGATCTTGCGCTTGACCATGGTCGGCTTTACTTGATGTTGGCGGTAGCTTTCGAAAACTACTGACCTGGAGAATACGTTGACAGCCCTGACTCAGAAGCTACAGCAAGCTTGTCAACTGCTTCGCTGCCTTTTGCAGATGCGACTTTTGCAAAATACCTCGATGTTGGAACCAAAGCTTTCAAAATCCCGAGACGAGGTATTGACACGTGAAAGTTGTGCCACAGCAGCTGAAGCCGCGCCGCGCGTGCACAAAACGTTGCAAAGGAAGCAGCAACAGCAGTCTATCATAACACAACGAATACAAAGCCCCCTCTACTCGTTCATCCTCCTAAACGTCTCCGAGATATCGTTGTAAAGGGCCTCAAACTTGGCCTTCATGTCCTCTTCAGAGACCTCGTTGGGGTCTTCAAACTTCATCTGCGAAAGCTTGTAAATGATGTCTCCTGATGCGCTCCAGATCTATGATCGTTAGCTTTTTCACGCTCGGTAGCACAAGACGTACCTTGTTGTACGTCAGATCAGTCTCGGTGGCACGAATAGCCGAGTCGTAGAAATGCACAAAGCCTGATATCAGCACACACTCTCGTATCTAGCACTCACATCTCAGCATCCAAACAGTCTTGAACATGGGACAGAATCGATCCCACTGCGAGATACCGTTCTGCGCCAAGAAATCATCCTTGAGCATCTGGGCTACAGCAAGTGTGATCTTTTCGTTCTCACCAAGAGCAGATTTGCCCACGAGCTGAACAATTTCCGAAAGCTCGCGCTCCTTCTGCAGAATCTCCTTGGTCTTTGATCGCAAGTCGTTGAATCCTGGCTCGGTTCGGTCATAGTAAGGAGCGAGAATGTTGAGGTATTTCGAGTAGGAAAGGTTCCAGTCGACTGAAGGGAAATGCTTCCGCTGAGCGAGGGTCTTGGAGAGACCCCAGAAGACTTGCACGATACCGAGTGTCGACGACGTGACGGCGTCAGACATGTCACCACCCGGAGGCGAGACGCTGAGGTCAGCTCGTTCAGCCAGAAAACGTACGCTCCGACAATGGAAACACTACCATCTCTCGACGGGTTTCCGATACACTTGACTTTGCCTGCACGCTCATAGAACGACGCAAGCTTGGAACCAAGATAAGCGGGGTAACCCGAATCAGCCGGCATCTCGGCCAAACGACCCGAAATCTCACGCAGCGCTTCAGCCCAACGTGAAGTCGAGTCGGCCATCATGGAGACGTTGTTGCCTTGGTCACGGAAGTATTCGGACAGGGTGATACCGGTGTAGATCGAGGCTTCACGGGCAGCGACGGGCATGTTGGAAGTGTTGGCGACGAGAGTGGTACGCTTCATGATGGGCTCTTCACGGCCGTCACGCTCAAGCGTGAGCTCGGGGAACTCCATAAGAACTTCGGCCATCTCATTGCCGCGCTCACCGCAGCCGACATAGATGATGATGTCCGAGTTGGAGAACTTGGACAGGGCTTGGGAAATGACCGTCTTGCCGCTGGTTGTCAGCTATGCTTTGTATACCACTCACCATCCGAAAGCACCGGGAATAGCGGTTGTACCACCCTGTACACAAGGGAAGAGAGCATCCAAGACACGTTGACCGGTGAGCAGAGGGAAGTTGGCTTGAAGCTTGCTGGAAGTGGGGCGAGGAGCACGGACAGGCCAGAGCTGCATCATAGTGTGCTGCGTCGTTTTGCCTTCGAACTCTGTCTCGAGCACGACGTCCTGCTGTCAGCCGGACCGAATATCAAGACTTACATCCACAGTGTAGCTACCCTTCTCTGCCAAGCGCGTCACGGTACCCATCAACCGAGGAGCAACCATGATCTTGTGGTTGTCGACGAGCGAGTTCTCCCAGACTGTACCGAAAACATCTCCGCCGGTCAAGTGGTCTCCAAGCTTGAAGTCGGCAGGGTTGAAGTCCCACTTTGTTTGGCGGGCAAGGGCCTCGGTGTTGATACCACCTGTCGTCAGCTACGCCTGATTTTGCGACTTACGAGGGATGTAGATCGAGTTGGACTTCTCCATGATAGACTTGAGGGGACGCTGGATACCGCTGCCTGTCAGCAACTAAAACTAATAAATGACGTACTCGTAGATGTTACCCATGAGACCTGGGCCGAGCTCGACACTGAGCGGCTTGCCAGTCCTCAGCACGGGGTCACCAATTGTGACACCCGACGTCTCCTCGTAAACCTGGATGGTCGCCTTGTCGGCATCGATACGGATGACCTCTGCCCATCAGCCGCTATCTGTACGATGTATTACGCACCACCGACAAGCTCGTCGTGTCCGACACGGACCTAATCGTCAGCAGAAGCTCCATTCATCGGATCCAAACTCACCAACTCATACATGCTCGCACCTCGCAATCTCTCAGCAATAACGACAGGGCCCGATACACCAAAGACGACACCGAATTGCGATTCACGGTGCTCATCGCGGATCTAGGAAGTGAGCTCATTGTTTCAGGAGGTGATTAGTACCTTTGGGAGATCCCGCTTTGCATTCTCCATTGCTCCTGCCTAGTATTGTCAGCTTGACTTGTGCTGTAGTGTACAAACCATGATGAATAGAGTCTAATGCTGTATATCCAGCTGAAGGTATAGGACAGAAGGGGTGCCAGGGACGATGACATACCGGGAGGGGGTTGAGCTTGGGTGGCGGTGATAAGCGTGAGGGGTTAGACGACCATCTTCAGGCAGCAGCGAGTGGTTTACTAAATGCATCTGTGATTCCTTGACTTTTGTCCCAGATAATCCTCTCCGTCTCCCACATTCTCTCGCTCATTCTGCTACGAAGGCTCGTCCTCTTGCCCTCGCTAGTGCGACCGCGATCATATCATTTAATCTCGAGAAAGCAAATGCCCCCATCAAACCCTTCCATTTCACCATTGCCTCCGCCGCCTCCCTCTCTAGCATTCCTCCTGCCGACAAGAGGAACGGCAGGAAGGGCAAATCACCGCGTACATGCGGCTCCAAAGTACCCTCTGCACGTCCCTTCTCGCGATGGACCCTCTTCTGCGACGCCTTCAGCGTGAGATACTCTGCAATGCCATCTTCGACAAG
>BCIT01000001.1:0-65695 GCA_001600035.1 Holtermanniella nyarrowii | reverse complement strand
CACATAAGGGTCCCGAGGGTCGCTGAGGATAGAAGTCAGCAACTAGCAAAAACAACGAGGTCAGAAAACGTACCGCCGATCAAGTTGACGATTTGGCCAAAGACTGATCGTCAGTACTAGTATGCCTGCACAGCACGAGCAAGGAGCACAGCCAACGCACCAGAGATAGACTCCGCGAGTATGAAAGATATAATTACACATGAAGCCACAGTTCCATACCAAAAGGCAAAGTGGATCCAGGTATAGCTAGTCAAGTGTTTTCCTCCACGCAATAGGCGCACAAACGCCATCTTACTGCTTGGCAGGCCATCCGCCATTGGGCCCACGTTCGCGACGCGAAAATGGTGATTCACGCGTTAAAGTGACGTGGACCGCTTCAACGGCGGTTAGTGTTGGCTGCGCATGTCATTGTGAAGGTACAGGCAGCGGTCCTCTTTCCCGAACATGAACTCGAAGCGGTTCGCAGTGCCGCCGCCGCTCCGGATGGCGACACTGGCGAACACAGCCATGAGATTCGCCACCTGACCCTCAGTGCTGATGATAAAACCAGAAGCAGAGTCATGGCACGAGCCGATCATTATTGTCAACCCTTTTAGTGTCTGTGCGGGTCAGTAAGACGTCTGTTCTGTGCTCACCGTCTGCAAGGGCGGCACCGTAGGTGCGCACGATTATGCCACTTAAGCAGCCTGTCTTGAGCATGCGCAACAGCGAGTCATCCTGGTTCCAAGTAAAGATGGACAGAGCAGGTGCTGCGGCTTGCACTTCGTTTGGGAACTAAATCGGTCATGGGAAACAAGCGGTGACGACCTCCACTCCCCTCGCGATTTCTGTGGCGAACACTCGAAACCCTCTTCTTGCCCGCAAAACGGCTGTCACAATCACCGCAGAGCTGTGCTCGAAATCGACTCCTTCTCTCTCGCGTTTCCGTTGGCCGAAAGAAATGCATTTTACAACTGCCGTCATCCGGCACTTAACCAAAGTATCTATGCAGTCACAGAGTTGTCCGCGCATGAGAAGGGTCTTTGGGTCAGTGCGTGTAGCTCGCATGCAGGCTGTAGTATACTCACTCAGATAGCGTAGAGTTCTTGATAGCAACAACGGCAGACCACGTCCCAGTGATCATAATGAATAGACCGGCGATGCCCATGAAGATGGCTAAAGCAAAGTTTGCCTTCTTGAGAAACGTGTCTTTTGCCTTGCCTCTCTGGTCGTGCAAGGACATGAGGCTCATAGTGACGAAGCACATAAGGGTCCCGAGGGTCGCTGAGGATAGAAGTCAGCAACTAGCAAAAACAACGAGGTCAGAAAACGTACCGCCGATCAAGTTGACGATTTGGCCAAAGACTTTTCGTCAGCACTGGTATGCCTCCACGGACAAGATACAAAGCCAACGTACCAGGGATAGACTCCGCGAGTATGAAAGATATGATCACGCATGAAGCCACGGTCCCGTACCAAACGATCCAATGGGTTGGCGAATGGCTGGTCAAATGTTTTGTCCCGCGCAATAAACGGACAAAGACCATCTTAGCTCCTACATGCGTGTCCGTAGATCAGCACAGCCATATGAAGTGACGTACAAATCGTGACAGAAGCGAAAAGTCCAGGAAGAGCCACACCGTATGCAATTCGCTTGATGACCTCTCCGGCGGAACCGAGGGCGGGCGACGTTAGGTATTGACCTGCAATGAGCTAGGAGCCAGTAGAAGACGCTACAGCTCACCAGCGAAGTAGTAGACCACGATGCCTGACGATCAGTACAACATTTCACCGCCACGAGCCGCAGACATCGGGTGGCAAATTTTGGGTGGCAACTCGTTCGAGCTGCTCATTCTCAACCTTGCCATCCCTTTCGCTGCGGCTCTGCCTTGACGCACCGATAGTAAGGTACGTGACTGTTACCACGGTTTGGGTCTGTATTCAGACGAGCCTCGCAGTGGAAACTCACGATGTAAAGCGATTTGTTGTAGTCTTGAGGTCTGCGCATTTCGCCAATGATATTGAGGCTGCTTGTAAGACAATGCTATTACTGAGGACTCACAAGGCTGGAGTCCCCGAGTACGAGAATACAACGATAGAAACGGCACCCATAGCATCGATCAAGCCCGTTTCAGTGTTGACTACGCCAATGTTCTTGTCCCAGGGTCCGGTCTGAGGTGCGGCGACTGGGCGGTCTTGGATTCCGACGGCAATGGAGATGATCATGATGGCGCTCATCACGGAAACGAAGCCAATCCAGCCGAGGATAGACACTTTATTCAAGGTCTGAATAGATGCAAGAGCAAAAGTCCCAATCATTGCCTGTTGTCAGCGCGATCAACAAAAGGGCTTACAATAGCCACCCAAACAACTGTGCACGTAGCGTGCTGACTGACAGCGTTGAAGGCGATGGAGATTGCTACAAAGCCAGAGCCGGTCAAGAATATCTGGAGTCAGTAAAGCAGATGATGGAGCACTCACCATGAAAGTGGGGTAAGCAATCGAGTAGAACTCGCGGCCAATGTTGCCTGCAAGAACGTAGCCGACACCATCCACTGCGCCTCGTTAGCTTCCGCATTGTTACACTTTGGTCTAAACTCACTGGCATAGACTTCGGGGTGGTTCCTTTTGAACGAGCCGACAACGTGGCCTGACCAGGTGGTGAGAAGACCGACGACGAGGATGACTGCCAGTCAGCTACCTACAGGTAGATAAAAGATCGCCAAGACGCACTGAGACTACCAGGCACGCCACCTGTTATAGAGAGAACTGTCGGCATGGCCAGTACACCCAGTGCGATGATTGTCTTGAGCATGAGAATGGTAGCTTGCATCCTACTGTCAGCCTTACCGATGCTCACAACGTACCATCCAACACTCTTGTAATCGGTATGACCCTCTTGACGCACACCAAACACGGCATCGTAATCCCCATCTTCAGGCCTGACTTCAGTGCTAAGTCGCTCCTGGACGTAGGCGTTGCCGCCTTCCTTGCTGTCCATCTTCTCGAGAGAGCTCATGATTGTAAGAGATGCAGTCTGTTCATTGACATCTCCGTGTTATATGTGCTCACGTCGTACTTTCCTTGATCTGTTATCTCGCATACCAGGCACGACCCCGCGCTCGTGATCTCCGTGTGATTTCCGCTGAGATTCAGTTTCCGTTGACCATGGAGCGCGAGCATCTTCCCTGGATTCGTTAAAACCCATGGCTCGCTTCCGGACAGAATCTCGAAGCAATGTTTCGTCACGCGTCGAAACCTTTGGGATATAATCTGCAAGCTTTGAAGCAAAGAGCAACGTACACCATGCCTTCTGTTGCTGCCATCAAGTCGAACGGTCACTCGAACGCATTGAAGAAGATTGAGATTAATGTGGATTGTGGAGAAGGCTTTGGTCAATGGAAGGGCGGGCCAGACGCAGAGGTGAGTGTTGAGGGTAGCGAGACTGACAGAAGCTTATGCCAATGGTCGATGTGATCAATTTGGCTTGTGGAGGTCATGCTGGTGACCCTGTGATCATGCAAAGGACAGTCGCGCTTGCCAAGCAGCACAATGTCAAGGTCGGAGCTCGTACGTGACGTACGTCAAACCAGCTAACAACAGACCCTGGCTTCCCCGACCGCATGGGCTTTGGGCGACGTGTGCTTGCGATGGACGAAGAGCAAGCTTATGCTGAAATGTGAGGCCTTGTGTGATTAGGCTAACGATAGGATGTACCAAGTTGGCGCACTCAAGGCTTTTCTTGACGAAGCTGGACTACCGCTGAATCACATTAAACCACACGGCATGTGGTACATCCTGATGCAGGTGAGTTTGAAATCATATGACATGACGCTGACGGGCAGACCGACGAGACTCTCAACAACGCTTCCATGCGCTGCATCAAGCAATTTGGTGTACCAGTCTACGGACTACCTGGGACACTACACGAATCTGGCGCCAAAGCACACGGTGTCGAATTCATCCCCGAGGCATTCGTCGACGTCAATTACAATAACAAAGGACAGCTCATGGGCGTTCCTGGCTCACGCATAATGAAGCCAGATGAGATCTTGGACATTACAAAAGTTCTCGGGCGTGAAGGCAAGCTGCCTTCGGTTGATCACACGATGTTGATCATTGGGGTCGGTGGCAAACCGTTTACGCTGTGCTTGCACTCGGACTTTGAGACGTGCAGAGAGAATGTCGCTGCTGCTCGAAAAGCTATCGACGAGGTCAATGGGGAACTGTATGCTTAGGGCGGGGTTATTGTATTTTGGGCATGAATTCTTTTACTCCACGAGTCAGTGTACAATTTGCGCTGCAAAACGAGCGGGGTCAGCTAGAAAGTAATGAGCCTCTCTATGCATGTGCCAACGTTTGTCTCAATGTAGCCCTGTGATCTCCAAATCTCTTGCACAGGTTGCTTGCCAGCATATTCTGGCATAACCGAATGCCATTTTTGACGCAACCCCCTGATCGGCATTTCTTGCAACGCCTTTTACGTGCCTCTGCGCTGGAGCTGTCGGATCCTGTTCGAATCCGACAGATTCCAGGGATTATCATGTCCGAGCGGCTCATGCAAGACGCTAATCAGCTGATCCTGGTTCCGCGTCTTTCCGGGGGTTCCATCCTTTCTCCGGACGTTTAGATCTCGCATTCCTAATTGTAAGATCACCGGATCTTCTCTTGATTCCCTGGAATTTGAACGCAGATAAGCAGCGACACTCGTGACCTGCCGGCAACCGGATGACGATCGAATGCTGAACCGGAAGCAAGGACCCACTTGAAGGCGGGTAGATGGATAAGAGTACAAGTCACAACCAACACACCATGACTTTGATTGGAGACTTTACACACATTCGCAAAGTCCTCATCGCCAATCGTGGTGAGATTGCAGTGCGAGCAATCAAGACTCTCAAAGCGCTCGGCATCACTTCAGTCTCCATCTACACTACAGCTGACCGTGGCTCTCTCCATGTCAAGTTAGCAGACCAAGTCTACAAGCTGCCTGGAAGTGATCAGACGGCCTACATCGACCAGTGAGTAATCCGCTAGAGTAAAGCTGACAACAGGGATGCAATTCTAGACATTGCCAAGAAGAGTGGATCCCATGCAGTCATTCCTGGCTATGGTGAGCTTTGACCTGGCCAGTGCTGACAGTAGGCTTCCTATCGGAGAATGCAGACTTTTGCGAGCGCGTAGAGCAAGCTGGACTCGTCTGGGTCGGCCCACCAAGCAGGGTCATCAATCAATTCGGTCTCAAGCATACGGCCAGAGACCTCGCCGTCAAGGCCGGTGTGCCAGTCATCAAGGGCTCTGAACTCCTCAAGACAGCTAAAGATGCTCTCAAAGCAGCAGAAGAGATTGGCTATCCTGTGAGCTTCCTAACTGCCTTCGCGCTGACATCAGATCATGCTCAAAGCGACTGCAGGAGGTGGTGGCATGGGTCTGCAGATCTGCAACTCGCCAGACGAGATTGCAGCTGCTTTCCAGTCGGTCACTGACCGCGGTGCAAGTCTCTTCAGCAACGCTGACCAGTTTATGGAGAAATACGTCGCCAAGTCTCGTCACGTCGAGGTGCAGGTGTTCGGTAACGGCATGGGCTATGCTGTCCACTTTGGCGAGAGAGAATGCTCGATTCAGCGGAGACACCAAAAGGTCGTCGAGGAATGCCCGTCACCGTTTGTGCACGCGAGAGAAGGTATGTCTTCAGTCAAGCTTCGCTGACGATAGGCATGCGCGAAAAGGTGATCGAGTGCGCCGTCAGGTTGGCCAGCGAAGTCTCCTATGGCAGTGCCGGCACGGTGGAGTAAGTCTTGTTGGGTCTCTGCACATCGCTGACTGGTAGATTCCTCGTGGATGATGCCACTGGCGAATTTTACTTTCTGGAAATGAAGTGAGCGAGCTCCCTGACTTGGCTGACAGCAGCACACGACTTCAAGTCGAGCATGGTATCACTGAAATGTGCTACGATGTCGACCTCGTCTCACTTATGCTTCAGCAAGCCGAGATGCAAGCTCAAGGCAAGGGTGGCATTTCTCAAGAATCCCTCCAGAGCATTCAAAAACCCAGCCCAACGGGTTTCGCCATCGAGGCTCGCGTCTACGCCGAGGTCCCATCTCGAAACTTTGCGCCTTCACCTGGTCTTCTCCAGAACGTCCACTGGTACCAAGCTCCTGGCGTCCGCATCGACACCTGGATCGTTTCTGGCACCAACATCTCTCCCTACTATGACCCCATGATCGCCAAAGTCATTGTCTGGGCCGAGACCCACGACGCCGCAGCAGCACTCATGTACAAGGCTTTGACGGAAAGTCAGGTTCAAGGCCCACCTACCAACGTCCAGTTCCTCGCCAAGATTGTCGAGACCGAGGCCTTCAAGACGGGTGATACCACCACGGCCTTCCTTACCAGCTCGGCATTCAAGTTTACACCTCATACTATTGATGTGCTTTCTGGCGGCGCTTACACCACCGTGCAAGACTGGCCCGCTCGTCGTGGGGTTGGGAATGGTGTTCCGGAGGCAGGGCCTATGGACCCAGTCTCGTTCCGTGTCGCAAACGCCATCGTTGGCAACCCCGAGACAACAGAGGGTCTCGAGGTCACACTCATCGGGCCCGAGCTGCTTTTCAACGTTGCTGCCATTGTCGCGGTCACCGGCGGTGTCATCGACATCTCCATCGACGGCAAACCAGTCGACATGTACACTCGTCTTTTGGTACCAGCTGGCAGCAAGCTCAAGCTCGGCCTCGTCTCGTCTGGCTGCAGATCCTACCTGGCCGTGAAAGGAGGCTTCCCTGCGATCCCCGCATATCTCGGCTCGAAAAGCACAACCTCGACACTCAACCTCGGCGGCTACCAGGGTCGCCAGCTTCGTCCTAACGATTCACTTGACTTGTCTCTCGAGACTGATCAATGGGTCAAGGAGTTCAAGGAGCTCTTGGTGCCTGCCGAATACCGCCTCAATAGGTTTTGGTGCAAGGAGTGGACGCTTTATTGCATGCCTGGTCCGCACGATGATCCAGAATTCACGACGGAAGATGGTGAGCTGCTGCTGCGCTGCTTTGCTGACATTAGATCGCGCGATCCTGTACGGCACTCAATGGCAGCTTTCACACAACGCTACCAGGAGTGGTTATCGCTTGAAAGGCCCGAAGCTTGACTGGGCCCGGTCAGATGGTGGAGAGGGTGGCTCACACGCTTGCAATGTAATCGACGAGCCTTATACGTACGGTAAGCTACAAGACAGCAATATCCTTACAGAGGCTGACGTGACAGGCGGGATGAACTGGAATGGCGACGATCCGGGTAAATAAACGGTTATGGACAAGTCTGACGAGCAGTCATTCTTCCTTTGGATGGTCCAATGGCCGGTGGCTTGGCAACGACGACGACAATCGTTAGAGCCGACTTCTGGAGGCTTGGCCAGTGCCGCCCTGGTGACAAGTTCACCTTTAAGCGCATCACCTGGACGTCTGCTGTCGAGCTGCGCAACCGTACGGAAAAGTACATTGCATCAGTCGCTGCCTTCTCCGCCGGCGGCACGATGGCGATTGAGCAGCTCGACGTGAAGCTGTCCGATGACTGGGAGGAGACCATTCTCCATGAGATTCCGGCAGGTGATGACACTGTTCAGGTTAAATTCCGACAGGTGAGGGAGCGAAAATCTGACATTCTGACGACAGGCCGGTGAATGTGCTATTCAAGTCACGTATGGTCCCATGACGACCAACGCTTTGACTCGAGCACACATCCAAAATGTGGTGAACAAGATCAACAGTGGTGCGATTCAGGGTGTTACTGGTGTTAACGATTGTTCAAGAGGTGAGTCTCTTAATGATCTAGCTGACGGCAGCGTATAACGTCGAGTTTGACTGCCTCGCGACGACTCAGAAAGATATGCTCAACGCGCTTGTTGCGCTCGAGAAATCGCTCATCAAGTCCCACGCCGGCATTCCAAGCAGACTTTTCAAGCTGCCGATCCTCTTTGATGACCCCATCTCCAAAGCCGCTGTTGCAGACTACATGGAGACTGTACGCGACTCGGCGACCTACTTGCCGGACAACGCGACGTATATCGCCAAGGCCAATGCTGTCGATAATGTGGATGTTGCTACACGGTCGATTCTCAAATGTCCTCAGTGAGTTGGCGCTTACTCGTCGCTTTGCTGACGCCAGGCTCGTTACAGAGGTCAGCTTCCTTGCTGGCACGCCACTATTTTTGCCTTTGGATCCAAGGTGAGTATTACTGCTGAATGCGCTGATTTGGACTCGTCTACGTCGCTCAGAAGTACAATCCGGTGCGGCTTTTCACTCCAGAAGGGACAGTCGGTCTCGGTGGTCCACTTGGTGTCATCTACCCAATGGACGCACCTGGTGGATATCAGCTATGGGGTCGATCTCTCGCTGCGTGGGATGTGAGTTCATTCGGCGAACGAGCTGACAGCAGGCGTACGCATCCAAGCCAGGCTTCACCAAACCTTGGCTCTTCCGCACTTTCGACCAGATTCAGTTCTACGAAGTCGATCAGAAAGAATTTGACCGAGTCTTTGAGCTATTTAAGACAGGTCGCTACGAGTGGGAAGTAGAAGAGACGACATTCGACCCGGTTTCCTACAAGACCTTCCTCGATTCAGTCAAGGAGGAGACCGAGGCTTTCGTCGCTAAACGCAATGCTGCTGGCAAAGCTTTGGGCGAGCAAGAAGCTCAGATGCTTGCGGAGTGGCGTGCCAAGCAAGACGCAGGTGAAGTTGACGAAGTTGATGATGGCGCAGATGGAGGTGAGTTGCATCATTTTACCACCAACTGACAAAAGGTATCGAAGTAACGTCGCCGATGACGGCTTCTGTGTGGAAGGTGCTTGTACAGGTGGGAGACAAGATTGAAGCAGGTCAGAAAGTGGCTGTGCTTGAAGCGATGAAGATGGAGGTGGATGTGCGCGCCGACGAAGCTGGAGAGGTGCGAAAGATTGTGGCTAAGCCAGGGACGCTCGTGGACCCAGGACAGGTAATCTTGACTCTGGCTTAGGCGTGTAGCTTGAGATGTATTGTACGTATCGCATGTACAGCATGTGGCACAAGCTCCTAGCTACCGTGCATACTGGCATGATGAATGTCCAAGCAAATGAGAAGAATGAACGAGTGTGACTGCCACAAGCTGATTCCTCCGCGGTAGCGAATCATGCAATAGTGGAGTACGCTTGGGTTCAGATGACAGCGACTGGTAGGTTCCATTGCGCGTCGCTTGATCGCCTTGCATCGTGTCTTCAGTCATCGCTTCATCTATCAAGTCGAACTGTTTGGCCAAACAGTGCTCGGTAGGTAATTCCCGTCGCTGAGAAGACCTGACACCACGCAGGTTTGTCCTTCGTGTCGGGGTCGTTTACGCTCTTCGAACGTTCCTTTCCATGCACCACTGGAATTCATGCTCCGCCGCGGAGAAGAGCAAAATACTGGCGGATCATGCAACTCGATAGCGAACAAAGGTAAAACTTTTGATTGAAAGCGCTCATTGCCCTTCAAAAGAGAAGTCCTCGTCATCAGATGATGCGATCACTCTTCTCGCCAATGTCAGTCCAGGCCGCTAAGATCGACCTTATATAAGCAGAGCGTTGTTTTGGAGCACGCGGACCTAAGTGAACTTGCTGATATCTTGCTAGCCTCAAAATGTGCACAACGATGACTTGCACGACTGCCACTAAAAGCAAATTGCCCACCAATCGTACGGCTGTGACCTTCAAGGTGCTTCCAACGATCTTCGAGGCCACAGCGGTGCCACCTTCAGCTTGTGTAGACTCTGAAAACCCGTATGTACGCCTCGCGGAAACCTTCATCACCATTCATAAGCTCAACAATCGACATTCCGGGAAACCTAAGCCTGACTCTCCAGCCGCTAGCGAGGAGGCTTGGAGGGACATGCTCGATCGAATTGACGCTGAAACTGATTGGAGCTCCAGGTCGTACGACGTAGAGTAGCAGTACTAAGCATCACTTCTACCACTCGCTGCTGCCACCTCCTCCACCCCAGTCACCGCCATCACCCCAGCTGTCCTCACCCTGTCGTTCTCCAAAAAGCTCCTCCCAAGGATCTCGCATCGCGGGCTCCTCGCCAATATCTGGACCGAACTCTTCATCAGCTACGTCTTCATCCCATGGCTGCTGGGGTGCTGGAGCTTCTGGACGTGAAGGTGATTGCTGTTGTCCTCCGTAGATCGACGCGTCGTCTTCAGAGACATCTGGAGATGGGTAGTATGGTGCACCTGCTGCTCCCGCCGCTGCGCCAGCTGCACCACCAGCACCGCCAGCTGCGTCAGGTAGAGGCGCCTGACCCTCTGCTGCGGGAGTCGAAGCATTGTGGTCACTGCCACCCCAAAACATGAACGGGAAGCCCATGCCACTTCCGTCAGACTTCAAGCGACTCTTGAACTCACCCGCTGCCTGAATGCCTCGAAAAGTAGTCAAAGTCAACTGTTTCATCAGCTGCCATTCAGAAGAAGTCGCAACGCACTGGAGACTGCAGTCGCCAATGTCTGCACTTGTCAGCACAGCCTAAGGTCGGCAAAGACGCACCATCGCTCGCTGATCAAGAGTCAAACCACCTTCATTCTTTTCAGGCAGGATCAAAGTCTGTCCTTGCACATTCGCGTTCTCTCCAGGCGGCAGCGCCAGCTCCTGACCAGCTGCGTCGAACCGAATCACGTATTGCCCAGTGTCAGTGAAGAGTTCTCGACCAAAGCCTGCAAAGTTGCGGTTGATTGTCGCCATCAGATCTGTTTATTAATTAGCGCTGGTTTGAGGTTGACGTACGCTCATCGGCATCTTTGAGGTAGAAATCCCAAGCCCAGAAGCCGCTGTCGATCTTTGCGAACTGGGAAAAGCTCTCTGTGCTCCGACTGAGATCAGGTGATGTCCGAATCAATCACGCACCTTTGGAAGAGATCATAGCGTCGTCTCCAAGGATGCCATCGCCTTCGGGATTAGCAGTTCATCATCTAACCTCTTACATGGACGCACTGCTGAGCTTCACCAACGAGCCGAGATTCCTCTCCTTCCTCGGCATGTACAAAGATTCTCGAGTTGATGAATGCGAATGGTCTTCGAATCTGACATCAGACTATGACCTTTCGAGCCCCCAAACGCACCCAAAGCACAGGCTTGCCCTCGCGGTCCATCACGACACTCTTGAATGGCCGATGTGTTCTCAGCGCTTGGCGTGAGATGGTCGACATGAAGCCTAGATCCTCTTCTGCCATACTGCCCGTCAGCGCTAGCTGGTAATGGTCCCTTGAAACTGACTAGCCGACGTGATCGCCCTGTATGTCAGTACGGCTCAGTAGGGAATGGAAAGCTCACCTCTGGCGACAAGATCGCATACTTGTTCGCTTGCTCAAACTATCCATCAGCTTAAGCCATGTGACTCGCTCAGTAACGAACACCCATAAAGACATTCAGCATCTCCAACTGTCTATTTCATCAGCGAGCTCCAGCTCATATCGTCACGACGTACCTGACAATCACCAGTGCACTATTCCCAAGAAGCCTTCTCGCTCCATGTGTATCATCCAATACACCATTCGGATCCGAAGGTATATAAACAGGTGTATGCGTCGCCTCAGCTCTCCCATACCCATGTCCATCGCTAGCTTGCGAGACCAAAGTCGTCGGCGGGTACATTGGATCCGTAGCATTCTCTAAAGCAGGATACTTCGCGCGCCGTATAGGAGGCTTGGGCGCTTTGACCATCCCCTTTGGATCTGTTCTCAATGTCAGCTCGAATGCAGGTTCGTCATGGTGACTTGACTTGCATTTTGGTGGTAGTTCTCGCATCAGCTTCGAAGAGCTTGTGATAGCTCTGGATGGTGTTGCCATCATTGCTTTTGGTATCGCACCACATGGTGCCGCTCGTAAAAGCATATTTGTGCCAGTCGTCGAAAGTTGAGGTTTGAACGTCGACGGAAAGTTCAAGTGGGTGGCGAGGTCCAATGACGCAGCGTTGTACCGCCGGTTCATGGGTTCGCTGCCGAGCGAGTACTACTCGAGTACACAACACATGTACAGCGTTAAGACAGAGTCGCAATGAGCAGCAGTAGCACAATTTCAACCCTGATAATCCCAACCCCGAGACAATGATTTTATGAAGAATGCAGATCCACTACCAAGCAAAACTACCAATACACCATGCGTCCCAAAGACATCAAAAGCGTCTAGTTCTTGCGGCGGAACGAGCAGCCTGTTTTGATCAGCCTTCCATGTTATCAAAAGTTCGACTTACCCTCGGTGAGCTTGGCCTTACCGCCTGAAGGCTGGCAAAGGACCGTGGCGCACGAGCCGCACTGAACGACGGTGGAAGCGTGGGAGAAGACGGTGCTGTGCATGTCAGCAAATGTTCAAGATGATGGTGCTTATGTGAGACTGCTGTGCGACGAGACGCTCGCCTGCCAGCGGAAGCGGCACACTCGACGTTTGAGTTTGCGCGACGCTGGCTAGAACAACGCTGCGACATCAATGGCAGTCTAAGGCTGCGCAAGCCGAGCTGTAACGGCTGCGCATGAGAACGTGAAGAAGACTCCAAAGCCTTCAGTTGTATTCTCAAATTCCAACCGTCAGACCCGACCGAAAGACAGCGCGACCTCAATCGCACCACAGCAGCGTAACAGAGCGTCAAACGAGTGCGGCGCGAAGAATTTCAGAGCAAGTCTGCTATTCTTTACGTAGAGCAGCCGCCTCACTGTCCTCTACGCAGGAGCAGCCTCCTCACTGAACTTTCACAGCGGTAATCCACACATAACCCAAACCTCGACTCACGTAATTTGGAAGCAGCCCGGGCACTTGACATCCATGAAGAACGAGTTGGGAGACTGTACCAAGCGCTTGAGCTTGTGCGTTTGGAGCTGAGCCTCTGACGAGGGGTTGAGGAGGTCGACGGCGAGAACCTGGATGGTTAGCTTTTGCGTTGCGTGGATGCTTGGCCCGTAGCAGGGTGGAAGGGAAAGCCAAGTGCAGAAGGGGATAACGATGGCGTGATGGATGATGAATTGCGTGGCGTCATAGGCGACAGTTTCCAGGAATCAGTCAGTTAGGAGACGAACCGGCAACCCCACGCCACCTGCAATGTCCTGGACGAATTTCGCCACCAGTCACACGCTTGGTGTCGTGTGTCTGATCCGACGCCCACTCTCTCTGCTTTGCTGCCCTGTTCTCGCCGCCTTCTCGTAGCCTTCACATTCGACATCCACCTTGCCTAATCTGTTACTCCTTATCCCTGTTCCTTTACTCTTCCAATCCTTCCAACCCTGCTGTTACCCGATCGTCGCCAACTCACCATGATGAGGAATCGGTTGTTGTTTTTAGTTTGTTTTTGAGCGAGTGTAGAGTGTATCCGTCAGACTGCTTTATTTGCTTGTCGTGGATTTCGCTGAGCAAGAACCTTTTAACCCAACTTTTGGAGTATCAGCTGGTCCCACGGGCAGGCCACGCACCACCAGAGGAACGGGAGCAAATTCAACAACGCACAATCGGAGTTTCGAGAATTTGGGAGTTATAACGCCGAGAGTGGGGTTGATTGAATTACTGGTTGTGGTAATTCATGACGAAGGAGGAGCTAACAGAGGGTATCGTAGCAAAGTAGGCAGAATTCGCAAAGCTGTAGATAGGTAGTAGCTGTATATATCTTGCATCGCACGACAGCTGCTCAAGTGAGCAGCAGCGTCATCGTCGTAAGCGTGAGTATCAGCCGCCTGTTAACGGTGTCACTTTTCGCCACCCACTCAAAATAACAGCACACAACTCATGATACCAACCAGCAGCTGGCCGCTCATCTTTGGACTCGGTAGCTGACTAGCTTGGCGAGACAGATGAGCAGATCAAATTCGCGTCTTGACCATGAAGCAAGGCATGACGCTCACTCCTCCCGCTTATCAGCTCAAGCTAGCTCCTGGTCGCTCGTAGCTACTTTCTCGACACGTGTACATAGCATTCAGGATATCATTAACGATCATCACTGCTCCTTGGGTATGAGCCCTTGTGGACTCGAGACTGCATCGCCGACGTCTAGCGCGACCAAGTATCGCGAGACCATGTTGTACGCAGCGACAGTCCTCCCATGTCAATAATGTCCTTCTCAGATGATGCGCACGCACATGATGATCTCTTGTACATCGGCTTCTGACCAGTATATTCGACAGGTGTTGAAAACATCTTTCGACACTCGAACGGCTTTGGTCGACGCATCAGCAAGTGCGATAGCTGCCAAGTAGCTCTTTGTAAAGCCACCAGACGATGGATCGGCTTGCGCAATGGCTGCGAGGTCAATGTCTGTACAGCCTGCTTCTCTTGCCTGGCCATCAGCTGCTGATCAGCTCGGAAGGACGCTTACAATACGCTCGTGTTGCAGCCACTCGTACTCGGCATCATTGAGCACCGCCACTCTCAAAATCTGAATATTAGACAATGAAAAGAAAACCTGTACTGACTAGCAGCTCTCTCAGATCTTCTGGAATTGTCAACTTCGTCCTAATAGCACCCATCAGATGATTCCAGCCATCAGCGACATCTGATCATCAGCTCAAGGAACGCAACTTGCACTACCTTCATTGTGCAAAAGGCACTTGTCCAGGCTTAGCAGCCCGTCCTGGCCTCTACGCTCCCTGCATCTGTCTGCGACTTTGCTGCTTCCTGGAGTTGGGGAGATTTCTCGTACTCGCGGCATGATGTCAACGTCGCGAGGTCGGATGGGTGGCGAAGTCAATGCAGAACCAAACAAGCTCTGTCTCAGAAGGATCGGATGGAAATAGACGAGTGTATGCAATGATGGTGCTATAGTGGTACCAAGTGCTTGCTACTGGCCCCTCCCACCCCTCCGCTGGCCTCAGCCTCTCGCCTCGCCCGCCTCTCTTCTAGCATGTCCCACCAAAAAGGGCCATCCAGGTCAAACTGATGTCAGCTATGCCAACCAAATCACGTACCATCGACTTCCATCCTAGCATCCCCGATGGCTGAACACCAAAAGGTAATAGTTGCGCCGCGCGCGAGCTTGTTCTATGAGGTCCCACCTTCTTCCCAGACGTCTTGGCGGCTTCGTTCGCCAGCATAATATCGTATCGGCGGTTCGCTGCTTCAACGAGGCAGGGAATACCAGACGGTCCAACGGGAATAAACTCTTCTTCTTGTATCGACTTTGCAGCCGCAAGAGCAGCTCGTTGCTTGAGCGACGCATGCGCTTTGGCCGCTACTTCTTCGACCGAGGGAAAGTCTTCATCGGAGACGGTAAAGATGGCTCTCGGTTGCGGCTGAATGGCCTTTGCCTGCGAACTCTGTCGGCGTTCAGTGGCGGCGCGAGAGTTGACACTAGAAACCGGCGAGGAAACCTTCTTGTTGATCGGCGCAAGTGGTTCGTCACGAAGGGCAGTCACCCTTGAGGGAAGGACCGGTGGGGGTGGGCTCGCGATGGGTAGAGTATAAGGCGCGACCGTTTGTTTCTTGCTGGTCCGCACTATGTCAGTCTCTTCTTGCTGAATCGTAGCCAACTCACTGACGTTCACCGGGAAGAAGCTGATCGTATCGCTCGAGTAACTCATGACCTTCGACGATCAAGCGCGACTTGAGCCAACCGATGCCATGAGTTTGGATCAACTGCTCGCCGACGCTGGGGCCATCTACAGCGTCACCCTCGCTGCGGTTAAGAGCACCATTGACAACCGATTGCCATGTAGTGGGAGGCATAGCTTTGAGAATGTCAAGCTTTGTCCGCATGAGATGTCGCTCAAAGGTAAGCTTTTCCTTTTCCCGCAACCGTTGGCGCTTTTCAAAGGCTTCGTACCGCTTGTGGGCAACAGCGTAACGCTCGTCGGATGTGTCCTCAAGCTGAGGTCAGCTATACTCGCACGCGATTACTCACATCGTCGAGATCGGCGCGTTGTCTCAGCTTCGAAGGACTGACTCCGAGGACACTCCCATCTTCCTCATCGTCAAAGTTTGGATTGACCAGGACCCAGTCCGGGGTTTCAATCTGAGACTGGGCGTCTAAAGGAGTGATCGCAGAATTAGATTCTTGTTGGATGAGAGCGAGGTTGGTGTGAGGGACATCGGTCAATGGAAGGGTGGTGAGATGAAGGCGCAGTGTACCTGGTGCCGGTTCATCAGACTCATCTGTCGTCAGTCAAATGCACCCAAAGCTCAACTCACTCATACGCTCAAGCCAGTCGGCAACCATCTTCTCCACCTCTCGCGCATTGGCAGTTGTGCCAGCATTGGCTCGTCTGGCCCTCTTCTCCGTTGCCGCAGGTTTGGCAGACTGAGCTCTGGCCACGGCAGCCTCGAGAGCCTCGACGATAGGCTTGGCGTGTTCGCTTGGAGAGCTAGCCTGAGCCACAGCTGGTTCGACCAGTAACTTGGGTGCCCTTTGAGGTATTCTCGCTCCTCTTGCTAGCTTCTCGCGCTCGAATTGGGCCTCTGCCTCGTCTCGCTCCTGAATGAGCCTTGACATTGGCGAGAGAAGCAGTGTTGATGCCTTGCCGGACTCCTCGGTGGAGAACGCATCCTCGTGTAGGTACTGCAGCATATCCAGGTCATCATGACCATCCATTGTTGAATCGTGATGAACAATGGTCGATGTCTCTAAGAGCTCCGCGCCAACATTGAGCTGAAGAGCGTCTTCTTCATTCACCAGCTGCTCAAGCGCAGGTTGAGCCTCAGCATCACCCAGCGCTGCCTCCACAGCCAAGGCATCGGCGATGGGGTTCGGCACCTTGTCAGACAAAGGATCTCCCACGACAGCCGCGTTGCGAGTCTCAAGGTCAAACTCGCCGGGAGCAGCCGCGGTCGACCCAGTGGCAGAGGAGGCTCGATTTACATTGTTAGACATCTACATTGTCAGTGATCTCAAGACAATACAGTCACTCACAGGTATGTCTAGAGTCTTCACTTCGGCTTCAGGCGTCTCAGCAACCTGATCAGCATCGTCCTTAAAAGAGAGTGATGACTGAAGAGCCTTAGATTGCCCTTGAACCTGTCTCGACACTGGACTGTCCACCAGCGTTGCACCAGAACCACTCACCGCGACTGCAAGCGATCCGTCTCTAGCCTCGTTTGCAGGTGTTTCTCGAACAACAGGTGTCGCCTGTGACGCGACCCCCATCGGTGTCTGTGAAGCCGCTGTCTGCCTCGTAACCCTCGGAGTCACAGGAGCCGCGCTTGCTTCTGGTGACTGACGGCTTCGGGCACGGGCACGAGATGGGGCACTGCATGTCACAGGCGAAGCGACCGGACTTTCAGTTGGTGACGGTCTGGGAACGACAACTTCGACGACGCTATGTCGCTTGCGTGTTGAAGCCGTGACCAATGCAGGCGGACTGGCGGCAATGGGATCAATTGAGGCCGGCTGACGCGTTATTGCAGGGATCGAAAGAGGCAGTACAGGTGACTTAAAGGTCGCAAGGGCGGCCCCTGAAACTGGAGGCTGCGCGGGTTCGGGTGTGATTGACAGCTCGTCGCGAGATGGGAACGCGGAGCTTACAGGCTCTGGCGAGACTGAAAGCTCGTCCTTCACAGTGAACACGGTCGTGAAAGCCTCCGAAACCTGAGTTTCAGGATGCTCAACGGCGTCTGGTACTGAGACGACTCGATTGCGCAAGGTACGCCCTGGTGTCGCTGATTCCTCGACTTCGCCTGCGATGGGCTGTGTTTCGACGACTGGCTTGCTGGCGCTTGTTCGAAGTGATCGACGAGGCTGGAGTCGAGTTGGTGTCTTGACTGGTGATTGCATG
This sequence comes from Holtermanniella nyarrowii, assembly GCA_001600035.1. Taxonomy (NCBI): domain Eukaryota; kingdom Fungi; phylum Basidiomycota; class Tremellomycetes; order Holtermanniales; genus Holtermanniella; species Holtermanniella nyarrowii. Next base: position 47,973 of record BCIT01000001.1, on the reverse strand, counting down.
GGGACCGACGGCGGTGTCGAAGTGGATGTCGTCACCTGGACAGTATCGATCACCTCTGTCGTGTTCGGTACGGTCTCGACGTATTGCTTAGCAAAGTCTTCCGATGGAGCATCCACGTCTTCTGTCAGTGGCACTGACGCAACCACGGCAGCTAGAGGCGGCTCAGACATCGCCAGTACTTCACCTGCCGCCCGAACCACAACCTCCCGTTCCTCAGCAGCTACTTCCCCTTTAGCGGCAGCAGCTGACGACGCCAACTCAGCAGCCACAATCTGCGTGTCCTCCTCATCCTCCAATGGCGTAACCTCTTGAACAGCCCCATCTGCCGTGCCCTTGACCTCTCCATTGTCCATGACTATATCCCTCAAAGCCCCGCATTCGACTTCCAATTCTTCCAGCGCCTCCAGCTGAGGAACAGGTTCGAGCTGTACATTCGGCGGAGGGTCAAAGTCAAATACGTCGTCCATGCCCGAATCGCCTTCCACTTCTTCAGCCATTCCCACATCCCCTTTATCACTCTCTTCAGATTCCACCTCCACCTCTACCTCAGATTCAGGCTCAAGCTCAGGCTCAGGTCCAGGCTCAGGTTCAGGCTCAGACTCAATGACCACTTTTGCCTTTTTCCTCTCTCGCGTGCTGTTACCGCTATAAGAAGGAGGATCAGGGATCGCAGCAGCCGGTGGAAAGTCAGGCGAAGAAGATCGTCTTTCCACTGGGAAGGGGTGCTCTAGCTCCTCGATGATTTTGCGTTTGCGTTTCGGTACTCTTGTTGTTGTTGGTGTCGTGTTTGTGCTTGTGGATGTTGATGGGGACGGAGCGAGCGGTCTGAACTTGGATTTCGCCCTTGCGATCTGAGAAGTAAAGTTTGCAGCTGTCGGAGGAGCAGAGACGTTGATTGTCACTTGCCGTTTCGTAGACCGCTGTTTGATAGGTGAAGGTCTCTTCGAAAGTTCAAGGACTTCGTCCTCAGGTTCTGAATTCGCCACAACATCCCAGTCTCTCGCTTCTCGTCTCTTGGTCAAGCTCGTGTTCCTTGACGACGGTCTCGCCAACGAAACCTGCCTCATTGGCGTCCCACTCGTCTCCACTCCACCTAGCTTTGGCGTCATGCCAGCCCTATTTCGCGGTACAGGCATCATCTGCAATGGATCAGGACTGCTCGAGCTCCGATAACCAGGCGAAGCATCTAGAATTGAAATCTTGAGTGGTGATTTTCGTTCTCGTTTATGTTGAAGAGAAGGTGAGGCTGAAGGGCCTGATGTTGATTGTGTTCGTTGACGTTTCATGATGGAGTTTGGCGCTAATGGAGGTGACCGCCTGTTTGTCAGCTCTTTTACCTACGTGATGTGTGGTGATTGTTACCTCTTGTTCGTCTTAAGACTTCTGCTATCACTCCCTCCTGCCTGAGCACCAACCGTGTGGTTCTCTCTCTGTTGGCGAGCATACCAGTCTGAAGGCCCTGCCACCGGCGCATGATCCATCGTCACAGCTGCTGAAACTCTCTTTGACTTCATGCTGACCTTTTCAAGACCATCCCTCAAGGAAACTCGACCTCTACACTTAAGCTTGTGTCCTCAAGAGCACAGCTGCTGGTCTAACGGGCATCAACAATGGGTGGGTTAGAAAGGCGTGGGAAAGCTGATCGTTGTTGTGGCAGTTCTGAGTTGTTAGTGTTCACGATTTTCGAGGAAACGCTGCTGTGGCCGTATGGAGCTGCAGTATCTCTCCGTGCTCTGGGCGAACCAAATTGAGAGCTGCAGGAGGACTCGGCAGCTCGAAGTTAAAATACATACCGTGCAATATCATCGAAATCAAGCTCATCATGGACGTGGACGTTGACATCGTTGTTCCTTCACTCGCGCACGGCTCAAGTCTGAGAAAAAGGAGGACATCTTCTACTTGTACAGAATACACGCCGGACACCTGTTGACGCCCTCGTCGAACATGTCACACACCGCAGAACAGATTATCACCAACCTCGCAGGTTGTGAAATTACCGGCCCTGCGGTCCAATGGCTTAGCACCGAAAGGGCCGGCTCGACATCGCCATCTGTGAGGTCCGCTGTTCGAATCCGAGGACCGTCCTGATTTCTTGTCATTCGTTTTCTTTGAGCCCATTGGATGGACCAAGTCGAGCTTCAAGTATAGTTTCATTCAGTTTGCCACCGCCACCAACCTTCTCCGGTACTGACGGCTACTTACGGGTACTGACCGAGACTGATTTATAGTAGATAGTAGAACACAGAGCTTCTGCTGGAGCTATAAACCTCTTTTTGCAGCTTCTGCGTCTGCTACGCCTGATGTTAGCATCTGCAGCCGGATATTCGTGTTCTGTGAGCTGCGGCTGCTCGAGAATCGCCCCGTCGGTGGCAAATGGCGTTTCAAGCCTTGCGTTGATGCACGAGTGGGCTGAAGCAGTAAAAATCACCAAGCATGAGAGCTAATGTGCGTGCTGGTTCCTTCTATCAACAACCACAGAATCCTATAGCTTTTTGTACATTACAAAGTCTTCTGTCTCGGATTAGATCTCGCCAAAGCCAACTCCGGTAAAGTTCCGATCACGTGGCGCCCCAGCGCGGAGACAGCTTGCAAGGGTATCATAACCCTCTCATCATCTACCCTCTTGTTGTCTAGCTTGAGAAGCATGTACAGTACCCATGACAGCGGTAAGAGTGCTGGAAATGCGGGTGAGAATGGTACATCAGGCGCAAAGAAACGTAGGCATAATGTCGGGAAAGCATGCGAGAATTGTCGACGGAGGTGAGTTTGAAATCATGACGAGCTGTCAGTGCGAGGCTAATGATCCAAACAGGCGTGTCAAGTGTGATGGGATCCAGCCACACTGTGGGACATGTAAAGTCTACAATGTGCGCCGTCACGCGACTTTGTTCAATGCCAAGCTAACAAGTAGGATGAATGCTCTTGGGATCCGAAAGGAGATCTACGCAAGCCGCTCTCGAGACAGCAGGTCGATGCGCTGAGGACGAGGGTCGATTTGCTTGAAGCAATGCTGAGAGATAACGGTCTTGACCCAGGACTCGTGAAATCGGATCAAGAGGGTTCGAGTGGTGTACCTTCTGTTGGGCCCTCAAGGCGACAAGACGAGGCCGCGGTGTTTGATGATGATAGTTCACCTCTTGCGTCTACAAGTGCAGATCTGCGTGATTGGTCACAGAACCATCTGGTGAGCTTAGTCACGGTGTCTGAGCAGTCAACAGCTGAAATTGCAGGTCGAGCATGATACCGGAGATTTCCAAGTCTACGGTCCGACATCTGCTTTCCGACATTTACGAAGCAACAGTATCACTGAAGATCGAAAACCCTACAGCCCAACAGACCATGCTTCTCCCATGCAAAATGACTTTCGACGCTTTCTGCCTGAGGATATCGACATCACTGAAGAGCAGCATGAGATTGCGCTCGATCGTTTCTTTCGCTACTATGCTTCGTGGGGTACGTTCTTTCGTGACGCTTGCGGCACTGACACTCCGCAGCTCAGCGCTCTCATCCCCTCCTCTTCCATGAAGACATGCAGCAAGTCCTAAGCTCCTCGACACTTTTCAAAACAGCCCACTACTCTCCAATGCTCCACAACGCAATTCTCTGCATCGCTCTCTGTTTCGTTGACGAGCCTTCCCTCCGCACTCCATCCATACGCAGAGTGTTCTGCGAAGAAGCCAAAAAGTATATCGATTCAGAAGCAATGAACCCGACGGTCGCGACTGTTCAAGCCTTGGCGCATCTAGCGAGTTATTATAGTCTAGCGGCGGAACATAATCTTGGTTGGCTTTATATTGGCATGGCACTGAGGTGTGCGATGGCTTGTGAGTTCTGATGAGGGGGAGGAGCGGGTGGAAGCTGATGGGTAGTGGGATTGAATATGGATTGCGCGCCAATGTTGAGGAATGGAAAGTTGACGGAGGGGCAGGCGAGAGAGGTGAATTGATGAGCTTTGTTTCGTTTGCTGACCTCAAGCGTAATGTCACTTACTGGACGACCTTCATCCAAGAAGGCCTCTGGGCGCCATACATCGGTCGACCCGTTAGCTTACCAGAACATACGTGAGCCGAGCCAAAACAAGCCTACCCACACCAGCTGATTGCCAGAACCCTTTCACCGACGGTAGATCATCAGCTGGATTGCCTCCTATGGACACCGCACGATGTACCAGGACGATACGTCGAGAATCCTCTCCGAACGCAGCCTGGAATGATCAGCTCGACGTTTGTGGAGACGGTTAAATTGATGGAGATTGGAGCGAGAATCATGAACACGCTGTGAGTTGCTGCATGTCCTCAGTGGTACTGATATAGCAGGTATGGGATAAAAGCTGATATGGCAACTCTGACGCGCTCGGGTGTGATCAGTGAAATCAGGTGTGTTTATCATGTTATTCACGAGTCTGACAAGTAGTCTTGCATTGAGTACATGGCTGGAACAGCTGCCACCGGCACTGGTGATCAACAGTCACGCCAAGAACGCACTGCCGCATATCCTCATGATGCACATGTCTTGGGCATGGCTCGTCATTCTTCTTCATCGGCCATTCTATCGGCCACGAGCAGGAATGCCGGGCGCCAGTGGGTCTAGCAAGGGGCAAGACACTGCGAGCTACAATGCCGCGCTAGCTGTCAAGGTGCGTCTCCATATAAGTGTGTCGCTGACTGTCAGCACTGCGATCGAGCCGCTGTGCAGATCATCACTCATCTTCAAACATGGCAACGACTGCACGACCTGCGCTTCACGCCTCCAACAGCCATGCAGTGCTGTTTCGTGGCTGGCACGACTCATCTGCTGTCGTACGCATCGTCGCGAACAGAGAAGAAAAAGGCCGAAGCATTGAGCCGTGCACAGGAGTGTGTGAGGCTCATGAGTCATATCGCGGTCAGCTGGCCGGCTGCTGTGCAGTCGCAAAGATTGTTGGAGAATCTGTTGAAGGAATATGGCATGGAGGAAGCAAAGGCAGGATCGCAGAATGACAATGTTAGTATTTGAATGTCACGACTCACAAGCCAAAGCTGATCATACAGTCTTCGACGCGGCAGCCACAAGATCCTCTACCGATGGCTGGACTCTCCATACGCGACCACGATCTGTCGCCACTCAAAATACCACCACAGCCGCAGGTGCCGGCGTTCATGTCGCAATCGACGTACCCGCTGTCCATGATGGGGTCAGACTACGATGGCAGAACCTTACCACCACTGTTCAATCAGCAGCAACAAAGACCCTCCCTTCCTTTATCTCAACAACGTCACATGCCTCCCCATCAGCAGCCTCAACATCATCAGGCCATGCAGCCGAACCCGTACCCAGTTGTCGACGGCTACGGTTTGCCTTTCGGCAATTTCGACTTTGGCCAACCCCAGGCCGATACAGACTGGGACCCCAACGCGTTCATGGTTCAAGATGTCGCTTCAGATCAATACACCCAAGCCCTCTTCGACCATATCATGCTGCCACATCTTGAACAGAGCCAAGCCAACTATCCACCGCCGAGAAAGTGATGAAACGTTTGATTGATGCATTGTCCTAGATATCCAGTCTACGCTTGCGCGACATAGCCCAAGCTCCAATCGTCTTGTACAGCAGCAACCAGAAGAAAATGAAACTGGTGAGAGCTGCAGCGACCATCATGAAGATGGAGGAATCGTCAAACCCGTACCGCATAGCGTCGTTCCCGATCTCTTCTTCCGACATTGCGAGTGCGAAACCGGTGCAGGTGAGCGTAAAGGCGGCCAGGAACTCTGTGGGTGGGTATTGCGGTTTCTTGACGCTTGGATCTTGCCCTCTTGTCCATCCCAGGCCGCATGTGGCGAGCCGAAAAAGAGAGGTTGCGAGCAGACCTGCCCCGAAGAGTTTGTGCATGTCCGTCGCGAAGACGTATGGTTGTGGGTGTTGGAAAAACATAAGGCCAGCCTGACAGTCAGCAAATGGGCGTGCAGGAGGTGCTCACGATGCCGTGTACAATGGCAGAACACGGGTTCAGCGCGAGTGGACGATCTACCGCTCGCTGGTCGCGGTGGTGACCGGCATCATTCAGAGATGAAGAGGAAATCGTCACCCCATTCCATTCAAGGAGGACTCCTATCGCGCCGATGAAGCAGACCCTACTGTAAGCTCGCGCTGCGATCAGTTCACTCACAAGACATGCAAAGCAATGTGCTGGGTCTGCCGAGCCTCAGAGCTGTCATACTCCTTGACCTCCAAAACTAGTGTGATGATGGCGTAAATGCACAAGATAATGCACACCACCATCTCGTGGGAGAGATACTTGGTCGGACTGCCCGAAGAACGCCACCCCCATCCGCCACGCGCAAAATCGTTGGTATAGCGAACAAAAAGGCTGATACCCCACCTGCTCATCAGCTTTGATAGATGCTGCAAGACTTACACCACGAGCATCATGGAGGGTATGACATGGCCAATAAGAGTCATATCGTTCCGACCTTGCGCATACCCCTTGTAAGTTTAGCGAGAATTCTCTCGGAGTGCAACCGGCTCACGATGTATGTGATGACGCCCGTTGTGGTGTTCATGAGAGCCACGGCGATCAATACGATCCTGAAGAAAACCTTGTGCACGATTTTGTAGACTTGCTGTAGCCGATCTTTTGGCTGGAATGGACCATCTTGAGGCTCGAAGGCCTCAGGATTGCTGGCCGCCAGATCGACTGATGCTTCGTCCTCGAAGCTATGTCGCCTTTGCATGTCAAGGCTTTCGTTGGAAGAGATGGAGTCCGCGCGCGTCGATGAGGCTCGCCACATTGAAGGCCATTTGCTTGTCTCCCCTGCAATCGTACCTGAAAGTATGCCAACTTTCTCAGCTTGGTTGTTGGCTAGTCGGTAGTCGGGATTGTCTCCGCTGATTCTTCGCCGTACCATGCGATAAGCTCGACTGAGGAAGCGTAATTGATCCAATCCGACAGCAGTCAAGCTGAGGATCATGGTGAAGGTCCCGCGTGATCCGTGTACAGCGCCTTCGTATCTGATCGTCAGCAATTATGCGGATGTATCAACTCACAGGTTGGGTGTCTTTCCCCGATACATTACACCGGTGAGCCAACCAAGAACGCTGCAGATGACGAAAGCAGAAAGGAATACATGGTGAGCAGGATGCTTGGCGGCGCGGAGGATGAAGCCTGCTATTAGCAATTATTCGCGATGGAATAGAAGACTCACTGATAGGCAGCGCTGCAAAGAATGCCAAGATCATGAGTGCGACATGCAGAGTCATCAGCTTGCCGTGCGTTTCATGATCTTCGGATAGCTGGACTGAGATTCGCTGCCATTCTTCGAAGTTCTCTGGGAGAACTGGCTTTGGTACGGGCAAGCCCATGTCATAGCGAAGATAAGACTGCTTCCGAACCCCACGCGTGAGCTCTCTGTCCGTCTCATTGAGAGTGAGCAGCGAAGGGCCATGGTGATGATGTCCGCCTGCGGTATGATGAGTGGTGTCGGCGTGAGCCACGTCGGAGTGCCCCGTCACATTGCTCCCTGTATGCCCGTGAATGTGATTGTCGCGCCTGACTGGTCCAGCCAGGTCGGCTGTGATGAAGGGCAGCTGTGAAGCGCATATTGCTAGCAGGAAGCTGATGCAGGTCACGCGCATGACTGTACAGTGATGTGCTCACGCTCCTTGAAGCCAGTATATCAAGGCTGACCTGCTGAAGAAAGGAGAGCGTTTCAGCTGAGCTCCCGCCTGAGTCCAGTAGGCGCACGACGCGGGATGAAAGGACGTCCAACTTTACGTTGAAGAATTCCTTTGTGCGCGAGCTAGGTCATGTCATTGAAGCCAAGGTGTTCGACCCTTACTTTCGAGCTACCCTACCTTTCATGACCTGACCAAACCAAAGTTCAACATCGGACGAATGACACCAACGCAATGGAGAGGTTGATGAACGCCATGACGTCGTTTTCTACGGTCGTTATCGTTTATACCTGGCATACTCATTACTTCTCTATCGAGCGCAGCGAAGCATCCACCCCAAAGCGACCTCAGTCCAGACAAGGTCTGTCGTTGTTAGCTCTAGCTAGCTAGATCTGCAGCTGCTGTACTGCGAAGTGAAGTCACGTGCGTGATTTGCTACAAGCGCTTCTTCCGCTTTGATCCGGTTCAACCTCATCACCATCCACCTTTCGACCTTTCAACAGTTTAAACAGCTCACAGTTCAACAAGACAAGCCTCATCGCGAGGTATCCATACAACCCGCGTTCGAAACAATCCGCAAGCATCGTTTTAGCTATCAACACATGAAACCTTGAGATTTGTTGTTGTTGACAATTGCAATCCGCATCTCATCTCACTGTGAGTATCTAGATAATGATCTCATGCGTACTTGAGCTGATATGATAATAGATGTCGCCTGCAGCTTCACCACCTCAAACGACAGGGGGTCCAATTGATCTCCTACTTGATGCAGTCACCGCTGAGGTAGAGGCAGAAGATGCTGCTGTCGTAGCGCCTTCATCAACAACCACTACCACACGAAGTGGCAAAGCGACGTCCACAGCACCTAAATCACCTCGTCGCTCAAAGCGTAAAGGCCAGCCTGAAGGCTGGGACGATGCAGAGCTCTTGATCGGTCTCGGCCAAATCAACGACGAGTCAGTCAACGCCACGGACTCTGCTTCACCCACGAAAGAAGGAGAAGGTTCACAACCACCTAGCAAGCGTCTTCGTGGACCTCCTCCTTTCGCAGCTGCTACCAAGGTGTCTGCTGCTGTTTTAAAGGCTAGGGTAGCTAAGAAGAAGAGGTCGGACATTGCTGCTGCTGCTGCAGAAGCTGAGCAGGCATCGGCAGAGGTTGATCCGTTGTTGGATCCGGCGCTGCTTGACAACCCTGTCACGTCAAATGATGTGGCTGCTGTTGATGCGCTCATGGCAGGCGCTTATGTGGCTCAGGGTGGAGATGAGATCGTGGTGGATGAGCTCAATGTCGAGCAGATCACAGCCGAAACACCCGCAGCTGCGCCAGAACCGGCGACGGCGACGGCGCCGGCACCTACTGCACCCAAACCGAAGAGAACTAGAGCTACCCGAAACAAAGCCCCGGTACCCGTCAACCCGGATATCGATCCATCCCTCGACGCCGACGCCAATCCTTTCCCACTTGGCTCCGAAGACACCTTCCTCCAAGCTCTAGCCGGTGGCGAAGGCGGAGAGCCCGAAGTCACTGGTACATCCCCAGCAGCAGGCAGCGACAGCGAGACCCCCGGTACAGGCACAGGGAGTCGCGGTACTCCACGCAACTATTTGACACCAGAGCAACGCAAAGCCAAACACATCGAATCAGAACAAAAACGTCGTAACCGTATGCGTCTGGGCTATGCCGAGTTGGCTGCTATTCAACTTCTCGACGTTAATGATTCATGGCCCGATTCCAACGAGTTGCTTGGCGAGACGCGCAACTCGACGGGCAGTGTCACGTTGTTAGGCAGACCATCAGGCAAGGGTGGTTTGGGGTCAAAAGGCGCCATGGGTGGTGACGCAGGGGGTAAAAGCAAGAGTGCAGTCTTGCTTCGCGCTGTTAGTCTTTGCAAGTGGCTTGATCAAGGGAATCAGTGGTTTGAGGCGGAAATCGCGAGGCTTAAGACCGGAGGGGCGACGAGTGGCAATGACAGCAGTGCAGAGGTGGCGGGGGAGGAGACGGTGACGGATGCGGACGTCATGAGTAGCTTGGCTGCTCTTCATCCCCATGAGACTTAGGCTAGGAAGGGCAAGACAAGGATATGAGTAGGACAGGGAGGGAGGCGTTGTATGTATAGCTATAGCTCATGAGAATCAGGACTGCCACTATCGGTTTAATGCGGCGATTGTTTGATCGGGGAGGGGTTAGACCCTGACGCTTACGCGTGGTCGTCGAGGCCAAGTTGAGTACCGACATTGAAGGATATAAGATAGGACGTGTATACCAGTTTGAACGACGAGGACAGCACAGCAAGGAAGAGCAACGCTTTACGAAGAGATCCAAACAGCGCTTGCAAAGAAACAATCAACAAACCTCGAGAAAACATCAGTGAAAGATGCCACCCAAGGAGTGAGTGGATCCCTAATGTACCGGTGCACAAGCTGACTTTTCTACCAGAGACTGGGAGAAGCGTATGTATTCGTATGCGAGGATCATTGGCTTATTCTTCAGATGAGCGCAAGATTGGAGACGAGAAGGAGGAGAAGATTGTTGGCAAGTCATCAAGCTACCACGGAACTCACGCTGACAAGTACAGCTCTTGATGAGTCTGATATTCAAATTCTCAAGACCTACGGTCAAGGACCCTACTCTATAGCTCTCAAAAAGATCGAAGGCGAGCTCAAAGAGATCCAGAAGCGCGTAGATGAGAAGATGGGTGTCAAAGAGTCGGATACAGGTCTTGCTTCGCCCAACTTGTGGGATCTCGAGAACGACAAGGTGAGCTTTGCTTTTCAGATGTACTGAGTTTGTACTGACGATGTAGGCGAGGATGGGCTCAGAGCACCCTTTGCAAGTAGCGCGTTGCTTGAAGATCATCAAGTCGGAGAACCCAGTGGCTGCTGCACCAAACCCACAAGATGGAGGAGGAGGTGGCAACCCTGAAGGCGATAAATATGTCATCAATATCAAGCAGATTGCAAAGTTTGTTGTTGGGCTTGGAGATCGTGTGGCGCCCACGGATGTTGAAGAGGGTATGCGTGTTGGGTGAGTTCTGCTGAGCTGTATGGCAAGTCGTGCTAATGGAGACAGTGTCGATCGTCAGACATACAAGATTCAGATTCCTCTGCCACCCAAGATTGATCCCTCGGTCACCATGATGCAGGTCGAAGAGAAGCCTGATGTAACGTATGCGGATGTTGGAGGGTGCAAAGAGCAGATCGAGAAGCTGAGAGAGGTCGTCGAGCTGCCGCTGTTGGAGGTGGGTCTTCTGGTTGGCCCCAGGACTTGCTGAATGTGTAGCCTGAGCGTTTCGCCAAGCTCGGTATCGACCCACCCAAGGGTGTTCTGCTGTATGGTGAGTCTGGCTCACGCTGCTGCATAGCTGACAGCAAGGTCCTCCCGGTACCGGAAAAACACTTTGTGCTCGAGCAGTCGCCAATCGAACAGACGCCACTTTCATCCGCGTCATCGGATCCGAGCTCGTTCAGAAATATGTCGGAGAGGGAGCACGCATGGTTCGCGAGTTGTTCGAGATGGCTAGAGGCAAGAAGGCGTGCATCATCTTCTTTGATGAAATTGACGCGATCGGTGGTGCTCGGTTCGACGATGGTGCTGGAGGAGATAATGAGGTGCAGAGGACCATGTTGGAATTGATCAATCAGCTCGATGGGTTTGATGCCAGAGGGAATATTAAAGTGTTGATGGCGACCAACAGGTGAGTGACTGTAGTTTGCAAAGCATTGGTCCTGATAGCCAGACCCGATACGCTGGATCCCGCTTTGCTGCGTCCAGGACGATTGGATCGTAAAGTCGAATTCTCACTGCCAGACAACGAAGGCCGAACGCACATTCTCAAGATTCACGGACGAAGTATGAGTGTCGAGCGCGATATCCGATACGAGCTCGTCGCCCGTCTCTGTCCCAACGCGACCGGTGCAGAACTCAAGAGCGTCGCGACTGAGGCTGGCATGTTTGCGATTCGCGCGAGGCGCAAGGTCGCGACGGAGCGCGACTTTTTGGATGCTGTGGAGAAGGTTATTCGACAGGGGACAAAGTTCTCGTCGACGGCTTTGTATGCGCAGTATGTTTTTGGGATTGGGGCTTTGGTGGATGCTGATGCGCTGCAGATACAACTAGACGAGCAATTGTACTACATGCATACGATACGATATCTTGTGTTCATGGGCTTCAAACTTTCTGCGTTTTTGTTTGTGCACGCGCGCTGGCACTGGCTTCCTCGTACCTCTCAGTCTGAGTACGACAAGTGTTCAGCATCAGCCTGTGTGGGCTTCAAGACACGACCAGGAGACAAGTCTGCCGAATGGCTTTCTCACTTGTTGACGTCCTGCATAAGATTCTGACAGACTGCTCGGCCTAATTCCCAACCAACTTCATATGCTCTTCTCCGTATCTAGGCCATCAGCTCCCGGATGCAAGTAGTTGACTTACCTAGCACCGACAACCTTGACCTCATCAAGTACCTTACGGATACTCTTCAGGTCATCCTCCGTCAGCGAGACATTGGTAGCCGCCCAGTTCTCCTCAAAGCGACCCTTGTTCTTCGTGCCCGGAATTGGGATCGCTCCCTGCGCCGTAACCCACGCGATAGCAAGCTGACTAGACTTGCAGCCCTTGCCTTCAGCGAGTTTCTCAAACTCGTGCACAAGCTTCATATTGGCATCAAAGTTTTCTTCAGCATAACGAGGGATCGTGCCACGAATGTCGCCTTCTGCAAAGTCTTTGGCGTTTTTGAACTTGCCGGTGAGCATGCCCTTGCCCAGTGGAGAATAGGCGACGATGGTGACACCTAGCTCGTGAGCGGCGTCAATGAGCCCGTCGGTCTCGTGGTCGAGATAGAAGGCGCTGTACTCGATCTGCAGAGCGTCAATGTGGGCGACTGGAATGTCAGTTGTTGATCTGCATCAGTTCAACTCACTCTTGCAGGCCTTGCGCAGCGTCTCGGCAGAAGGCTCACTGAGACCAATGTATCTGCATTTGCCAGCCTTCTTGAGGTCGTTCAAAGCGTTGATACTCTCTTCGAGAGGTGTGTCGGGATCGATACGGTGAAGGTAGTACAAGTCGGGCTTGCGTCCGAGACGTTCAGTCGATGCCTCAATGTACTCGTGGATGTGTGAAGCCTTGTTGGTGACTTTCATCGTTCTCAAGTCGAAACCGCACTTGGAGGCAATAAACAGACCATCCTCGGGAATGTTGTTCTCTTGGAGGAAGCGACCGATGAGAGACTCGTTGTGTCCCTTGCCATACACTGCGGCTGGATTGTCAATGCTACTCTCGTTCAAGTGGTGTAATTACCCGAATCAAGGAACTTGCAGCCTGATTCGTAAACTGTTTTGAGAACCTCGAGGGATTCGTCGTCGTTTGCTGGGCCGTACGACTGTGAGAAGGACATGCAGCTGCAATATTAGGTCAAGCGTGCGAACGCGTTTAGTGACTGACCCGAAGCCGGGGGAAGGGAACGACTCATCCTGGAATTTGATTCGAGTAGGCATTTTGATTATTGAAACGAAGAAACGCAGATAAACAGCGAAAATGTCATCTTATAAGGGTCGGTCGTTGTGAGTGACCTCCACTGGCGAGGGAAACATAAAGTGGAGGTGCCACAGGCCGTTTGCCGAGGTAATTCCGAGGTTTTCATGGTTTTCCGAGGTTTTATGCATATTGAAATACAGGGTATGCTTTCTTGGCCTATTCTTTGCGTGCAATAATAGTAGCAGCAGCCTGGCAAGTTGGAAGAACGTCTGCAATCAGCAAGCGTTTGACAAGTGCACTCACAAATCTCGGCGATCTGCACATGAGGTGGACGCAGCGCACACCAAACGACCTCTTCTGCAATGTCTTCCCTTGGCGAGTCAGTGCCGTGATGTGGAGGTTGTTCACGTCAGCATGATGAGTGACTTACGGAGAGACTGCACGGTCAGTACGCTCCCCTATCGCGAGCTGCTTGTCAACTCACGAGGTGTCATGCCCTTGTACACTGCCTTTGCCGCATCTTCGTCACCGCGGAAACGCGTGACGGAAAAGTTAGTCTCAACGAAACCCGGAGCGACTTCGGTGACGCGAATGCCAGTGCCGACGACCTCCTTCATAAGTGAGGTGCCGAATGCACGCACTGCGCTGATCATGTCAGATGGCGATTGTAGACGACAAACACTCACTGCTTCACGGCGCAGTAGATGGAGCCTGTAAAGTCAGACGGAAACTTGATTGGCAAATTGAGCTGAAACTGACCACCGACATAAGCCTCACGACCGGCAACGCTGCCAATGTTAATGACGTGCTGAAGGTTTAGCTCGTTCCGTCCTCAACGCCTACACCAGAGTTCTGCTTCTTGAACTCGTTGACAAAGAGCTGGGTGATCTGAATCAAGGAAAGCACTGTTTTGTCAGACGACAAGCAGCTATGAGACGAATGGAACGCACAGTTTGTCTGGAACATGGTGTCGACATCGTCAAGAGCTGCTGGGTGAGCTAGGCCTCTTCCGATGTCGTCAGAACGCACAGATGTCTGCAGCGTCAGTCGGAAGTAATGCAACTTGTGCTCACCTCCAACGGCTTCCTTTCCGATAGCACCACCGGCGTTGTTGACAAGTCTACACCCATCAGTCTCGCTTAGCAGCCGAGGGCGAGCTGCCCGACATGTAGCAAAGGATACTCACACCTCGTACTTGTTGACGCCAAGCGCTTTCAGGTCATCTACAAGGGTCGCGACCTTTTCACGATCGGTGACATCCAGCTCGAGGACAGTGACTCTGATCACCTTGGGTGCAACGTTCCTGCACTTTTCCGCAACTTCATCCAACGCATCTTTGCGGCGAGCAAGGAGGACGAGGTTCACGTTAGCCTTGGCGAATAGGATTGCTGTTGAAGCGCCAATACCGCCAGAGGCCCCGGTGATCACAACTGCGCAACTCAGCACTTGTCGTGACGCTGAAGCGTACCAGTCTTGCGTTCCAGGCTGGCCAAGTTAGCTTTCGACGTCGCAGAGATGTTTGACAAACCGCGTAGTGTTGAAGAGGCTCATGCTCGTAGTGAATGATGCTACTCTTCTGATTGAGGGATGAAGGAATTCTAGGCCTTGCACAATTAGCCATAGTTGACGAGCACGCGATCCGACTTACGACGTACGCGTGGACGGCGAGTGCTCTGAAGTCCGCAGAGGTTTCACGTGCATAAAGCAGAAGCCTTTAAGCTTAAGCTTGCAGCTGTTGCATCTTGCTTTCGAACAAATGTTTGCGATCACCAAGAGCCGACTTCTCCCCTTGATGCGTCGATCCGCCTTGATATCTCTCTTGCGCGTGGCCGGCTGACGCATGTAAGGAGACAGCGACCCAATTGAAGTTGCATTGGGTCATCGTCAAATTGCTTCCGCGCGTGGCAACTTGAGCCTAGCAAGCAGCCTCTGTTCTCACTGTCCTCACTGACTGGCGTTTTTTTGTAATTCGTGAGTATGCTGCGACTACCAAAAAGGTCCAAGAGACCCAGTGCTCGGCTAACTGCTGTGCGCATCTACGCAACCCAAGTCTGAACGATGCAATATGGGATGCATCAACTATGTACATCGACGACGGCAACCTTGTTCAGATCTCTTCAAGAGATCTGAGCTCAGACTTGAGCCTGAACTGAATCTTGGAAAGCCAGTGGCTGCGTTGAGGGTGGTCGAGGAAGCGTCGGAAGAACGTCTCGACTTGAGCCTGGCACTCAACCTCAGTGCCTAAGATGTTGAATTCGTAATCTTCGAACGTGGATGGGTTGAAATCGCCGCCGCGAAGGAAGAAGGCATTGTGGAGATAAGGACCCAAATCTTGACCTATGCCATAGATGTGAACCCCTGCGCAAAAGGAGCTAGAGCGGTTGACAGTAAGGCTAACCAGGAAGTCGAAGAATCCGACATCGCCACGCCGGACAATGACCTCGAATACTGTTGGCAGGGGTGGCAAGTACGATAGGGTTTGGAAGTGCGTTATAATCCGACTGTAAGGACTGTAAAAGCGGCAAACAGACGGTGGGATGTATGACCTTGCGAATCGGTTGAAGAACCATGTGGTCAGGTTGTAGATACCTAAGCGGTTTGGGCGCCTTGCGAGGATGTCATTTCCCAATCTTTCGTGACCGATTTGAAGCCGCTGAATGCCCAGTTGACCCGCCCAATTCAACATAGCCTCTGGAAGATAGTAGCTTCTAGGCCACAGATCACTGCGTCCGGTAATCGCAAGTGTCTTCAAGCCACTGAAGAGCGTGACGGGCACATTGATGAAGCGATACGCGTTCTTGCGATTCTCGAAATTCAAGTGCCCAGCAATGTCGATAGACGTGATGAGGGGTAAGAGCTCGATCTTTGGCGTGACTCTTGCATTCTGCTTCAAGCCTCTGGTGATAGCTTTCGTCGCGAGGGTACCGCGGAGGATGGAATCGTATCCGCGATCGGTTGACAAAGTCACCGGCCGGGAGTAGAGGATTGGGGTGGCAAGGCTGTACGTGTAGTAGCAGACCTTTTGCCAGACGTGGAGGGTTTGCTGGTCTTCAGTGTGAAGGATGATGGTCTCGACAATGTCGTAGGGGAGCTGTACGAAGCTGAAGATGTCAGAGAGAGTAGATAACCCGGAGCGAGAGCTAAAAAATGAGCTAAAGTTCCGAGCCAGAGCACGGTCACGATCACTCACGCATTGCCTTGCTTGCTCTTCTCAGCATAAACCTCGTATTCTGCCTCTTGAGAATCCTCTCTCCCATTTAATCTCTGGCTTCTGGATGCTCTTAGTCTTCTTGCGAGTGGTACCCTTCAGCACAGACGTCTCAACCTTGGCTTTGACGGACTTTTTGGAAGGTTGGATGGCTTGGGAGACCTTCTTTGGTGTGCCTGCCTTGGCAGTCTTCTTTGAGGTCTTGGAGGCAGCCGCCGAACGTGTACCGCGCGTTGTGACCATGTTTAAGATGGTCGTTGCTGTACAGGGGTTTGTTGTTCTCGGCTTCCGGTGACGACATCAGCCCCTATTTTGAGTGGCAATGGGTGCATTGTCTGTCTTCAGTTTCGTTCGGTCCTACCCACCTCGACTCGGTCAGCCTCTTGTCAAAACAGTAGATCACACCGACGGCGAAGACTACAGACTCGTATACATCATTATTGACAATGCGGCCTGGAGTCACAAGCTTTCCTCAAAGATGCTCAATCGCGAGCTCAGACATGAGCTTGAATCGGAGCCTGGTCTGCCTGTGGCGATGGTAATGAGATCGAAAAATAAACACGAGAGATAGGTTGTCGTTCCAGCTCCGCTTTGATGATGTAAAGCCGATCGGGAGCTCAGCGTATTCTGACACCTGGCATTTGACGGCGAGACGAGATGTCTCTTTAAGTGGGCTTCGTACGAGGGAAGCGCGCCGATGCCAAAGAGTGTCAGTCTGAAGAACTAGACGTTCGAGGGATCGGCAGCCCTTTCAAGCAAAGCCGGTCACAGAGTGGCCCGGTGATGCCAAGGATCAAGAGCGAAGACTGATTGCTGCTACGTGATTCACGTTGTTGACCTTCGGATCTGAATGCTCCGCTGGTATGTGTTGACTGCAAGGGCCTGGCGATGCTGTCGCATAGTAGATGAAACCAATCAAACGTCCTTGGTGGCGGTGATTGCGCGCGTTAAGACTGTTTAGTCTCATTCGTCAGCATTCGCGTCTGGCATGTAAAATGCACTCACTGGGATGCTTTTTCTGTCCTCTCACAACCAAAACTTCTATGCCATCGTCTTCTTGTCGGCAATCTCCAAGAGAGACAGGCGCGGGCGGACCGCGAAGAAGGTCCATCTATCTTGCGCCCAATATGCTTCGCTGTCAAGCCCAAAGCTATCTCCCCTGCAGAACTCAAAAGATTTGTGAGTCATGCATACCCTGTGTCACGATCTGAACAAGGTTTTCGGTATGCTGAGCCATCTCCGATTGAATGGCACACCTGAGACAGCCGCGCTTCAGGGCCATCATTTTTAATGCCCGAAGAGGAAAGTGGCGACCCTGTGGCGCTTAACGCGTGCTTTGGCGGCGAAAAGTCAGTCACGTCGACGCGTTTCGGAAAGAAAGCCACCCTGTGGGCAGTCCTGGCTCTTCTCCGATCACCTTTCAAGGGACACAAGCAGTTTTCAAGCACATCGGACAATTCTCATAGCCAGTACAGACTCGACGTCTACTGCATCGCATCCCATCATCATACAGCTTGACGCTGCATCTCATCACCATCGCTAGCACTCGCTCGCTTGTTTTTCCTGCATCGACATCAACAGCCGCAAGGCCCTACGTCCTCATCAATATCATCATTCTGCATCAAGTGGTACATCATTCCTCGAGTCAAGCTGGTCTTGACCTCGCAGCATGCTGCTCCCTTCACTTCTTTTCGTAGCGAGCCTGGCAAGGCTAGCGGCATCGGTACCAACATTAGCCTTTCCTCTGGCTGATCAGGTTCCTCCGGTGGCTAGAATAGGTCAGGCGTTCGACTTTACGTTGTTGCCTGGTACCTTCACAGCCGACAACATCTCTGCTTTGTCGTATGCTGCGACGGGCTTGCCAGACTGGGTCAGCTTCAACAATGTCACACTCTCCCTCACTGGTACTCCCTCTTCATCATCCAACGCCGAAAACTCCATCTCTCTCACAGCAACCGACACCGATGGTACCTCGGTCACCTCTTCCATCGACCTCATTGTCTCTTCCAACCCCGAGCCAACAGTCCATCTCTCCCTACCACGCCAGATCGCGGCGCCTTCACTGCACGCGTTTTCCTCAGCCATCCCTCTCGCTTCCAACGCCGGCATCGTCATCCACCCATACTGGTCTTTCTCTATTGGCTTTCAGATGGACACGGTCAGGTCATCATCAGGCGCGCCAATCTACTACAGTGCACGTCAACGAGGTTCATCGAGCTTGCCAAGTTGGCTCGAGTTTCACAACGATACCATGACTTTCTACGGTGTCGCACCTATCAACGGCTCGTACACTATCGTCACAACTGGTTCAGACTATCTTGGGTACTCGGGAGCGCAGACGAGCTTTGTGATCCAGGTCGCGGGTTTCAACAATGACACGTCGGGTCCGTTGGACTTTGCGCCTGGTACGTCGCCGAGCAATGCGAGTCTTGAGACGGTGGCTGGGAGTAGGTTTGAGTACGAGGTGGATCTTGAGGGTGTGACGATTGGAGGGAGGGCGTCGACAGTGGCTCAGCGAGAGGGTTTGACGGCCACGGCGGATGTTTCTGTTTGGAGCTGGATGTCGTTTGATGGGTGAGTACATCAAGTTTCTCTTTACAATGCTGACATTCCAGAACCAAGCTCGCTGGTACCGTTCCACAGACATACATCAACGGCACGACCACTCCTATATCCATTCCCATCACCGTCGCCAATACCACCTCGGGAGCGTCCGTCACGTCGTATCTCGCGATGAACGTCGCTCCTTTCCTCTTCACCACCTTTACCCTTCCAAACGTCACTGCCGACCCAGGCCAGACTTTCACCTTTGATCTGGCAAAGTACATCACCAATACTACCGGCGTGACTGTCAACACGACGTTCAGTAACGGTGATCAAGCTTCTGAATGGCTCAAGTTTGACACCAAGTCGCTCGAGCTGGCCGGTTCTGTTCCTCAGGCGTCAGACTTTGCGAGCAGGCGTCGTGCGCTCGGGTATGATAGCATCATCGTCGCGTTCAATGCTGCGCAGGGTGATGGACCTGTCTCGACGGCTACACTTCCCATCGCGATCCAAGGTGTGACGCCTGCTGTTCCCACTTCGTCGTCGTCGCCCGAGCCTAGCAGCACCGGCGGCGTGGTGCCCAGCTCTGGCGGTCTCTCCACGGCAGGCAAGATCGCTCTCGGTGTCGTCCTCGGCCTCTTTGGTCTCGTTCTCATCATCGCTCTGCTCGTCTTCTGCTGCATCAAGCGCAGACGCAACGCGCAGACCGAGGCTGAAGAAAAGTCTCACGATGACGACGACGCAGACAGCTTTGTCGCCATCGGCTCTCCTGAAAACGCCCAAGACCCTTTTAGCCGTCGAACAATGCTCAACCCCATTCCACACTTTTCCAGCATCTACATCGGTCGACCCAGTCTGTCGGAGAATGATCAACGTCCAGGATCAGGTGTTTCTGAGACGAAGCCGAAGAGGATGAGTGCGATGAGAGGAATCTTTAGCTGGGGTGGACAGAGAGATTCGGGCATGATCACTGGAGATCTGGGGACATTGCAGGAAAAGGACAAGTCGATGCCAGGGATGAACGGTTCTGGGAGCTTGCTCAGCTCGAACGGCGAGATCATCCGCACAGAGGGCTTTGAAGGAGATGAGAGTTCGTTCACGCACACCTTTGGTTCTGATTCCGACTCTTCGCGCGCAAGCTGGGAGTCTCGCAAGTCTTTCCGCTGGTCTTCAGCTGAAGGCGGCAGTACCCTCGAGCATCATCAACGCCAATCATCCGTTCCCTCTGTCGCTCATCCTCGTCAAGACTTTACACCCCGCTACCCTCGCAATGGCTCACCGACAGCTGTCGCCAAGCTCACTCGCGCACCTTCGAGTGATGGCACGCACGCCACGTTCAGCGAGTTTGCATCGGATGAAGGGCATGCGCGGTCTGACAGCTT
This sequence comes from Holtermanniella nyarrowii, assembly GCA_001600035.1. NCBI lineage: Eukaryota > Fungi > Basidiomycota > Tremellomycetes > Holtermanniales > Holtermanniella > Holtermanniella nyarrowii. The sequence goes on along the minus strand of BCIT01000001.1, from coordinate 27,719 downwards.
GTCTGGCTCGCTGCCTGGTTCAGGCTCTCTTGGCTCTGGCTCGCTTTCTGGCTCTGGCTCCGTTCGCTCCCACACCACATTCCATAATGGTCCTAGCGGTCTCGGTCGCTTTGCAGATGACTCGCAAGGCTTCCCGTCGCTTGAGGAAGAGGACGAGGACAGTCAGTCGGTTGACGACACTGCTATCGTCACCATGGCTGAGCGACAGTCTTTCGAGACTCGTGTCCCTCATCGCTCAACTTCCACAACCTCTCGACCGGGTCAAGCTCCACGGCTCATGCCATCGCAAGAGCGCTTTGCCTACTCGCCTTCACAAGACCAGATGCCAGCTGGTGGCCGTACGCCATCACTCGAAGCGATGCCTTCCACCCACCAAGATGCCTTCGACGATGCAGACGAAGAGACGCGTCGATCGATGATCTATGCACCTGCAGCTACCGACGGCCAATCTCGTGGCCTTGGTTACCCTGCTTCTGCAATCTTCTTTGGGTCCGAGCCGAGGTCGTCGATGCAACCTAGCGAGTCTGGTGCTGCTAGTGAGGGTCGGTCTTCGACTATTCGAGTCGTGCCGCCTCATGAGAGTGTTATGTCGCCGCCTTTGCCTTCGGTTGGCAGCTTTATCCGTCATCGTCGTAACGCGACTTCGACTTCGACGACGGGTGCTTCTGTTGTCAGCGGCACTACCAATCAAGATGGTCGTATCATGGCAGTTTCCAACGAGACCTTTTCCATCCACCCTACTATCAATCCTCCTCCAACTGTTTCGCTTTCTGCTTCCACTTGGTCTTCCAATCCTCCATCAACCTACCGTGCCGAGTCAACAGACGGCAAGCCACTACCCACATGGCTGCACTTTGACTCGAGAGAATTGGAGCTTTGGGGTGTGCCGGGTCTCGCGAACGCAGGCGAGTTCATCCACGTTCGGATTCTCGAGAAGACGCCGAATGCAAAGAGGCATTCTGATTCGAGCCAGTGGGGCTTTGATCCTCAGACGGAGAGGGAAGTTGGACGTTGTGTGATTGAGTGAGTCTTGGGTACAACTGCAAGGACAATTCTGACGTTTTCAGGGTCGTTGATCGGATACGAAGCCCTCAATTCGCGCTCGAGAACTCACCCCATGCGCTTTGAGCGAGATAGGGAATAGATGGAGGTTCTACACATTATAAAGTCACGACATGGACAATCACCAGAGGTGTATCACGACCAGCAAGAGGTTTAGCTGTTATATTAGTTTGCTTATGCATTGCTATCGCTCAACTTGAAGTCATAGCCGGGCTGCACCTACACGTGACTCCGGGGTGCAGCTGCAGCTAGACTTAAGCTTGTGCAGCCGTGTCTAAACAAGGGCCTTCGAGGCTCTGGCTCAGCGTACTCATCTCGAGTGAACAGTAGAGATGAACAGACTCACACATGCCTTCTCAACGTGAGTCGCTACAGCGATCAACTCGCGATGTACATCCACTGACATTCAGGGCCGTGCCGACGACTTCAGAGTCAGCCGTGACAGCTCAAGACATTTCACGCGACCCATCACCCAATCGTGATCCCTATGGCTTCCTAGGATCAAGCAATGGGGCAGGCCAGAGCGGCCTTGGGTCTTCAGGGTTCCTCTTTGACGATCCTCGCTTTGGAGGGTCCGAAAGCAGGAGCTTTGAAGCATCTGGCTTCTCATCTTGGAAAGGCCGACCAGAAGGTTCAGGCAAGAAAAGAGCTGGAAGGGACCGCTACGTTAAGGCTAATCTTGTGACTGGGCCGATGAAGCGAGGCGGCAAGCAGCAAGCTGTTGCTGGTCAAGCTAGGATGACATCCATGGCGAAAGGTGACAACGGTCGTATTGCCGTCGGAGGTGGACAATGTGAGTTTACTTCCGTAACTCCTTGGTGCTGATGTCCAGGCTTGCGAATCATCAAAGTGACTTCACCAGCTGCTACATCAAGCCCGAGCGAGACTCCGCTACCGAGCTCGCGAAGAGGGTCCAAGTCGGAACAAAACAGTATGCTGGCTTCAGGCATGGGAGGCGCTACGGTTGGAGAGGTCGTAAATCTGTGGAAAGGTGGTTGGGCAGCTGGCAAGGGCGTCAAGGACATTGATTGGGGTGTTGGATGTGAGTGCCACCCCTGAGACGTGGGAGCTGATCTTTCAGCGATGGAGAACAAGCTCGTGACAGCTAGTCCTAACGGGAACTTTCTAATGTTCGATGTGACCAAGGGCAAGCTAGGTATATCCTTGCGGCAGGCGCTGCTGACTTCCAGACCGCGAAGTGACGGGTGGGCATCCACGATCTATGGTTGCTCTCAAGCTTTGCAAAGTCCTCAGTCATTCGCATCTTCTAATCACTGGTGGTGCAGAAGGTCAAGTGAAGATCTGGGTGAGTTGTGACAGTGTCAAAGGTCAGCATCTGACAATGCAGGACATACGTGAGCCAGATCACTCCTCAAGACGACCGATCAAACACCCGCATGGTATCATGTCACTTGCGTTCTCACCAATAGATCCACATCAATTCGTCGTGGGCCTGGAGGGTGGATCAATCTTGCGACATGACTATCGATCAGGGTCGAAGCCTCTTGGCAAGCTGCTCGGTGCTCACGGTAGCAAGGCTGTAATGGATCTGAAGTGGAAGGAGGGTTCAGAGGGGGACAGTGCGGATGCGCGAAGTGGAGGTTGGCTGGCGAGTGCAGGTCTGGACCGCATGGTGCAGGTGAGTTCCACGGGTGACATGTCTGACATGCTAGGTCTGGGACATGTCGCAAGCTTGGGATAAAGTGCAGGCTCAACCGGTGCATTCACTACACACGCCTCATCCACTTCGACGGATATCTTGGCGACCTGGACACCACACGGAGCTTGCAGTCGTCTCTCTGATGCAGCCAGCAGCAGCTTCCGGTTCCGGCTTCATTCTCGATGGCATCGACACATCAGCTGGCTCTGCAGGAAGCGCAGATGACGAATCTCGTATCGAGATCTGGGATGTCCGGCGAGAGTATGTCGGCAAATACGTACTTGCTGGTGGTGATGGAGCTACGGTGGACTTGGACTGGGACGACGAGCTTTCGCTCCAAGCGCTGTACCAGAATGGCAGCTTTATCCAGCACGATATTCGTACACGACAGCTCCCACTTGAACATCTGCCTCGACAGGTCGTTAGTTGGGATGCCAGAGGCGAGATTGCGTTCGCTATGGACAAGTTTCAGAAGGGTGAGATCCCTTTTGATGATCTGTGAGTCTACTTGCCCAGCAACCACCACTGATACCTACAGTAAGCCCGAGTACACGCAGAATTGGGACAAGTTGGGCAAGCGGTACAAGGCTGTCGGAGATCCTTCTTTCGAGCCGCTTCAAGCAGTCGCTTGTCTCACCTTTCCAGACTTTGATGAGGACGCTTTTGAGTATCTGGCCAAGCATTATCGTCTGGAAGGCGACGATAAGGTGGAGTTATGCCAGTGGAACGCAGAGGTACGTTGCAGATTGAAATGTAGCTGACTCTCAGGTTGCAGAGATCGCTGATCGACCGGATGATGTCAGAATGTGGCATATGCTGCAGGACATTCTCGGCGATCTCCAGGAAGATCAAGCACAGGATTCACCAGAGGATGAGACTGAGCAGCCTGGCTTGACCTTCACCTCGCCAACGCCCAACATATCACCGAAAGCTGTCGCTGCTCGCTTGACTGAACGTGATCTCAGGCGGCCAAAGTCGTCATCTCCCTTGGTTCGAGCTATCAAGACAGACTCGCCTTCGCAATCTCCTCCTCAGCCATCTCTTTTGCTCGAGCGTGCTGATGATCTTCTGTTCAGCTCGGCCATGGCGGACAACGATGATGGCGTACAGCCTTCATCTTCCTTTGCAGCCTCACCCCCACCGCCTCCAACACGCTTCAAAGCTTTCCTGCCTCCAGGGACGCCAGTATCATCCTCCGTTCCGTTGCAGCCTTCAGCGGTCCCGAAATCTAACCAGTCTTTCAGCGCAGTGAACGATGCACTGGCTTCACGGTCCCTCCTTACGTCCTCACTCGCAAAGGTGGCTCTCTCTCGCAAGAAACGGTCCGAGTCGTCATCTGATGACGAAGTCAACTTCGGCGATGATGATCCGGGGCCATATGGCGTGATGGAAGCCTTGATGGTCACCAAACGGCGAGTTCGCACTCCTGTCATCACCCCTAGCGCTACTGGCTCATCGTCTCGAGCCTCCCCACGAGTGACGCCTCTATCCAAAGACATTGATGTACCGACGCCAGAAGCTCACATTCCCCAACTGGATCTGGCCGAGCGAGAAGATTCGATGGGCCTGAGCCGTGCTCGTGGAATACTAGCTTCACCAGCTGAGCGCGCGCGTTGGAGGAAGATGAAGGAAGGGGTGTTGCTGAGTTTGTGGTCTGTCTGCGCCGATGAGGTGGGTTTGGTTGCTTCGCTGTTTCTGAGATTTTCAGGGGGAACTGCAGATAGCCTCGGCGCTGCTCGCGGTCGCTCATCCACACCTTTCTTTTGACATGCAGCGATCTGAGAGAATCGTATCAGCTTATGTCGGTGAGTGATCTCTAGCAGAATTACAATCTGACATTCGCAGAGATACTATCACGCTTGCGACTTGCGACTGCAGCAGCCTACATTCGTAAGACATCGCCCGTCCAAAGCGTCGCTGTTCTCTCAAGAGTGAGTGAAAGCAACGGCGTCTGCGTTCGAAGCTGACGTGTCAGCGCGAGGGAATCACTACGACCTTTGCATGTCAAAGATGCGGCAAATCGACCGGAACACTGGAAGAGAGCAAGCCAGATATGCGATATTGGTGGTGCAGACGATGTCGAACAACGGCACAGTCGTGCATTGTTTGGTGAGTTTTCTACCCGTGGTGCAGCTTGAAGCTCATATCCAGCCGGGCTCCTGTTAGAAGTCTACTGATGAAGTGCATGGATTGCGGTCATGGTGGGCACGAGGTAAGCTCTTGGATTGTTGACGACACTTGAAGCTGACATTGCCAAGGAATGTCTTCGTCACTTCTTCTGTGAGCTATTGCATCTGTAAGGGCTCCAACTGACCATCAGTCGAAACTCCGTTAGAAATAGATCTAAGCGGGGAGACTTCGGCAGTGCCATCAAGAGCTAGAACACCATCACCCGGCTGGGCTCAAGAAGCTAGCTCGCACGGCTCGTCTTCAGGTTGGGCCTCAATAGGTCAAGCAGAGAGACAAGCTGAACGTCGACGCTTTGCTGAAGCTCTCCCTCCCGACGAAATCGGCATTGCGCCTCGCGGGCATCATCTGTGCCCCAGTGGATGTGGCTGCAAGTGCTGGACTGTCACGGGGCTTGGTGGCGAATATGGGACATGACCATGCATCGTCTGTTGTACATTCCTTCTCACACCCCCACGATTCAAAGCTTGGCCTTGGGCGCCGCTTCGCACACACGACGCATATCGCGCAGACTCTCGGCGATGTGGTGCTTGAATTGCGCCGTCGACGTCTCGGGACACGAATACTTGGACTCGATTCCGAATTTGACAAGGTTCGGTCCAGCAAGGTCTGCTGTCAGCTACCTTCCTTCCAAACAACCCTTCAAGTCAACTCACAGTTGATTCCATACCCATCAGGCCAAACAGTTCCAAAGCTAGCGATTAGCCAACATCATGCCTGCACGCATCACTCACCCAGTACCCTTGAATCTCAAACCAGCACTCAGACCCGAGGTGCTAAGCTTCCACTCCTGACTCTTCGAATACGCCTCGTCATCGAACAGAGGATGCGACTCTCCCGGTCTCAGCTGAGTACGAAGGCCCATCAAGTGCCTATCGACACCTTGACCCATTGAGCTTTGGCGCGTCAAAGCATTGTGCGAGGCTGTAGCTGTTGATAGCGCTTCGTAGCGTTGTGCATCCTACTCGTCAGCCATGGCACTGTTGGATCTCGATTACTCACAGTGCTCGATTCGTCCAACATGGCTTTGACAAACGCGACGCTGTCTTTACTCAGCGTCCGAATCACATCCGTCCTTCCATGCTTGAAACTCCGCGTCGAAGCAGTCTCATACGTAGCCGAAAAGTAGCCCTGATTCTTATACCAAGCGAGCTGAAGTGCCATCTGAACATACGCATCAGGCGACTGCTTGGCTTCTCATAAGCGTTTCCCCCTTCATCCAAAACATACCAGATTTCTTGATCCAATCCGCTCCATATTCACTCCACCACAACTGACTCGCATCCGAATCTTCCACAATCTTCCAATTCCTCTCTTCGCACTGCTGGATCTCATTCTGAAGATCCTCATCAACCTTCCATTCGATTCGCTCCCAACCGTCTGTCTGCTTGGGTTTGGCGTTGAATTTCGAGGTATCGACGGGCTCGGCCACGACGAAATCGACAATGACGGAGGGGATGAGGGCGTCGCATGGACTGTGTTCACCCATCATGCCTGCTCGACCGTCTGTCTCGATGATGACGCTGAGTGCTTTGTCGAACCATCTGTTTCTACCTGCCAGACCAGAAGCCGTATTCTGAACCTGGGCATCCAAATCAGGTCGGATCAGAGGGTCGTTTGTCGGCTGACCAGGAAGGGTATGTGTGTCCAGAGAGACTGCGAAGAGAGACGATTCGATGTTCTCGAGGCTGGGACGATTCTGCAGTGCCAACAAGCGCTCGCGATTCTACTCGTTAGCATTATCCTGCAGGCTAGTTCAACCCACTTTGGTCCACGAATCCCGCTCATCAGCCGAAAGAGCACCGACTCTCACAGCTTCTCCAGAGCGCGAAGCATCATCCACGACCTGCCAAAGCTTGTCTTCAATCTCGGCAGGCCCAAGCGCGTTGCCCGAGGCGTCCAGGACGTCGACAGAGTAAATGTGGTCGTTGATGAGGACTGTAATGTGTTTGACTTTTGGATCGGGAATGTTGAAGATGTCTGTCTCCCATCGTGGGATACGCGTGAGACCGTACATACTGGCGTGTCAGTGGGAGCAGGAGTGAGGTTAGACGACTTACCGCGTGTATTGATACATGCAGAATGGGCCTGCACGGGATGCATCAGGCGCAATCTCCTCTCTGCTCCATTAACATCTGTCCATTCCAGCCCAAACGCCAAACAAACCTATCCAGCTTGCCCTTGAACTCTAGGAATCTCCAAACCAACCACGCAGCTCTTCTAACTTGCCAATCCGACACGCCCTCCCGTTTGACTTCGGCTCTCTGGATTGTCCTGCGTGAAGTGTCCGGCTGTCCGGGTGCCAAGACGACATCTTGCTCCGGTGCAGTCTCATTCTGTGTTGCGACTGGTCCATTTGGGTCATCTTTGAAGAGAAGCCACCAGTTAGAATTGATGAGAAGTGGAGCTCGCCAGCTATGGTATGCCAATGTGAGCCAAAGTGTATCGTTCAGCCAGTTGTTTGGAGAAGCCGTGTCAAGGTCTATCGAATGAGTATGGCACTGGCTGTACGCCCGCTGACTGACCTTTCAGCCGCTCTGTGAGCACTTGACCGAGACCACCAGGCTGCTGAAAGTCTTGAGCAAGCAACTTGCGCTTCTCGAGCTCTTTCGCGACCTTGTCTGCACCATACTGTCATCAGCTACCAGCCATCTCTGCGACTTGCCTTTTGCTCCAAAACAGGCGGCAAGCTCTCCAGATAACCCTTCAAGCTCTGTTCGAGAGGCGGGATAGGTAGCTTTTTCAGTTGATCTTGGTTTGCGAATGTTTTTGGTTGTGAAAGCCTATAAGCTGATAGTGCGAACATTCTGGAATGGAATGGATGTGAGAGTAGCTTGTTACCTGTACGTTTGAGGATCATTGCTTTGTTTATTGATTAGAAGATGATGGTTGTCATTGTGATTAGGAATGGGATGTGCGCTTGCGGGTTAGGAAGAGAGGAGCCCCCTGTTAAATCTAGAAGAGGACCGGATGACCATTAACCGGCCGGCTCAAGGACCGGTCACACCTTAAAAACAAGGTGAGAGACCGTGGGAAAGTCAAAGCAAGAGCAACTTAGCGCCTTCAATCTACTCCAGTAACAAGCTATCACAGCCTTATCATACCTTCGAACTGCAGCTTGATGACGAAAGACCAGCAACCTATAACTACGCAGAGGTAATGCCATGTCGAAGCTCGAACAACCAGACTGGATGTCATGTGCTCGCTCGACTTCAGCCGCGTTTTGGAAGAACCGACAGTAAATCGCAGAGTGCATCAATGTGCCTGCTCACTACCTTGTTTGTCCATGATCAAGATACGTGACAATATGAGCATGTGGCCTCACTGCTGCTGTGAACACATCGCAACATCCTTGACCTATACATGTGTTGCATGCTAGCCAAAGCTGATTGCGAAGTGGGACTACGCCTAGTTCGAAGAATACTCCTCAATATGGGTGCATTGACGAGACGCGTTGCACGTAGGACATGGGTCGGCTAAGCCGAATGTTGTAAGAAGATCACATTCTATGTCTGGTCCGTCCGTCATGCTCACTCCGCATAGAGTCTTCCTGAAGATTTGAACTCCGCCGTCTTCTGAGCACTCGTGGGTGCCACACAATGTGACCTGACCAGTGAATCGCTCTCCATTGTGGTACACAAATCCTTCTGTCTCTTGTGACATTCTCGAATCTAGATGATGGCGGAAGGGCCATCGAACGAGTTGATTTGTACCTTAGTTGAATGAGCCTTCTCAGTCGGGGTTCAGCTGGGGCTCAACTTGAGAAAACAAGGGAGAAGATCCTTTTATCAGTCGTACGGTGACACGGTCTCGTACCTGGACAAAGTGGCGAACGAATTGGACGTCTCACACGCGTAGCGCACACGTTCGTGTCAGTGTGGCGCAAGGGACTTGTACCGCCGAGTCGGTACGATCCCGCATGAGATCACATTTTGCGTGGCATGTAGACGTGGAAATGCTAGCTTTTCTGCCGTCGACTTTGAACCTGAAAACAAGTTTGCTTTACGCTTCACATTCCGGGGCTTGGAGTACAATTTGTAGGCCACTACAATAAAGTGTCTGTCATTGCGCGTTCCACGGCACAAAGCTTCGACGAGCATCCGATTGATAGAGAAACAAGAGCGTGAACCTGCGTAATGACGTGGGACAGATGCTGCAGCTGTTGCACGCGTATGGCTGCCTGCATTCGACCTTTGATTATGAGTAGAGATCATTCAGCGTTCGAGATAAATGTACGATCAAGAGTTTGAGCAGCTTCTCGGGATGGTATGTCCTCATCTATAACTTCGCTCACAAATAAGGGCGCAGCTAGGCCTCGTGCCAGAGCCGCATTGCTCAAAACCAAGGGCGATTTGATGGAAGCGGCAGTGAGTTCCGGCCTCTCACTCGGCAACTGACAGGGTCAGGAGCTCGTTTTCAATGGAGAGTACGATAATCTACCAAGTGACGACGAAGAAGATGCCTCACGCCAGCGAGACGCTCGTAGCAGCCCAAAGCAAACTACTGGATTAGCTGTACGCGACGTCAGCTCGTTCGAATTGACTGACCCTTCAGACCCCTGCCGAGACACCCGAGCCTGAAGAGGATATTGATATGGATGGGGAAGATGCCCTGGATGTTGATGACGATGATGATGATGGCGAAATTTATGACGATGAAGTGGATTACGGACAAGGAGACGGTTAGTATTCAATGGAAGAGGGAACTGAAGCTGATGATTCGACTGCAGGTTTTGACTTGGACATGAATGAGACTAACGGGGAGCGAGGCTCGGGCGCTGACCCAGGCTCGGGCGCTGACCCATACGCCGGTGAGCACATGGCGGCATAGCCTCACTGACAGCTTCAGGCATCTTCTTTAGCAAGGACCGCGTCGAGACCATCACCGAAGTCCGAGACTATCCTATTGAGACTTCTATGCCTTTACCACCTGGTGCACCCGTGACCAATATTCCAGGAGGTACGATTCCAGTCGTCAGCCTGACGCGAGGAGAGTGGATGAGCGGCTGTCCTGAAGGCAGTAAGTGCTGCCTTGCATTCACACGTCCGCTGATCATGATAGACGAACAGTCTCATCTTTTCCAGCTATACGAAATTCTTGCTGAAGAGTCATACAATTGCCCGTTCAATTGTAGCGGGAAGATCCAGAGAAAGCAATCCGACTTTTTCGTCATCTTTGTGAGTAGCGAGGCTCTTTAGAATTGACATGATAGCCCGAATTCGAGACTTACATTGCCCATCTCAAAAACATCGTTCAGACTCCTTGTCCTAAATGTCAGCTCACATCGTGCCTTGCTTGCGGCGAGCGAATCGAGGATACCAACAGCAAGAAGAAGCTCAACCAGCAGAGTGAGAACGCCAAGCTATACCACTGCTCCAATCTTCAGGTATGTCGTGCTTTGACGCATAGCAATGCTGACATCAGGGTGTCATTCTCGGCGTTGCGTTGAACATGATTGAGAGACTGTTCGAGGAGCAGAGCAACAAGAGTCAAACGTCGAGTGCTTCAACAGCGACGAAGAAACGCAAGAGCTCGGATGAATACGATTACAGTGATTGTCCTGGCGGCAAGACGGCGGCGAAGGGAACAGGCTACAGCGGGAACGCTACAGAAGATGTGAGTTGTGTCGAGTGCATGCTGTGCTCATACCCCAGACCTCTGGCCAAAAAGCAGCTGAAAAGGCTCAAAAGGAAAAGGACAAGCAGCTTGTCCAGACGTTGCGAGCAGTCAAACCCTACCTTCCTTGCCTCAACCGCGATAGTGGTGCAATGACAAGCGACTACTTGGTGCATCCAACATCTCTCGCTCATCTCCGCCGTCGCTCAAACTTTGTCAATTCGCTTTTGCGGAACGACTCGCTCCTTGACATGTCGAGCCGTGCGGATCTGTACGACGAGCTTTTTGGTTGGCTCGAAGTCGTCTCGAACCACGAGGCTTTGGCGAGCATGCTTGCGATGCCGCAGATGCGCGCGACGGGCTCGTTGCCAACGCGCCTCGAGCCAATTCCAGCCTCTGCGGCTGAGCAGTTTGATCCGGTCACCAGCACCATCACATACGAAGGCGCTCCCTCGCCTCGTGAGCTTCTCGAGAACATTGTCATCCAAGCGCAAGCGGCTATCAAGGGTCTCGAAGGGACTGCCCCGCCTGCAGAAGAGCATGACGAGGAGAAAGCAGAGGAACGGCTTCGCATGAACGCAACTGAGCTGGCCGCGGCTGCTAAAGCGACTGTTGTGACGGAGATGGAAGAGGAAAATTCCAAGTTGAGGGAGTTTTGGTGAGTTGCTGGACTTGATTGATGTTTGCTGACATGCAGTCAACGGATTGTAACGACTGCGTCTGCCATTGATCGCTCTTTGAGGGAGACCAAGGGCGATGCCTTCGTTGACCGTCTGATTGCGTCTCTTCCAAAGGTACCTGGATCAGGGTCAGCTGCGATTGCGCGAGTCGAGGCAGGGAAAACGGATGAAGAGACGATCAAAGCTTGTGAGTGGCAAACTCTGAGAACAACAGCTGACAGCCTCAGATATCAAATGGGCTACTCAGGCGCGCTTCCAGTACTGTGACATGTCGTTCGAGGGACAGTCTGACAAGTGGCGTCATGCCTACACTTCTGAACTTCTCACGACAGCGACAGCTAGTGCGCCCAAGAGATCGTACGTGTTGGTTTTGTGGACAATCGGGCTGATGTGACAGGTTGGCTATCGCAAAGGAGCTGGCGATGTTGACGACCAACTTGCCTGTTGCTTGGCATTCGACTGTCTTCTTGCGCGTGGACGAGAGCCGAGTTGACTGCATCAAGGTGAGCAATATAGATCAGCGATTGTGCTGACCTCAGGCTCTCATCATTGGTCCCGAGGGCACACCGTACGAGAACGGCTGCTTCCTTTTCGACATCTTCCTACCGCTGGAATACAACCGAACCCCACCCCTGGTCAAGACGATGACGACCAACGGCGGCAGATATCGATTCAATCCCAACTTGTATGCCGAGGGTGTGCGTACTTTGCTCCAGAGAGGGCAATATGGCTGACACCTCGACAGAAAGTCTGCTTGTCGCTGCTGGGGACGTGGGCCGGCCCGGGATGGATTCCTGGCCAGTCGACTTTGCTGCAGGTCTTGATCTCTATCCAGTCTTTGATCATGACCGACGAGCCGTACTTGAACGAGCCAGGTTGGTTAGCTACCTTATTGATTGACGCTGATCTTCAGGATGGGCGAACAGCGCTGGAGTGAGGTCTTGCATCGCCAAGGATCTTGCTGACAGACAGTCGGCCGAAAGCAAAAAGTATTCTGCCAACATTGCCAGGATGACTGTACACGAAGCGATGATCAACTCGATCAAGAAGCCGCCGTTCCCTTGTGAGTTTGTCGTTGATGAAAAAAAGCGGCACTGATCAAGCAGTTGCGGACGAGGTGCATACGCATTTCCGCCTCAAGGCTAATTATATTCGCAAGCAGATGGCACGGTTAGTGATGCAGTTTCTCACGGGCGATGATTGATGATGGCTATAGGTGGATCAAGGAGGATGATGACAAGATGACGACCGGCGATGCCTTTTCGTACGGCTCGGCAGGTGCAGGTGGCAGTGGTGCAGAGACTGCTGGTAAGACATTGAAGCAGAACGTCGAGATCCTTGAAGGCTTGCTGGCGAAACTCGAGGCTGGTGAGGATCCCTCGACGTGACCTGGACAGGAGGAAGAGGTTGTTGGAGATGAGCGGGTTGCGTTGTACATATTTGAGACTTTCATGAATTATGAACTTGATCCATCGTACACCACGTGACTTGCGCGGGGAACTCCACGTCTAGCAGCAAAGGTGGTGGGTAGATGTCCTTGAGTGAAGGACGATGAAGCTATCACAGCTATCGTTGAGCTCAGTAGCAGTCACTGTACTGGCTGTACTTCAGCAGGTACAGGCGTTGGGACAAGGAGATGCAGTTCTATCAGCGGCCGTGACAGCCAACGTACGTCAAAAGCACCTGATGAACGTGAGCTAACATTTGCAGCAAAGTCTTCTTTGGGGGTCTTATAGACCTCAACTGTATCATGGTGTACGCTCGAGGCTTCCTCACTCTCTCATGACGGGGCTCATGTGGTTTGGTCTTTCAGATTACCGAGGATACACTGGTTCGTCTCACTACGAGCTACAGTTCCTGACAAGCTCTGAAATCCGACATACATGCGAGCAGTCTGATGCACTGAGCTCGTATACCTACACCAAGCATGATGGACGGTATTTCTCAACGCAAGACATTGTGGACGGCAAGAATAACGTCAAGTTTGTGACTTCGTTCTTGAAGACTTTGGACGGGCATAACTGGGCTGTGAGGGTTGAGGGTGCTGCGATTGATCCCAGTGAGTGTTGTTAAATGAACAGAACGTAGCTGAGATATCAGGGAAGCTGAGCAGGACGAGTTTGATCTATCATTTGGGCATGGAGGGTCTCGGCGGCCTGGACTTGGCAGAGGAGCCAGACGTGACTGTACGTGTTACGCGCTAGCTCTATGAACTGACAAAGTAGGGTCTCGATGGCGATATCGTTCTCAAAGGCTCTTCTCCTGCACTTGGTAGCTTCAAGATCCGCATCGTCGATCGTACGTCCCACTTGCGTCGTACAGCTCTGACAAAGCAGACCCAGACACCACATTCATCGACAATGGAGCTTACTCTGTCGACTTCCAAGATGCCATCGAGACAACAGCTTTCTTTGGTGTCAAGCTTGAACAAGGCAGTGTTTGGAAAATCAAGGGTAAGCACAGATTTGAGACTGCTTGCTGATTGTGCAGACGCATTGTTCCAGGGTATCGTCAATGCCGCCAATGGGCTCATGACAAAGTACAAGCAAGACAATCCACCTGATCCTTCTTTCTTGCTGCGCTTGCCGAATCAAGTCCAGAACGGAGCCAATGTGTATGCTTTTCAAAAGAATTACGATGGCGGTCGCAAGGCTTTTGGTTTTGATGTCTACTATGAGTCTGAGCGAGGTGAAGGGCCGTGGTCATGTACGTTCAGTCTAGATCTTTGTGATGATGCTACTCACCAGGCCAGATGACTCTTTGACACATGCCCTACAAGAGGCCGCAGAAGCATACGATCGTCGATTTACAGAGACGTTCCCAATGCCAGAACCATACAACTCGCCCGCATACACCAAATTCGCACAAGCAATCACTTCAAACCTCGTTGGCGGTATCGGCTACTACCACGGCGCATCCATTGTCGACAGGTCATTCAAGTATGATCATGACGAGGAAGCCGAGGACGAGGATGATGAGGTTGAGTCTGGGGTGCAGGCGCCGAGACTTGAGCTTGAAAGGGAATTGCTGACAGCTACGCCCAGTCGGAGCTTCTTCCCTCGTGGCTTTTATTGGGATGAGGGCTTTCATCTGGCTCTGATCGGGGAATGGGACAACGATCTGAGGTGGGTGCTGAACTGGTATCATCCCTGACGTTGTAGCTTGGAGATATTAAGAGATTGGATTGCTCTGGTTGACGATGATGGATGGGTTGCTCGCGAGCAGATTCTCGGGGAGGAATCACGCAGCAAAGTCCCTCAAGAGTTCCAGACGCAATACCCTTCCTACGCCAACCCTCCGACACTGGCGATGACAATCACCTCGTTCATCCACCGCCTCAAAGCTCAGAACGAGGCATCACTACTTGAGAGCCAGCTCGGCCTCGGCTTCACAATCATCCAAAGCGATTCAACATCTATCGCGACTCAACACCTGACATCCCCTGTACTCGCCAAAGCATACCTCGATAGCATCTATCCAGCTCTCCGTCGCCATTACGCCTGGTTCCGCCGAACTCAACGCGGTCAGATCAGAGAATGGTCTCGAAGCGCTACGAATCGAGTTGAAGCATATCGATGGAGAGGTCGGACAGCCGACCACGTCTTGACGAGTGGTCTGGATGATTACCCACGGGCTAGACCACCTCATGCCGGTGAGCTGCATGTGGATTTGATGTCTTGGATGGGCTTTTTTGCCCGGACAATGGGTGAGATTGCGGGTTATCTCGGGAAGGAAGGGGATGTCAAGGAGTATGCGAAGCATGAAAAGGGCATCTTGGCGAATCTGGATGGTGGGATTTTTCGGATGTTGTGACGGATGTGAGGCTGATGAGTAGATCTGCATTGGAGTGAGGAGGATCAGATGTACTGCGATGCCAGTGTCGACGATGAGGGTGAGTCCTTGGCGTGTGGAGCGAGCAAAGCTGACATGATAGATGAATCAACGTTCATCTGCCACAAAGGCTATATCTCGCTCTTTCCTCTCTTCCTCGAGCTCGTTCCTGCCGACTCTCCCAAACTTGAGCCAATCTTTGACCTCATCTCATCCCCATCCGAGCTCTGGTCGGAATACGGTCTTCGTTCGCTCAGCCGCTCCCATCCCCTGTACGGCAAAGACGAGAACTATTGGCGTGGACCAATCTGGATCCAGATGAACTATCTGGTATTGAAGGCTCTCAAGACGAAGTATGGAAGAGTTGAAGGACCTTATAAGGCGCGCGCGCTTGAGATCTATGGGGCTCTGAGGAAGAACGTGATTGAGAACGTTGCCAAGGTACGCAGTTGATGTTTGCCGCACTGCGCTGCAGGAGATGGCTGCTGACGTTTTTGCAGGAATACGAGAGGACGGGCTATGTTTGGGAGCAATACGACGCCGATACTGGCAAGGGCCAGCGAAGGTACGCGCCCATGACCTGAGCATTTGGCAAAGATACTGACATCTTGAAGCCACCCTTTTACGGGCTGGACATCTCTCATCACACTCAGTGAGTCATCTTGCGCACCTGTGACCTAGCTGACGTTACGCAGTCATGACTGAAAAGTATCAGTGATACCATATGTAGACTGAGAGAAGCAAGCTAGAAAGACTCCGAGGTCACTGCAAGTTCATACAGTAACCTCGAGCTGCCTCGTTGCCACCCACCACGATTTTCTTTCGGCGTTGTTTTTATTTCCTCCTGGATAAGTTGGTGCACCATGAGCTCAAGGGATACTGTACCATCTCGAACAGCGAAAAGACGGGCAAACATGTCAACGACAGCACTGAGGGTACTGTCAAAACGGTCTATAGGACCTTCACTGGTCAGAGCAGCGCATTCGCCAGCTCATTCGGCCAACACAAGGCAGATCCCACATGATCCAACACCGACGACTTCTCCAACTCCTCACTCGCATCACCCTGCTCCTAGCGATGGCTCACCTGCTTCGATGGTACAATCGACTCTTCAACCACCTGCCCAGGGCTCGACTCCGACTCAGACTGCAGCTCGTCAAGGTCCTACCAGTGCTTTCGCACCTCTTTCTGCACCTCTCAAACCACGAGCAAAGTTCACGCCAAAAGCCAAGCCGATCCCTCAAAGACCACCTCATGGCCAGCAGCTCGATCTTCCATCAGGCCATCCAGCACCGGCATCCTATCCTCCCACCGAAGAGTACTTTGCAAGTCTCGAAACCACTCCACCCGCTCCTCACCCTCTTTGGAAGTTCTTTCACTCTCCTTCTTCGGAAACAAGTGCTCTTGGGCCCGCCAAAGAACTAATGCCGACTGACAGAGGCAGCGTAGAGCTTTTGCAGAATGATAATGAGAACTTGAACAGTGGTCGATCGTGGATGGCTTCAGAGTTGAGAGGAAAAAGCTTTGAGGATTTGCATACGCTTTGGTATCTTTTGTTGAGGGAGCGTAATGTTCTTGCTACGCAGAGAGAGGAGAGAAGGAGATTGGGTATCATTACTGAGCAGGGAGGAGATCTGATCACCAAGCGGTCATTCAGAGTGAGTCTCAGCATGTTATTGAGAACGTCCAGCTGACGACACAGTGCCGCAAATCCATGGCTCGCATCAAATACGTCCTCAACGAGCGCAGACTAGCTCTCATAGCAGCCGCAGCTCCATCCTCCCCATCACCAATCCTCACCTCCCTCCCACCTTTCTCAAGCATCACGAACCGTCCCGATCCACTCACCAGCGCAGAGGCGCTTGCGAAACCACAATCCGAAGTCAGGACGGATATCTTGCGTTCCGTGTTGGTGCAACCAGAGGTCAAAGAGGAGCCTGAGGATGGAGTCGCGCAGGAGGAGGTCGAGGCGAGGGATGAAGGGTTTGGTGGTGGGGTTGAGGCGGAGAAGTTTGTTGAGGAAAAGGTGCCGGGAGTCGATGGACGCAAGGCTTAGATGTATGAGTGCTTGCTCTTGGACTCATGAGACGAAACTCTTTCAGAGCAGGCATGAGGGTTAGTTGCGTCGTCGGCTGTGACAGGATCGTGCTCCATACCAAAGGGTTCCAAAGCCGTTGGTCATCACTTTCCAGATTCCAAGATCCTTTTGCGAAAGGGGCGCCGACGCCGAGATGGGATAAAGTCATCGCCACATTATTGGCATACCAATCTGCGCACGACAGCTCCTTACTCTCATTGCGCAACAAGGTGTCTCATCCGTTCTAAGAGCTGTTAGGTGAGACCTACAACAACGCGCTGAAAGCGGTCGACGATTTGTTGACTATCGCCATGGCCGCCGATATACAGGAGCAACGGCAGCATCACCGATTACTTTTCTCCTTTCTTGTCAGCTCGATGCTATGTCTTGGGGCGTACGGACTGAGTTGCGGAGTTGCGCCACAGCTCACTCGCCCGCTGCAGTCATGCTCCAAGATGACATCGTTTCCGATTTGATCTATACCTCGCTCTCTGAGATTGCGGACGCGCTCGCGAGGCATCAGGTCGTCGACGTTGTCCTCTTGGACACCTTGATCAACATCATGGACGTAGAGTACGACGAGGACGAGCTCCAAACGCGATAACATGCTCGCCAATTCACTGGATGTCAGTTCAAAAGGCTCTGACTACCCTCGAGGGCGCATTGAAGGAGCGATATCGCATGCCGTTGAGGGATGCTGGTTTCGAGGTCAAATGGGGAGGGTGAAATACCGTCGTTGAGGTGATCCTCCGATGAGGTGACTTTCCTCTGCAAGAAAAGCATTGCACCCAGTGCGACAGTGATCATTGTGGAAGCTAAAGCTTGTTGTACGACTTGCACCTTTCAAATGACTTCCAAGCTCCGGAGATCAGATTGCCCGTTCTGATCGAGGACAGATTGTAAGCTCGTTATTGTTCATCCTTATCATCTGCGTGTCACAGACTCAACATGCTCCTTTGCGAGCGGCCCGCCGCCGCCGCCCCGCGTCGGTCCAGGTTGGCTCAGTGACACAGAGGAAAGACGGCTAGATCAAAGGAAGCCTCCTTCCTTTCGGTGAGCTGCAGCATCGACGCGTGGTATTTAACAACCATGTCGGCAGACACTTACCATTCCAACAGCGAGATGTCTCCACAATCTCAAAGTCGACGGGCTCTCTTCGAGTCTGTGCTCGATGAGTCCTTCTCCATGGTCGGTGATCTCATGCAATTAGACGGGGACATCGATGATGCTTTCATGGACACCCTGTGGACCGGAATCAGCTCGCAACACAATGTGATCGCCACCAAGCTTGAAGACAAGTATTCTCACAACAGGACGTATACGATGCCAAGGTGATGTTGGGCCGCAAGGTGAGGAAGGTCTATGGCTCGACACTGTCGGCGGCTGGCTTCGAGCTACACACTGGTTGATGCTGTATCCATGGTGAGGAGGCTGCGCGGTGAATGAGATGAGATCAGATGAGACAGAGGAAAGCATCAAATACCCATGCATCATCACTGCGTTACGACCTGCTCGTCCTTGCAAGTCCTCGCAAAGTCAACCAACATCGGGTCTCTCAATTGACTTTCGAGACCCGGCAAGATCAAAGTATGAAATGCCCGCATAGCTGCTGGTGAGCCGTGTTGAGCGAATGTACCACCGAGGATCGCTTGCAGTGTGTGCCCTTGGATCTTTGTTGCTGATGAAGAGAGAGGGTGCTGGCTGTCAGTCGTGAAGGTCGAAGTGCAGGAGGAGACGTACTGCTTTGCCATCCCAACGCATCACCTGCCCAACGCCGTACTTGTCTCCCAGCTGTCTCCCGAGATTCAGAGGATGCGAAAGTGCCGCAATCTTCTCATCAAGTGTCCGACCTCTCAAGAAATCAAGCTCCTCGAGCGTCACAGCAGCATTCTGCGTCGTAGCGCGGTGTACAAACAGAGCGAAATAGCACGCCAGTGCCCTTCGACCGATGAACGCTAGCTTATGGTTGTGTTGAGCTGCCTCGCGGTTGATAGGGAGAGGAGAAGAGAGGGGTTGGACGCCAGGATAAGATTTGTGTGTCAAGATTTGAAGAGCTGCTTTTGGTGTGAAAGCACGAGATGGAGGTAAGGAGAGGAGATCAGAGAGGTAGGCAGAGGCGTCTTCACCTCTGATTGGGGTTGATTGAGAGGTAAATTTAGGTCTTGACGGTGTTTCCATCAGTTGTTCCGAAGTCGCTGCCGCAGCAGATGCGAATGTCCGTCCAACTTCTGATGTCAGCTCACCGCTCAATTCTTCTCAGCTTCTCAGGCCTACTCACCCTTGGCATCTCGCCGTCTTCCTGCAATCCTCCCAGCAGCACGCATCCCCTCCCCTGACCATCCCGCTTTTGAACTCGACGCAAACGCTTGCAGCATTCTGGTCGCCCGATCAACTTCTTCTCCGACACACGGCTCTTTTCTGACCTGCAGTATTGGCAAGTCTGCTATGCCTTCTTCTCGAGTGTACTGCTGTTATTCTTTCTCTGTTGCTGCTTTTGCGACGACGACGTTGGAGGATGACTTTTGGTGCTGGATCGTCCATGATCACAACTTTCTTTTTGCCGTTGGCCGCACGCCTGTCAAAACTTAAGGCGCGCTGTTCTCCGAAGAAAATGTCAGATAGGCGTCTTGTAGCAAAGTGATGCGCGGCAACCTGCAGGTGGTAACGATGTCTGGCGCTGCAGGTCCTGCGCTGATCAGACATCACAGTAGCTCGTATGCTATCATGAGATAGTCAAAGCCGATGTCAGGGCTACTATAGAACGCGAGATTGCTCGCCGAAAGTACGACATTGGTCATCATCACATTCATCACACATCTAGATCATAACAATGTCCGTTCATCACAGCTCTCAGAAGCCGAGCATCTTGACAGCCCAGAAAGCAAGCAGCAAAGCACCACCATACGCTTCTGTCTTCAAAGCGCTACCGCTGGGCGAAGCAGCAGCAGCCGATGCAGAGGTTGATGGCGTCGTGGCTGAACCTGAAACCGACGCCGAGCCAGATGGGCTGGCAGCAGCATCGTAGTTTGTGAAGGGGCAGGTGAGGTTGCTCTGTGGTTGTGCTGGGTAGACGGTGGGTGTGGTGAAGATGATGTTGTCGATATCTGATATGTCAGTCCTGCACTGAAATAAGCCACAGTACCCACCGACAAAAGTCTTGGCGTTGGCAGTCCCCTCGTTGACGAGACGGACCCGGTGTGTGCCTTGCGGCAACGGCGCATCAAAGAAATGCAATCCACCCAGCTTTTCGCAAAACTTGGCAACGTCACCATTACACCCTGATCGACCCGTCAACGTCTGAACAGGAGTCTGGGAGTCGTTGTAGTAAATCGAGTATTCGCCGTGGTCGTTGACTTGGTCGCCGTAGATGTACAGTGCGGAGCCTGCGTGGTGTTAGATGCGCGTGTTTGAGAATGGGCGACTTACCTTCAAAGCTGAATGAGAGCTCAGCGCCAGGCTCAGAGGTGTACGTTGAAGTACCACCGTAAAATAGTTCAACACTGTTGGTCTCCCAGCCAGCCGAATACGTGATTCGACCGTCATTTTCGTCCATAGTGGTGTTGCTTAGAGTCGCGCTGCCATTAACACTCTCTCCTCCACCACATGGAACGCACCCTTCACCACCAATAGGCACCATAAGCTCGACCCTATCCACAAGCAGCCCTGTTCCTGCTGCAACATTCGAGACCCTCAACGTATGCCGTCCAAACGCAAGCTGATCCGTCTCATACAGCACCTGTGGCTCCGTCGCGTTTTCAGCTGCGTACGCCGAAAACGTCTCGAGATACGCGTTGGCGAGCTGCGCATCAAAGGAGATGCTAAAGTTGCCATAGCTTGGTCCTTTGGCGCCAATGAGCTTGACGTTCGTCCCGGTGAAGTCAATATGGAAGTCGGTTGACTGGGTTGTAAAATGATACGTAGCTGGGTACTCAGCTCATTTCCTCTCACCCGAATCCAGAACGGCTCACCTTGATGCCACGGCGACCCCGTTTCCGCACTAGTCAAGTTGAAGAACGACGGATTGTCTTGTGGATTAGGAGAATTCGTCCACAGACTTGGATCGCCTGTCTATGAGCCACGACACCGCAGATAGTTCAAGAACGCACTGTAAACGATCAGAGGGTCAAAGTCATCGACTTGAACAGTAGCAAAAGTCGCCATGATGGTTGTCAAAGGAAGACCATCTTGATCTTCAGCTGCAGGTGCAGCTGTTGAGACGCGTTCTCTCACATGAAACCAGATGTTAGTTTGCCGGCGCAATCAAAATTGCATTTGCAAACGCTGTTCATTTTCTGCATGTGAAAGCCACACCACAGGCCTACTTGACGCTCCTGTGCATTATTGTGCTCGCCGGACAGCTCTTGATTACATGCGGCTGCGTTTCGGTGAGTATTGCAATAGCTAGGAAGTCTTCAATTTGTCCAAAGCCACTCAGTAAATCCGGAATCTGAATCATCATAAAGGCATGCATAGAACCTCGTGAACGTTACGTCAACCAAGAGCATCAAGCCCTATCGCCAAAACATGAAAGTGGAAGAGAGACGTCGAGTAAGGAAGCTCAGATGCAAATCACCCGAGTGAGGGTGCCAGAGGGAAGGGAGGAGAGAGTGGAGAAGCCGGAGAGACGAGAGTGACATGGGAGGGGATATGGCCAAGGCGAGAAACAGGAGAACACGGACAGACCCACCGGCTCAAAGGCTCAAAGCCTCCTCTTCGGTTTCTTTGCTACATCGGCGAAAGACAAACGAGGTGGAGCTTTGAAAGTAGACGACAGCGGCGCAGATGCCTCGCGCGTGGGAGCTTCGGGGGTCTGGATGTGGAGCCCCTCGGGACTGCCAGTCTTACTGCTTGAGCTTGAAAGGGGAGGTGTTCGAGAAGTCGGAGATGATAGTTGGCCTTGCTCGCCGTGGGAAATGTTTTCGAAAGGGAAAGGCGAAGTGTCATCGATAGGCCAGCCGGCAGGCCTCTTGGATTGCCACCCGCCCATGTCGACGATCCTGTACTTCTCAGGATACATCAGGTCGTCGGCGTACCGGTACCCTCCCTTGAACCGGTTCTGGGGTTGCGGCTGGTAGGAAGCACCTGGGAGGTCTTCCATCATGTACTTCTCAAAGTCTTTGATCAACTAAAATAGCGTCAGCGCTGCGATGCCGTTAGGAAGCACTGAGACGTACCTTTTGATTGTACATCTCCTCGCCACGAATCGCCGTCTCAAAGTCAACGTCGGTGTTGAACAGCATCGTTGTTGAAGTCGACACGGAATCTTCTTCTTCTTCCGATTCGCTCTCTTCCTCGCCAACTTGGGCCTCCTCGCCAACTTGAGCTTCCTCGCCGACTGGGGCTTTCTTCCAGCACCCCATTGATCGCTCCCAGCGGTAGATATGATAAACGCTAGTGAACCCAATCGGCCGTATAGGGTTCTCTTCGAGAAACGGTCGATATGCGAGACCTGGAAAGTCGTCCAATGATTGGTCACTTTTGACGATGAGCTCGCGCACTTCAGCGGCCTCGTCGATGTCGAAAGACTCCTCGAAGTCGTACCGCATTTGCTCAAATAGTTAGTATACCCGCCATACGGCATCTTTGGAAGGCTTGCACAGCGTCAGAGTTTGCTTTCCTCTTCCAGGAGCATAGCTCACCTCAACTAGCCACGAGAGGCAACCGTGTTTAATAAGTCGATTGTAGCCTGCAGGTTGTGGGAGCCCCAGTAAACGCTGCTTTATCTCCACCTCGGGTAGCCATTCTAGACTGGCTCCAGACCACTCGCGCAGAATAGCTTGTGCAAACCAACGTGCCTCGGCGAACACGTCTGCTTGGTACTGAAAGATCCACCTGCCCTTAGGGTCAGAGTTATACGTTTGGTCGTATCTTCTTATGACTTCCCACCAAAGCGCCTGGGCCTGCCATCAGTATGTATCGGGCAGAAGCTAAGCTGCTCACGACAAGCAGTTCAGCATTGTCCCCGAAGGATGTGGGATTGGAGAGCTTTTCAATCATCAGCCCATCCAAGTCAGACAACAGCTCGGCCTTTATGAGATTCAGTAGGCAAAGGTCGGAAATAAACATGTTGCAATGTAAACTGTTTGCCTTTGATGTTCATAGATAGCTTAAGCTATGGTACCTGACGAAGTAGGCACGCTGTGCAAGAACGTGCAAGCCTAATTTGCCTGCAGGCGTGGCTCATTGACCCGGTTAACTTGCCGGTCACCTACCCTCTTTGTTGTGCAGGCTCGAGGAGGCATGCAGTGTCGCAGAAGTACCCATCCTACACTTCCTGACATCACTATAATCTTCGATGATGACAGTGAATGATGCAGATCGCCAAGGAAGATTGCTCCAGGTTGCAAGACGTCTCTCACAGCTCCTTCACATCCTGCATCCTGACACCACATTGTCCCGGCTCGTACATTGTCGGATGGTCTGTACTTAGCGAGTCGAGTTTTCGCTCCCTAAAACACGAAAGTCGTCAACCCCAATCACCAGAGTTGACCGTCAATCGTTCTCACACGGAACCGACGTTTACCCAGACGGCCGTCGCGGTCTTCTTGGTCATCGTCTTCACGATCTTACCGTGTCGAGATGCGATAGCATGCGGTTCACATTTGAGGATCCCCTCGAAGTATCGTTTCTGTGCGTTGCGTCGACAGTTTACAAGCAATCGATGCAGCTTGCAGGTAGCCATATCAGACTGCGCGATGATGAATCGTACAAATGCTGCATTGCGAATAGACAAAGACCCTCTAGTACCTAAAACAAATCAAGACCTATCAGTATCAGCTCCTCCTATCCACGCAAGCTCACTCACATCTTGTACGCCATCTCTCCCTGAACAGCCTCCTTGCCCTCGACAGCATACGTAATCTTGATATCCAAATCCCTGTTATTCCTCGCGTTGGGCGAGCACTTCAACGTGCCCTTGATCTTGTCATTCTCCGATACCGTCAACGTCTCGGGCGTGTAAAAGACCGTCTGCTTCCAGTGAGTGTATTTGGCGTGGGGACCGGTGGAGAACTTGACGGGTTTGTGGCAGCAGGAAAAGTTGATGTCGAACCAACCGAGGAAGGCGTGGATGTAGTCGTTGCGGGTGGCGTTCAGCTCGAAGGGTACCTCGAAATCGAGGTCTTCTTTTGTGACTGTTCGGAGGTCGATGTGGCGGATTGCGCAGGGGGCAGTGGTGACGCTCTTGAGGTCGACGCAATCTACCAAGGGTTCGCGAAGGGCAATCTCCTTGATGCAAGAGTAGTCAAAGCCATAAACGTCGTCCCAAACTGAAGTTAGTCGAGCTGGTTGGTAAACTCACAGTTGATCTTTTCCTCCTTGTAGTCTTGGTCTTCGATTGCAGCGAGGTAGATGGTAGCTTGGTCAGGGAAGAGGAGACCGTCGGGAGCCTATTGTCAAAGAGATACGGCAGCCGAGACTCACGAGGTACTTGTCACGGGCAAGGAGGACAGTGTCCAACATGGACTCGTAAAGAAGGAAGTAGCCCATCCACTGATCGTCAGTTTGCCGTTGCAGAAACAGCTCACCTCGGAAATGATAATGTCGACCTTGTCAACAGGCAATGTCACGTCTTCGAGCTTGCCCTTGATGAGGGTGATCTTGTCGGTGAAGCCGTTGGCGTCAATAATCTTCTGAGCAGAGTCGAGAATGTTGGACATGTCGATACCGATCACGAGCTTGGCGCCGGCCTTGGCAGCGAACCTATCTTGTCAGTGTGTGTTCAGCTGTGAGATGAAAGCGTACATGGAGAGAATACCAGTACCACAGCCGACCTGACATCAGCACAGCACAAACATTCGAATACTCACATCAAGCACAACCTTGTCCTTGAACAAATGAGGGTTCTGTTGGATAGCATTGCGGTAAGACAGTGTGCGAACAGTGTCCTTGAGCATCTCCTCGTGAATACCTAGCACGTCAGTCTGATCAAAACAAAAGTTCGAACGAACCGTGGTGGGCGTAAGAGTCGGCATAGTAGTCCTTGGACGTCATGGAGCCTGGAGCAGGAAGTTCTCCTTGAGCGCCTTGTGTTGATACAGGGTCGAGAGCGATAGGAGAAGCCATTATGTTTAGATGATGGGAAGACGAAGGAGGATAGAACGACCAAGGTTGGCAAGCTGGCAAGTTTTGAGAATGATCACGTGCAAGACTAAAGTGGCGGCTCTCGCAGACAGCTGCGAGGAGGAAGGAGGTATGGACGGATTATAGCTAATTAAGAGTTGTTATCAGGGTTTATCGAGGCTATAACCAGGCTAGTGAGTAGCTGTCGAGCTTCAGTGTGTTGTGCTAGCGAGAATTGTGCACTTCCTTGACTGCAATACATGCTTTAATTACTCCCAGAATTTTGCCACACGCTTAGTTCGTGCGCAGTTGATCGACATCCACACCGCCAATACCTTCATACGGATCCGCCTGTTTCTCTATCCACATCTCGTATAAGCGCCAGGCTGCTTCTTGAAGAGTAGCAGGGGATGCACAGCTACTCATAAAGCCCAAAAACGCCAAAAACGCAATGGAAGACATCCCGTTCGATGATCTACCGCTCGAAGATATCACCGCCACCCTGACTGAGACTGTATCTTGGTTGGGGACAGCAACGATTAGTGCATTCATCAGTTTGTCGACGGGGATACTGGAGGAGATTGGAGAAGGTGGAATAGAGGATGCTGGGGATCTTTCGGGCATTGGTGATGACTCGGCCGGTAGCTTGAGTGATGGGAGTCCGCTCTTGGTACGTCTCCCTCGGCCGGGCGACTGGACCTGGCTATAGGACAAAATGCTGATTGATCTAGAACTTCTTGCTTGGACTCCTTATAGTTTTGATAGCGTCGTTTGCCAATGCGCTAGGAGTCCGTGCTTTCACCGCAGCGTCCGAAATTACTGACGACCTCAGTTGAACTTGACCAAGCTCGACCATAACAGATCACTCAATATACCCAAGCGAGAACGCAAGCCAGATTGGATGCGGCCTTTATGGGTTGTTGGCATGATAATTTACATGTTCGGTCTCTTTATACCTGCTCGGAGCTGACGTTCAGAGCATCGCAGCTTTGTGAGCTATCTTGAACTTGAAGATGGCTGACGAAAAGTCGGGTCTACATTGTCTCTAAGATACATCCGTGCCGAATGGGTTGCTCCCCTTGGTAGCTCAAGTCTGATCTTCAACGTCTGGATTGCAAAGATGCTGCTCGGAACTCGTGAGTCCTTGCCTTCTTGCCATCCTGACACCAGCCATCACAAAAAACGATGTGCGGGGAACTGGATTGATTGTTGGGTCCGTCATCCTCATCCTCATCTTTAGTTCTATCAATCATGGTCTCGACAACTCGCTCAGCTTGGAACGGTATGCACCTATGGAATGGAGAGATGCTGATAATGAGGCTGTCGTCAATGTGGGCTCGCGGCCGCTGGCTGACGTGGTTTTTCCTTCTCGTTGTATTCTCCTTCAGCGCATGGTTCAGCGCTCATCTCCTTCACGCCCTTCTAGCCTCCCGAGCCTCACTCTCTCCAACCCAAAGCCCGTCACGAATGACCAAGCCGTCGAGGATTGAGAGCCTCAAGAGGGTCGTGAACAAGGCGGAAAGCTTTGCGCTTGGTCGACTGGATCGCGTCATGGAGAGGACAGGAGATGAGAAGCTCAAGTGGCTCGAAGGTGTTGCGTGGGCTGTCCTTGGCGGGAGTTTAGCAGGCATCAGTCTTGTCTTTACAAAAGCTTGCGTAAAGCTTGCGTTCGGCGAGGGTCATCCAGTGAGTGTCCATCTCAACTTGCTTCTGACCTCCAGTTCCGCCACGCAGTCCCATTGTTGACACTCTTCTTCCTAGCAGTCACAGCCGTCTCTCAAATCTTTACACTCAATCGCGCTCTCAAATGCGCCGATCCGACACTCGTAGTCCCACTCTTCTACGCTGGCTACACAGTCCTTGGCTTCATTAACTCGCTTATCTTTCTCGATGAGACGGGGCAGTATCCTCGTTGGGTGTTGATTGCTGTGTTTATCTCCATCGGGCTACTCGTTGGCGGTGTCGTGAGTCTTTCGAGCGAGATTGGGCTGATGGATCAAGATGTTACTGTCGTTGAAGCAGGATTCGTCAGCCCGAGAGGCTACCATCAATGTCGGCGCCAACGAGAGTATGCGCATGGCGCCTCGGTCCGCTTCAGCGCGTATGGAAGCAGGTGAGAATCAGACTTTGTGGGAAGTCGGCAGTGCCAGTGACGACGAGGACGGGCAAAAAGGCAAAGCAGGCGAGGGTGTGGCTGTTGAAGGCGATAAAGGCGAAAGAGGCGGGCTTCTCGAGCGACATGATGGGGAAGAGGAGGAGTAGCAGGTAGAGGAGAAGAGCAGGGATGTTAAGAAAGAGGCGGACGACTTTGGAGAGTTTGCACAGCCGCAGTGATAGACATGGTTCGCATGCACCAGGTGCTTTAGACTCTGTGGATTCCGGCCTTTATGCGAGTCGTGTCATGTGAATACAATCGCTTGGGCTGCTGTTATCACACTGACCTTGCTTCAGTTGTAGAAGATGCATTTACAATTGCAAACAAGTCCACGGTCGCTACCTAGTTGATGGGAGCACTCAGACCTCGATGTCAATGCCACCCACGCTT